>JASVEL010004385.1:0-339737 GCA_032618575.1 Nicotiana noctiflora
ATAGCGTTTCCTCCACCTACGCATCTTGGACCTGTCGAAGATCAGCTACTAGTGCTGCATGGCGACCATAGGTCATCCTATGTTTGAGAGGGACAGTTAGCGATGCAGGCTCTTCGCCCCAGGGGGCGGAGAGCCTGATGATCTGTGAGAGTTTATTGCGGAGCATCCTTTTAATTCGCATGTAGTAGAGATCCTACAGACTTCGGGATTATATACTATTTTTCTGCTTGGACGGATGCAACTTGATTGGTCTCTCATCACGTCCTTGGTAGAGCGGTGGCGACAGGAGACGCATACATTTTACTTGCCTATCAGAGAGGTTACTATCACGCTGCAGGATGTCCAGGTTTTATATGGATTGCGCATAGAGGGGCGCGCCTTGGCACTGCCCCACCATTGGAGAGGTATGACACGTGTACAGCGGCGCACATGATGGGGCAGTTGACTGGTTTGAGATCGCATGGTGACCGGGGTGGCAGTCGCGTGGCTTTATCATTTATGAGAGATCATATGGTGGTATTGCACCCTGATATTACCCACGAGACAGAGCATATCTGGATTATGCATTACACTCGGATGGCGTTGCTCCTGTTTTTCGGGTGTTTCTTGTTTCCGGACACCTCGGGGAACAAAGTGAGTATGCGCTTTCTTCACTGTCTTGAGCAGCTGGATGAGATACCCCAAAATAAAGGACTAGGGGTATGCTTGATAGTTGGGTACATTAGACGAACTTGCAACAGGATTACCACCACCATGCCCAGCACCCGAAGGACATTTACGACGGTCATGTCCAGTTTGAGAGCATATGCCGTATTTACGCGCATAAACCGACTCACCAATATCCATTTGGTTCCGTATACGCGTTCTCTTTTGTACTTTCAGCTTGCGCAATAGTCCTTGTTAAATACCAACTTAAAAGGTTCCAGTGGCCAATAATGCTTAGTACCTAATGGATGTAACTTCCCACTATACATGTCTACGTATGCTGCAACACTGTATTGCCTACAATGTAGTTTGTTGCCATATATCCAACTTGTTGAAATCACTTCAACGCATGTGGGCACGTCATGTGGTAGATGGTCCATTTTCCATATGAACATAACCTTCTATTTTCATTCACCGTCTATAGATTATTCCCACGGTGTCCGTTAATAACGGTCTTAACTTAAAAAACACCCCGTTCATGATCGTATTGAAGAAATGAATATCAGTGTGCTCGCCTCCTATACCTTTCAAATCTTGCCATGGGTATTGGCATAAATTCAACACCCCTATCCATCAATGATGATGCAGCTGCATGCCTTTCAACAAACCTCTCTGCACTCTGTTTGAAAGTCATGTGGACCATGATAGTGACAAGTAGTTCACGGGCAGACTTCAACAAGCCGTTGAATGACTCTGACACGTTTGTGGTAAGGGCTCCCCATTGTCTGCCGCCATCAGCATGCAATGTCCACATTTGAGGGTCATGTTGCATCAACCAAGTATAGGCTCGTGGTTCTATCCACCGGATCGCTTCCATGCGCCTCGTGAGTTTACACTGCTAGTGCTCAGTTGCAGCCATCCACATTAAGTCATGCAACGCCTTGTCAAGCAATTTCTTCTGGAAATTGGCCTTCAGGTACCTCACACGGTAATGGTGGTATCCATGTGGTTCCTCTCATTCAGGCAAGTGACGTACAAAACTTAAAATACCACCATGCCGATCAGATATTAGACAAATACCTGAACGATGTTTGACAACGTGCTGCTTCAAGTGGTTCAAGAACTGCATCCACGTCTCTTCACTTTTATTGGCACAAATGGCAAAAGCTAGTGGAAATATTTGTCCGTTGGCATCTACAGCAACTACAATCAAAAGCTTAATATCATTCTTTCCATAGACATGAGTACCGTCTATGGAAATTATAGGACGACAATGCACAAAACCATCAATTGCTGGTTTAAATGACCAAAATACATAGTTGAATATATATTCCGGTATGTCCAGACTTCGCTCACGCCTCCATTCAACAACATTCCCGGGGTTAAAGTGTTGCAGTGCATCCATGTACCTAGCAGATTTGAAAAAGACTTATCCCAGTCGCCAAAATATGTTCAAAGGCACGTTTGCGACCGATATATGGTTATAGTACAACCATACTCCTAGTGGACGGTTGTAATACACTCTTTAATGTTGAACCTAATGGACACTTCCAAAAATAGAACCAAGACAAGCGAAATCAAGTCGACATCCAAGTTGAAGTGATTCTCATTGAATGTGTCCATTTCACATCTATGCTCGCTAATAAATTTACCCACTTTCCACAAACCTAATTTTTTCTTTGTGGCATGCAGCATCCAGTGACAACCCATAAACCACCTACGGCGTACAGCCTTGTATTTCTCTGTAGTTAACTCACTTACCCTTATCTCACAACACTCCCTTATACTGTAGATTTTTACAGCCCTAATTAGGCGAGCTTTATCGGGGAAATACATACCCTTTGTAATAACAGCTGGTCTAATTTCATCCCACATCACTGACCGTAATTTATCATCATCCCTTCTCAGGTCATCAACGTTAGGCATCCTTGGAAAATTATCAAGGTAGGGAATATTCCGCTTATGAAATGGAACGTGGGACTCATACACTCTTGGTCTAACGGGAGGTGGAGGAACATGCT
Source organism: Nicotiana noctiflora (assembly GCA_032618575.1). Classification (NCBI taxonomy): domain Eukaryota; kingdom Viridiplantae; phylum Streptophyta; class Magnoliopsida; order Solanales; family Solanaceae; genus Nicotiana; species Nicotiana noctiflora. The sequence continues at coordinate 2,667 of JASVEL010004385.1, forward strand.
CCCTAGTCAGCTCAGGTCCCACATTCACTTCCTCCTCATCATCATCACCCTCCTCATGGAAGAGTGTCTCATCCCCAGACTCATCCGCATTGTTGTCATAATCACTATCATCCTCCTGACTCTGTGCATCTGCCAAATCACAAGTAAAAATGTCATCTATGGGCAACTCTGTAAGGCCAGGAGCTTCAAGAAGTTCGTTTTCACTACAGAAAATGAACAAAAACATAATTTACCCAATACTCAGGAAAAATACTTTATATATCGCTATATCACTTTACTTACAAATCATATTGTCTTGATGTTTCATAATGGATATTTTCAGGTTGGTGATAACTCCCAGATGGACCACCACGGTCCAATACTCTAGACCTACGCAGATTCCAACTAGGGGCGGGGTCATAACTTGCAAAATTCAAATCCAGATGGTACCCCCTATAAAAAATATGAGTACAAATCCAATTAAAACATGTAGAAAAAAAATTCGCTAAAACGTAGTAAATTAAGTTTACCAATCGTCTTATTAATTATATGATGTAGAAACATTATTTTTTGCCTGCTGATTCGCCTGTGGTGACAAGTTTAAATCATGGAAAGCTCTTCCATCTCCAATCTGTCCGACAAACGCTATTTCAGAATAACCACCCGATGATTGGGGTTATTGCTGGTACACACGCCCTCATTACTAGGAAGGTCCTCCACCTTCACATATATTTCCAATAATTTTATTACAATAAGTTCCCTATATTCGTCAGGAATTCGCAAAAAATCTCTAAGAGTTTCATCATCCTCGGTGTTAAACTTAGAAGAATAAGCAAACTCATGCGGAGTCACTGAATAAAAAAATCTACCGGTTACTCTAAGGCTAACCGAACGCCTCCGCTCACTCATTTTTTTACGTAACAACAATACCAAACGTATCATACTCCATATTAAGCGGCAATTTGGCATGACACTGTGGAGGTGAGTTATTCCTCATAGGGTTATTCTCCACCACAACCTCACCTCCCAATACAGTGAAACCCTTATTTTTGGCACTTCAGACATTGTAAAAAATTGATTGATAAGGAGAAGAGAGAATAAACGTATGTTTGAAGTTTAAGTATTGAATGATTTTTTATAAAATTGAAGCGCCTATAAATAAGGCAAGTCCGGCCTTGGGGTGTACAATTTTTCAAAGAAATTCACAGTATTAAACTGTATTTTATGTATTTGAATTATTGTTATGTCAGTTAATTGGTAGGGCCTAAAATTAGCCTATTTTGCAGTATTGATTAATTTTTTAATTTTTTGCAGTTTTATACTGCAAATTGGGTTAACGAAAAAAAAATCCGTTAACCCAATTCGCAGTATAAAACTGTGAAATGCCCATTAACTTAACTTTTTTTAAACATTAAAAAAGTATTTTATGTTGAATAAATCATTATTTCAGTTTCGGACTCAAATAAATCAAGAGTTTCCACATGCTGGATCGTATTGGCTATTTCTAGAGTTTCCACATCCTCTACCCCCCTTCCGATCACTTAGGAGTCATTTGATTCAGGGGCAAGTTATGCATGAATGGATTGTTTATGTCGTGATTAATGTTACGTGGTGCCTTTCTGAGATTTCTTGAAAGGGGGGTATAACGCCGAGCAACTGATGTCAGTACAGTAACGATCCTCCAACTGAGGTCCTTTCCGTACACTGGACGAGATTGTCAGTGTCGGACGAGAAAACCAATGTCAAGAGCAATTGAGAGAACATAATTGAGAATTGAGAATAAAAGAAAGCTTGATTGCATTAATGAAAGCTATTACAAAAAGCGACATGCTGTCGAGGGAGAGAGATACCAGTACAGAGAATTATTTTCTTGCTAGAAAGTTTGATTACTTGACCCCCTCCCCCCCCATATAATGCTTAAAAAAATAAACCAAAGTTACAAGACTTGCCTAACTAAGCTAGAGAAATATAATGGAAGTACATGAATTAAAACTACTCTATATTTAAAATGAAAATGATTTAGTTTTCTACAAGGTAGAAACAGGTTCGTTGTCAGCAACTTTGTCTTTGGCATCAACTATCGACCCGAGCCCAAAAAAGGAAAAGAACGGACTAAAGCGAGGTGTTCATTAGACATACATAGTTAAGGAGGATGGGGGTCAACCTCTTTCATGATCCAAGGCCCAATGTGTCACTTGGTTACAGCTCTGTTGGCATTTGCCTGCGGCTGGGCGCTGACAAGGGCTATTGGTCGGGCTAAAGAGGCACATACGTGCTTGTCACTTGGTTCAACTGTAAACATATAAAATTTATTGGGTCTAATCCATACAACATTTGGATTAAATTCAATTGGGTTAAATAATTTATTTGGACTACAAGTTAAATTAGTCCATTTTATTATTTTCAAGCCCAATGTCCATTTTATCTTAGTGCCGAAACTCATGCCATGTGTCAAGTGACATGGCATATCTTGTCAAACTACAAGCCAAAAGGATGATGCCACGTGTTAAATGATATGGTAATTCAAGTCAAAAAAAGCAAAAACCAACCATAGGTCGCCAAATGGCTAAAATGACATAGGCCAATTAGAATCAAGTAAGAGAGTTTATATGTAGCTGGATTGTCCACCCTCTACAACTATAAATAGAGGGGTTACATAACTATTTGGGGACATTCAGAGTTGGAGAAGAACACTGCAATTGGTGAAGGAATCCACAAACAGAGAGATCAATCATCAAGTGCTTAGTTCTTCAACAAATAAGTGATCAACGGAGTTCTTCCCGGAGATCAACCCGTAACAACAAAGTGCTGCTCGATGTTCTTAGATTAAATACATCACAAGGAGGTCTATATCATCCTACATTATAGAAAGATGCTTCTCAAGCCCTTGAATCATTGAGAATTTTAGAGAGGAGAATCAAGGGATACATAGAATTGTACTCATAAATATTTATAATAAATTCACTTTTTCTTCATATTATTTCTGTTGAAGTTTAATTTTTGTATTACAAAAATTTATTGCGAACAAAATTTGGCATGCCCGGTGGGACCAATTCTCGCATGCATCTCTCCTTATAGCAAGTTGAAAACTACAAACTTCAGATCTACTGCTACAATGGCCATCCGCAAGTGTGATGTTTCATGCAAAAATTCTACTGTTGCTGCATCCGCTGAGCTCAGTCATGTTGGCCCAATCACTCGAAGCAAGTTCAAGGCTAGTGGCTTGGATGGATCCGAATACTTTGCCTCCTTGGATATGGAAAATAAGAACAGATCTTATATGACGTTCGCAACCGTAATCTCTGGGGGCAACACCCCATTCTCACAGTTTGACAAAATTTCTCAAATAGCCTCAAACCTTGGCGGATTTGAAGTTTTGGTGGATTCTTCAGTTTCAACAAAATTCAATGCCTTGATGACTGACACAACTAACGTGGGCAAAAATTTTGCCATGATAGAACAGACTATAGAGGTCTTGAAGAAATCTGTTGAAGACAAGGACCTTCAAATCGCTCAACTCATGAACAAATTGGAGTCCTATGCACCTGGAGAATCGATCCATGTCCCTCCTTGTTCACTTGTCTTTACCTCCCAGAAAATAGCCGTTGAGGAATCATTTGCAAATTTAAACATTAAAAAGGAAAAGCAATCTACTTCAGTTGCGGCGTTATCTGTCCAACAATTGCAAGACATGATAACAAACACCATTAGAGCTCAATATGGCTGACCATCGCAAAATTCATTGTACTACTCTAAGACTTATACTAAGAGGATTGGTTGTTTAACAATTCCAACCAATTATCAACCACCAAAGCTGCATCAATGATGGCAAAGGGAACCCAAGGCAAAATATTGCCCACTTTGTCGAGACTTGTAGCAATACTGGAACGCATGGTGGCCTTTTGGTAAAACAATTTGTTCGTTCTCTAAAAGGGAATGCATCTGACTAGTATATTGACTTGGAGCCCAAGTCTATTGATAGCTAGGAGAAATTTGAGAAGGAATTCCTCAATCATTTTTACAATACCCGAAGAATTGTAAGCATGATAGAGTTGACAGGAACCAAGCAAAGAAAAGATGAGCCCATGGTGGATTACATTAATCGTTGTAGGGCGTTAAGTTTGGACTACAAATATCTCCTTTCAGAAATATCTGTTGTGGAGATGTGCATTCAAGGAGTGCACTAGGGCCTTTTGTACATTCTACAAGGGATCAAACCGCGAACCTTTTAAGAACTTGCAACACGAGCGAACGACATGGAGTTAAGCATCGCAAGTCATGGAAAAACATCTCCATTTGGTGATCAAAAGGAGTTCAAGAAAAATGTTGCATCAAAGAACCAAACCAAAAAATCATTGGCAGTGAAAGAAACTTCTATGAAGGTCACTACTAAGCAAAAAATAAAGGGGTACAAGACCCCGATCAATATCCCAAAGAGGAGAAGCGTCGTCCCTCCTTGAAGGAATTAGAGGCGAAGGTTTATTCATTTCAGATTCAGACATACCCATAATTCTTGATGAACTGCTGGACAAGAAAACCACTGATCTCCCTGAATCAAAAAGGCTAGAGGAAATTAGCAAAGTTGGCGATCCGAAATACTACAAGTTTCATCGCGTCATTAGCCACCCTACAGAGAAATGCTTCATCTTGAAGGAGAAAGCCATGGCTCTTGTAAGTGAAGGAAAAATCATTATAGACATGGATGGAATAACAGAAGCAAATCATGCAAGTATCATGATCAAGGAAAAGAAGTGTTCAAAGTTGCATAACGTGTCAAGCACTACCTTCTTACAATTTGGAAGTTTCGAGCCCGTTGAAGTTGATCTTCCTAGGAAAACTCTTGAAGGTTCACTAGAGCTAGACAATCACTACAAAGACAAAGACGATGAGGGCTGGATTCTAGTCACTCACAAAAAGTGAAAATATCAGGCAGTTTTGAGGCTACGAATTCCTAATTCAAGAGCGATGACGAGCAATGCAAATAGGATACAATCACCAAGAAATATCAAATATCAATTAGTAAGAATATTAACAAGGCCTTGTCTCCAAAGTTCCGAAAGCCCATCACATTGCATGAATTCTTTCCTGGAAAATTCCTTTATGGAGGGCACATTGGTGCAACTCATGTAATTTCTAGTACTGATGAAACAACGGGAAGAAATGATGAGCCTATTCCAATGAAACACAAGAACATCATGACAAAGGAAAATTTGGCACATGCTTTGCAACAACTTCATTCACAGATTAATGACTTGTTGTTGGGGTTTAAGCCACATAACAGACTTTGTTTGTGGTACGGACCATTCAGGAACAACATCTCAATTACATATTTGTTGATGATAGTTTGGCTATCAACATCATGCCAAAGTTTGGCTATCAAAATCATGCCAAATATGGTGCTAAAAAAGCTTGGGATCTCTATCGATGAGCTATCCAAAAGTAACCTAACCATTCAAGGTTTCAACCAAGGAGGACAACGAGCCATAGGTATGATCTGCATGGTACTATCCATTGGTGAGATGAAGTCAAACACCCTGATTCACGTCATAGATGCTAAAACACCATACAACCTATTGCTTGTACGTCCTTGGATTCACGAGAATGGAGTGATATTGTCTACTTTGCATCAATGTCTGAAGTATAGTAGAGATGGTGATATAGTCAAAATTGATGCAGACATCAAGCTTTTTACTGGTACAGAGTCATACTTTGTAGACGCAAAATTCTACCTAGATGCTTGTGAACCGAGTGTGGAGAAACCATCATCAATCGGTGAAGTTGATGTCAATTTAGAAGAAGAAAATGAGGCTCAATAGACTACCACCAAGCTGCCTAAGAAGAAAATTGAAGAAGTCTCCACTAAGCTATTATCATCTCAAGGTGACATGCAAACAAATATTGATAAGGAATATTTAGTTCTTCGCTATGCTCCGTGTGAGCGTCGAAAAAAAGGGAAAACTTTGCTATAGGAATTTACTCCAAAGAAGCAAATGAGTCACAAAGATATCCAACATTTGAAGGAGCATATGACTATCCCAGTTGCACAAATCCCATATGTGACTTTTGAGTCTACTATAGGCAATCTTCAAGTTTATAAAATAAAAGGGCACTATGATCCTAAGGCCTTCATACTACTTGAAAAGTCTGGTTATGACTTCTCCAATCCATCACAACTAGGAGAAATCAAAGACAAAGTCATTGGTGAAAAGATACATGGGCCCAATGAGTCCCAAATAAAGTTGAGAAAGCAAGGGCACTACGTTGTCATTCCAAAGTTTGGGTTGGGGTTCAATTTGGCAGAGCCTCTTCGAATTTCATCTAAGAAAAGCAAAGAGATAGCTTCGTCATAATACAGCTCGGTAGAAGAGATGAAGGAAGTTAAGGGAAAGAAAATAAAATGATAGGCTCTAGCGTTTGATCACATTGGAAGCTCAACCCCTCGGTTATCGGTATTTGAAAGACTAAGTCACAAAGGTGAACATGTATCTTCCAAATATTTAAAGGAAGTTTCCATTACCTCAAGGACCCTATCTTTTGTCGCCTGGGAACCACAAGAAATTTACCATCTAGAAAGATACTGTCAAAACATAAGGAACAAGGTCATGATGAGTGGGGTCAGTTTGAAGTTGTTACTGACAAAGAAATTTGTAGTGCTTTCCCATCCCCTATGAAGAGGAAGTCTATTTTGTCAATATCCATGAACGGTCAACTGAAGGTGAAAAAAGAGAACCATTATTTATACGTGTAGCCTCTTAAAGAAGTAAAGATAGAGAAAGAAGCCACGCCGACCATCAAAGAAAGTCAAAAAGAAAAGTCAGACATTGTGGAAACGTCCTGCCACATCACCGTGGTAGATAGCCCATGCCTTGATGTTGATAATGAAGTCCACAAGGCTCCCCCTCAACTTGAAAATGGTGGACAATCAACCATGGATGAGCTTAAGGAACTCAATTTGGGCACTACAAAATATCCACGCCCAACCTTTATTAGTGCGTTTATTATGCCTCATGAGGAGGAGGAATACTCAAAGTTTTTGACCGAGTACAAAGATGTCTTCTCTTGGTCATATAAACAAATGCTTGGTCTTATTTCTAAGGTAGTTGTTCATCATTTAGGTATCATAAGTGGGGCACGCCCTGTGAAGCAGTCACAACGCATGTTTTGACCCGAGCTTGTGTCCCAAATTGAAGTTGAAGTCAACTAGCTCAATGAGGTGGGATTTATTCGAGAGATGAAGTACCATTCATGAATATCGAATATTGTACTTGTCAAGAAGAAGAATGGTCAAATACATGATTATGTTGACTTTCGAGACGTAAACAAGGCATGTCCAAAAGATGAGTTCCCGCTACCAATTATTGAACTCATGGTTGATGCTACAACAACTCATAAAGCTATGTCATTCATGTATGGGTCCTCCGGATACAATCAAATAAGAATGTTTCAAAAGGATGAAGAGTGTACTTCTTTCTGAACTCCAGAAGAGATATATTTCCACAAAGTGATGTCGTTCGGTCTGAAGAATGCCAGTTTCACCTACCAATGTGCAATGCAAAATATCTTTATTGACATGCTTCATAAGAGGGTTGAATACTACGTCAATGACTTGGTGGTGAAGACGAAGAGTAGGCGCTATCACCTTGAAGACCTTCGAATTGTTTTTGAAAGGTTAAGAAAATTCGACCTGAAGATAAATCCACTCAAGTGTGCATTTGGAGTTACCTCAGCAAAGTTTCTTGGCTTCATTGTGCGTCATCGTAGAATTGAAGTTGATCCTACAAGATTGATGCCATTCAGAAAATGCCCAAGCCAAAGAAGTTGAGAGAGCTTCTAAGTCTCCAAGGAAACTTAGCATTCATCCGAAGGTTCATCTCTAATATAGCTGGATAGTGTCAACCCTTCAATCATCTATTGATGAAGGATATCCCTTTTCATTGGGATCAGTCATGTCAAAATGCTTTTGAAAGCATCAAAACATACTTGTTGAATCCACCTGTGTTAGGGGTGCCAATGCTTGGGAAGCCATTGATACTTTACACGCGACACAAGAACGTTCAATTGGAGCACTGCTTGCTCAAAAGAATGAGGAAGGAAAGGAACAAGCCTTGTACTACCTTAGCTAAGCTCTGAGGAGCTAAGATGAACTATATGCCTGTTGAGAAAATATGCTTAGCATTACTTTATGCGATAAAGAAGCTAAGGCATTATTCTAAAGCATACACCATCAAACTCATCTCTCGAGCAGATCCCGTGAACTTCGTGATGACTCCACTTGTTCTTTATGGACGCCTAGCAAGATGGTCCATATTTCAACTAATATGAGATCACATACACACCTCAAAAAGCTGTGAAAGGACAAGCACTAGCCATTTTTCTAGCTGAACACCCTCTTCCGGCAGAATGCGAGCTTTTAGACGAGTTTCCAGGTGAAAACGTTTTGTTCATCAAAGAGTTTCCACCATGGACAATGTTCTTTGATGGATCTTCACGTCATAATGGTGCGAGGGCAGGTGTTGTGTTGATCTCTATAGAAAGACAAGTCTTTCCATTCTCCTTTGTTTTAGGTGAAACATGCTCCAACAATGCCGCAGAATACCAAGCTTTGATCGCCGATCTCGAAATGGCATTAGAAATAAAGATTCTACAGTTGACCAAAGTCGATTTATTATTGCTCAGCATGGTAGATTTAAATAGTATCTTGGGCATGGACTAGTTGCTGCCCCACTATGCTATTCTTGATTGTCATGCCAAGGCCGTGACGCTGGCTATGCCAGGTGTACCGCAATTAGTGTGGAGGGGTACTTTAGACAACACTCCCAATAGAGTTATTTCATTTCTTAAAGCATAGGAAATGGTCGAGAAGGGGTGTGAAGTGTATCTAGCTTATGTGAGAGATGTTAGTATTGATACCCATATAGTTGATTCAGTCCCAGTAGTGTGGGTTTCTTTGATGTGTTTCCAGTTGATCTTCCGGGATGTTGCCCGAAAGAGATATTGATTTTAGCATTAATTTGTTGATAGGAAATCAACCAATTTCTATTCCTCCTTATCGTATGGATCATCCTAAGTTGAAAGCATTGACGGAACAGTTACATGAATTGTTTGAGATGGGGTTTTATTCTTCTGCCTAGTGTATCACTTGGGGTGCTCCTATCTTGTTTGTAATGAAAAAGGATGGTTCTATGCGTATGTGCATTGATTATTGCTAGTTGAACAAAGTTATAGTGAAGAACTGATATCCTTTATCTCGTATTGATGATCTATTTGATCAGTTACAGGGTATTCGAGTGTTTTCTAAGATTGACTTGCATTCAAGTTATCATCAGTTGGAGATTCGGGAGCTAGATATACTAAAGACTGCCTTCAGGCCTTGTTATGGTCATTAGGAGTTCCTTGTTATGTCATTTTGGGTGAACAATTACCCGGCATTATTTATGCATTTGATGCACAGTGTATTCCAGCCATATCTTGACTTGTTCATCATTGTCTTTATTAATGACATTCTGGTGTATGGATAGTGCTTCAAACCTTGAGGGAAAAAAATATATGCGAATTTCTCGAAATGTGATTTCTGGTTAGTATCGAGTGAATGGATCAAGGTGGATCCGAAGAAAGTGGAAGTAGTGCAGACTTTTCACAGACCATCATCAGCTATAGAGATATGTGGTTTTATTGTCTTGGTGGGTTATTACCATCAATTTATTGAGGGATTTTCATCTATTTCATCACCTATGACCAGGCTGGCCCAGAAGGGTAGTCCATTCAGGTGGATTGAAGAGTATGAGGAGAACTTTCAGAAGCTCAAGACAACCTTGACTACAACCCAAATATTGATATTGCCTATAGGTTCAGGGTCTTATATTGTCTATTGTGATGCCTCGAGAATTGGCCTTGGAGTGGTAATGATGCAGGATGGTAGGGTGATTGACTACGCGTCTAGACAACTCAATGTGCATGAGAAGAATTATCATGTCCATGATCTCGAGTTAGCAACTATTTTTCACGCCTTGAAGATCTGGCGTCATTATTTTTACATTGTTCCTTGTAAGGTCTATACTGATCACCGAAGTTTGCAGTATCTGTTCAAGCAGAAGGACCATAATTTGTGTTAGAAGAGGTGGTTAGAGCTTCTTAAGGATTATGATATCATTATATAGTACTACTTGGGGCAGGCCAATGTGGTGGCCGATGCTTTCATTCGTCGGACGGAGAGTTTAGGGAGTGTGCTTATCTACCAAAAGTAGAGAGGCCTATGGCGATGGATGTGCTAGCCTTAGCCAGCCAGTTTGTGAGGTTGAACATTTCGAATCGCAGTCGGATCCGAGCTTGTGTGATTTCTTGATCTTCCTTGTTTGATAATATTAGAGAGCGCCAGTATGATGGACCTCGTTTACTTGTCCTCAAGGACAATGTTCTGCATGATGATGCTAGAGATGTGACCATTGGTGACCATGGGGTATTGAGGATGCAGGGTCTGATATATATATATACCCAATGTTGATGGGCTTCGGGAGTTGATTTTGGAGGAGGCCTACAGTTCACGGTATTCCATCCATTCGGGTGCCGCGAAGATGTACCAGGATTTGAGGCAGCATTATCGGTGGAGGAGGATGAAGAAAGATATAGTTGGGTTCGTAGTTTGGTGCCTTAATTGTCAGCAGGTTAAGTATGAGCAATAGAGATTGGGTGGCTTGCTTCAGCAAATAGAGATTCCGGAGTGGAAGTGGGAGCAGATCACCATGGACATCATATTTGGACTCCCGTGGACTTTGAGAAGTTTGATGTCATTTGGGTAATTATGGATTGGTTGACCAAGTCCACCACTTCATCCTGTGTGTACTACCTATTCTTCGGAGTGGTTGGTGGAGATTTATATCCTGGAGATTGTTCGTCTACATGGTATTCTAGTTTCCATCATTTCAGATAGAGGTACTCAGTCCACATCACGGTTCTGGAGAGTCGTGCAACATGAGTTGGGTACTCGAGTGGAGTTGAGGATATCATTTCACCCCTATACGAATAGACAGTCCGAATGCACTATTCAGATTCTTGAGGATATACTTAATACGTGTGTGATGGAGTCTGGAGGTTCTTGGGATCAATTTCATCCACTTTCGAAGTTTGCCGACAACAACAGTTATCAGTCCAACATTCAGATGGCACCATATAATGCTCTGCATGGTAGGTGGTGTAGATCCCTGGTGGGTTGATTCAAGCCATGCGAGGCTAGATTATTGGGCACAGACTTGGTACAGGATGCTTTGGAAAATGTTAAGATGATTCAAGATAGACTTCGCACAGCCTAGTCCAGACAAAAACGTTATGCAGACTGGAAGGTTCGCGATGTTTCATTTGTGGTTGGAGAGTGGGTCTTGCTTCACGTTTCGCCTATGAAGGGCATTATGAGATTTGGGAAAAAGGGCAAGTTGAGCCCGAGGTTTATTGGTCCCTTCGAGGTGTTGCGGCGTGTTGGGGAGATTGCCTATGAGCTTGCCTTACCTCCCAGCTTGGCAGGAGTTCATTTGGTATTTCATGTTTCGATGTTCTGGAGATATCACAGTAATCCGTCGCACGTGTTGGATTTCAGTTCAATCCACTTGGAAAAGGATCTATCTTATGTTGAGGAGCCAATGGCTATATTGGATAGACAGGTTCAGAAGCTGAGGTCAAAGAGCATTGCATCAGTAAAGGTTCAGTGGCGGGGTCAACCGGCTAGGGAGGAAACTTGGGAGACCGAGCAGGATATGCGCAGCCATTACCCTCATCTTTTCATCACTTCAAGTATGTCTTTATGCTTGTTCGAGGATGAACGAATGTTTTAAGAGGGGGAGGAAGTAAAAAAACATGTGGTCGTGTTTAGAATTTATAACCCGATCCCCTATTAGCTGCTTCCCCGTATCTATTTCTACTATTGTTGATTTGCTGGGATGGTTCATTTTGAGTTTTAGAGTATTTTGGGACATTTAGTCCCTAAATGAGAGTTAAGTCTTAGAATTTGGACCATAGTTGGAGTAGTGTGAAGATGAATCCGGAATGAAATTCTGTTGATTTTGTTAGCTTCGATGGGTGATTTCGGGCTTCGGGGCATGTCTGAATTGTATTTTGGAGATCTGTAGCATATTTAGGCTCAATGGCGAAAGTTGAATTTTTAAAGTTTCGTGCTGTAATGAAATTTTTGTAACGGGGTCGGAATCTGATTCCAAAAGTTAGAGTAGGTTTGTAGTTTGGAATATGACTTATGTAAAAAATTTGGAGTCAATTGAACGTAGTATGGTTGGTTTCAGCATCGGTTGTGGAATTTTGAGATTTCAAGTCCATTAGGTTTGGATTGGCGGGTGATTCGTGGCTCTAGCATTATTTGATGTGATGTGAGGGCTCGAGTAAGTTCATATGATGTTTTAGGATTGGTTAGTATATTTGGTTGAGGTCCTCGGGGGCCTGGAGTGAGTTTCTGATGCTTAACGGACTTGATTTGGACATAGGCAAATTTCGGAAGTTGTTGAACCTGTTGTTTTCTCACCTACGGATTTTTGACCGCATGTGCGGTAATGTAGAAGTGGCTAAGTGAACAACAGAAGCGGAATTGGACTTGTGCATTGGGGCTCCCAGATAAGGAACCGCAGATGCGGCCCCAACACGGGTAAGCGATTTCTGCACCTGCGATGCTTTTTCCACATGTGTGGGACCGCAGATGTGATGGCCCTCTCGCGAAAGTGGTATCTCTAACCGAAAAAGGGCCAAATCGAGGGTTTTATCCCATTTTCAATTTTGGGACTTTTAGAGCTCGGGAGACGACGATTTTGTGAGGTTTTTGAAGAGGAAATTAGTGGGTAATGATTCCTAACTCTATTCATTTATATTTCATCAATCTATAGTAATTTCCTTCATCTAATCGAGGAATTTGAGTTGGAAAATGGGGGTTGGGGGAAAATTTTCCCAATCAAATATTTGGGTTTAAATTGGGTTTTAAGCGCCAGAATTGAATAATTTTTGGACGAGTGATCTCGTGAGTGAATGAGTGTTCATAATTTGTGATTTTACCTTATTCCACGACCTGGTCCCGGGGAAGATTTTTGGGCATTTTCCGATTTCCTCATCGTAGCTTTAAATTCATTAGCTAAATTCATTGCTTGTAGTTTATTTACGTTATGTAACTGATTTAGTTAGATTTGGGAAACTAGGAGTTCGATACTCATGGCAAGAACGCCTAACCTTGTGTGGGGGAACTCCCCATAAGATTTTGGTTCTATTGTTTTGTGAATGCCTTGTACGCGAGGCGATGAGTGCGTACACATGGTAATTGTTAAAAAACCTTATTTTCATTAATTAAATATCCGTGTTTTCCTTTAATTGAGAAAATACTAGTTCATGTAGAATCATGTTTAGCTTAGAAAATCATGCTTACGTGTCTTAACTGTCTTATCTATTTTAACTACTTGCTTTTATTGTGTGTAACATATTTAGGGTAGGAATTACATTTTTCTTTGATACGAACTTTAATAAAACTGTAGTCTTTCTGGTTGAGACGGTTATATTGGTTTGGTTGTGTATTTACTTTGGGACTATGAAACGGTATTTCAAAATATCCCTCTACATGTTTATATTTGGAACCAAATAATCTTAAGTCTAAGGGGTTGTTCAGTTGTAATGTATTTTCAGTTCCAAAAGAAAGAAATCCCGTTTTAGAATCTATTTTTTTCCTAGTCCAATTCAAGTTAATGTTGCTCCTGATGTTGAACTTTGGCATGTAAGATTGGGACACCTCCCATTTTCAGCAATGAAACATTTAGATTTCCATCATTGTAAGTCAAATTGTGAGTTTATATGTGATGTTTTTCATAAGGCTAAGCAAACTAGGAATCATTTTCATGTCAGTAGCATAAAATCCAAGCATATATTTAAACTTATACATGTAGACACATGTGGACCTTATAAGTCAAATACTTACAATGGATTCAAATATTTTCTTAATGTAGTAGATGACTATAGTAGGGGAGCATGGACGTTTTTATTAAGTGCAAAAAGTAATTCTTTTCTTATGCTTAAATCCTTTCTGTCTATGGTTGAAAGGCAATTCAATATGAAAGTCAATATGATAAGATCTGATAATGCATTAGAAATGGGAAAAAGCACACAAGAGGCAGGTTTCCTAGCATCAGAAGGAATTCTACACCAAATGACTTGTGTAGCAATTCCTCAACATAATGGAATTGTTGAAAGGAAGCATAGACACCTCTTAGAGATTGCAAGAGGATTAATGGTTTAATCCAAGCTACATTTGTCATATTGGGTTGAATCTATCCTAACTGCCACACATCTTATTAATAGGATGCCTTCTAGTGTTCTTAAAGGAAAGACACCATATGATGTTTTATTTCAAGAGAAAGCCAAGTATGATCATTTAAGAAATTTTGGATGCCTCTGTTATGATTCTACAATAGCCCAAGGAAGAGGTAAGTTCGATGATAGAGCAATATCTTGTGTTTTGCTTGGTTATCCGCTCTATCAGAAGGGATATAAGCTATTAGAATTGTCCACGGGAAGAGTATATGTGTCAAGGGATGTGAAATTTCATGAATCACACTTCCTTTTTGTTGAAACCAGCACATTACAACATCCAATATTTCCAAGCTCAACATTTGCTACAGAACCTACCTATTCACCTTCATCACAAGATCAGTCCACACACATTTCTTTAGAACCTGAAGTTTGTTATATTTTATCCTCGCCATCACCAATATCTTCATACACTCCCTCTCATCACCAATTGTCCACTAGCCTAATTCCTTTTTCCGTATATCATAGCTACACCACACACTACCTCGCCTATTTCTATACCCCAACAACCTACACCATTGAGAAAGTCAGAAAGAGTTTCCAATCAACCAGCATACTTGAAAGATTGTGTACGATGTAATATCAAGCTCACAAATGTAGCAGCAACTTGTTTCACTCAAGTAAGTATGCCTAGGGTATTTTGTTTCTTTTCTCTTTCACCAATAATTAACATATGTTGCAATCCTCCTCTACTATTGTTGATACCCAATTTTTTTCTAAGTATTTTTTATACCCAAAATACTTTCAAAATAACATATATGTGCATATATGAGCACACCCAAGAGTTTTGGTACTTTACCTAAATTTTAATGATTTTAAAACTAATTTATTGCCTATTTTTATACCATAAAATCCAATAATTATTCCCAAGGTTAACATTTTGGTGACAACCTATTTTTATATTTGCACCAAAATATGGCTAACATGATTTTTGCATATGTTTTACAAATTTATTTAGAATTTGTTAAAACTATATTGCACGTGATTGTAATATTAGCCCCTTTTAAGCTTAATTGTAATTATTTATAAAATTGACTCCAGTATTTTCATTTGATAATTATGTATTATTAACAATTTTAGCACGTTTGATTTACTTCCAAAAATTATTTTGCTATTTTTTTTATAAATTAAGCAAGGGAAAAGTGACTATTTAAAAGTTATCCCTTTTTGCATTTCAATTTTAACCGGGATTGGGCCCTAATCTCGGCCCCAACTTGAACACAATTCCCTAACCCAATTTCCTAATCCACCCGACCCAACACCCAATCACCCGAACCGGCCTGTGTCCCTTTTAATCTGAGCCGTTGATCATTTTGATCAACGACCCAGGCTCTTCCTTACCATTTTTTATTCTAAACGACCCCCAAACCCTCCCCATTCTCTTAAGGACCGCCGCCTCCAATCCCCCGTCTATCTCAAATGCTCTCACCCATCTGAAACCCTAATAGCCGCCTACCCCCTCTTCGACATCAAATCACCGGAATCCATGGCTAATCTAACCTTGGACGACTTCTAGTTACCACCTACTGCTCCCACACACCTGCTCACTGACGATTCGAGGCTAGACCTCAAGGGTCTTCATCCAGACCTTGGTCGATTCGAGATTCTTTGGCCGTTTCCGGACTTGCTCCGGCGTATCTTGGCCTCTTGAGCCAGGATTAGACCTTACCAACTCATATCCATTCTCGTGACCTCCAAGCCTTTCTCGTCCTTTAGGGTCCTCAGAAGCCCTAGCCTATTCGAGGTTCCTTTTCGTTTATTCTTTTAGATATGTGCTAGATCTATGTTGTTGGTAACATTTTAGAGTTTTTCCCCAAGTTTCCTCTTTCAAAACTATTCAAATCAATTTTAGGGTTTTCTGTAAATGGCTCCTAAAATGTTTTCTGATTCTTTTATGTTAGAGGATGTTCTCGTGTTTCTTACCGGATGTCTACAGGTATCCTTTTATATTCTGTGTTCACATGATAGCCTAGGTTGTTGACTTAATTTTTGCCATGTGTGTTCAAGCTCATGCTTTAATTTTGTTTCTAAAGTTCTACTGATCATGTTCTTGCCTACCTTTGTCTTAACGCTCGTAGTTTTCTCTTGTTTCTGTTTGTGCATGTCTGCCTATTTTTGTGACTTTTTGTGACATTCTAGAACTTGCATGTCAGGATCTTGGTTTCTTTTGAGGTTTCTGAATGTTTCTTCTGAGGTTATCTGCTATGTGTTTTGTCTGGTTCTCATCTCTAAATTGGTTTAACCTCGTATGCCAAATTTGTGCGCTCTTTATACGCATTGAATGTCCCTCTAAAATAACCACAGATTCGGGACTAATTTCAGACTTTCTTGTGTAAGCATGATTGATTCTTTCCTTGTTTTATTTGAAAACTCTTTTTAACCTTTCGATTCCCCTATTTCGACTTGGTTCAGGGGCAACTTTGAATCCCCGATTCCTTGATTTACTACGTACCAATTGATTTACTTTGTCCTTACCTTATTTTCTTGACCGTGTATTTCAAAATTTTCTTTCCTTAATTAAAACCCCTATGTATTTATCCTTTTTGTATGCTATGCACAATATACTTACTTGATCCCCTTCGTTAAATAACTCTTGCCCTTTACTGTTCAAATTTGAATTCCTCAATTAAAGGGATTTTCTGCTACTGATTGATTCAAATTGATACATGGTTATTTTCTTACCTTTTTCCCTGCCTGATTTCAAAATAAAAATACGCTCCTCCCTTCTCCTTGAACACACACGAACACAGAACGTAATCTGAGTTCACAAGTCACTCTCACTTAAAAACTTTCTCTCTTTTACTTGTGCTGTTGTGGACTTTGTTTACTATACTTTCTCCTACACTCTTTTGCTTCTCTACTGGTATGTCTCAGTTAGTTTACGTGTCTCCACCGCAATGTGTTTACTTTTGCCCACTTCTGTCCAATTCTTTTAGTTGATATTTTTTTCTAGCATATTGTAACATGTTCCCCCTTTCCTTTGTAATTGAATATTTAAATTATTTATGCATCATGTCAGTTGCTTGTCATGAATTTGATACTTTATGAATCCCAAACCCCCATACCCCTTTATATGTGAGTTATGGCTCAGGGCATGAAAACACTCTAATATTGTTGTACATGATTCTGGATTGGATTCTTTGAATCCCAAAATCAATCAATTCCTTTTCCCTTTCCTCTTTTATGTGTTTTTGAGCTTTAGACTTGGGTCTGGCAGTGTCCTAATCACTGTCCAGACCCTAGTCTTACCTTCAAGAGTCTGCTCTTAATGTGTTTGACCAAGCAGGTGATCAGGTGTGTGCCAACCTACTTTATGGCTAGGTATGACCACCACCTGTCATGGCTCCCCAATCCCCCTTTCACTTTGCACTTACTCTTAGCTATTATGTTCTACCCCTCTCTTGAAAGCCATGTTTTGGGACCCCCCTGATCTCCCCCAGAACTTGGATGCCTGAAAGTTGGCTCTTCCATACTGCACTATTTTTATTCTAATGGTATCTTGGGTGTAAGCAATACCGGGATCCCTAAGATTCCTTGGAACTTTAAAACATCCTGGATAAAGAGAAGGCTTTGGAAATCCGAATCCCGGAAGTGGCTCAATCGCATATTATAAGATATTAAGGTTGAATTAGCTGCTCGGATCTAGCTATTAGCCTTTGATGTATTTTTTTTCTACATTCTGTAATAACTTGTATAAACTCTGGGAGTATATTAAAGCAATATAAGAGGGTCTTTACTTTCTTGCATCAAAAGGGTAGAAATCATGATCTTAGGACTTTATTATTTAACCATCCAAAAATCTATCCTATAGGACCATTTTAATCACATAGAAAGTATGTCTATAGGACTTAACACTCATTTTCTGCAATTATGCATATAGAAATCCTGCGGAGTTAATTTTCTGCAAATTTATAGGTGTCATGCCTATAGGATGTGCATACGCATGACATTAGCCAAACTTTAGGATTAATAAATTCGTCCATAAGTTTATTAACAAGTTCGGTAATCAATAACTTGTAGATATCATGTCCATAGGAGCTTCTTTTGAATCAAACCCGCTTAGCCTGTTTAACAGCAGTAGCAATTGATAAGTTGTTCCTTATACGCCTAAGTCAGTACATGTTTTCCAAAACGTAGTCTCTAATAAAACTTGTTTCAAATCAGTGTATATTTTTCCCTATAATCTATTTCTTTAACTAACATATCCTTTCTTAAACGGCTTCTTTCTAATATTCTGCCTAAACGTATTTTCCAACTCAATTCCTGCCTTTTGAACTCGTCGTTTTAATCAGTTCTGCAACTCACTCTTTTCTTTAGATAACTCTGCCCCTTCTGGAATTTTCAAAACTTTTCCTTTTTTGTGTTTAACCACAATTAGACAGTTAGTTTTCCCGTTTGAACTAGTTTCTAAACGTCTACAACATATCATTTTCTTCAAAACTCTTCTGCATAATCATTTTCTAAAATCAGTACTTTTTCAAATCATTTCGCGATTAATTCAGTGCCTTAATCTCTAACAACTGTATCCGAGTTGCCTAATGCAGACTTTCTATCTAAATATATGTGTTGAACCAGTTCACTCACTGCTTAATTTTAATCTAAAACCAAATCAGTATTTGTCAAGGCATGCTAAACTATATGATTATTTTATTTTTGGGGTTTATTTGAGCCTTATTTGCTTGTTTATTCTCCCCTTAGTTTGATACTTGTTTTGAATGTTGAGCTAGAACTTTATCCTTTAAACTCCACAAAGGCCTCCATCCCCTTCTTTCCTTTTAGGATTAGAAGTCCTAATACCCCGGGACTGATAGGACTGGGACGGGTAGTAGAATAACGATATCGTTTTGCGCTTTAATACCTTAACAGGGTGATAAGGGTAGATATAGAGATGATGATTACACGATAATACTATGTGTAAGTTGGGTAGTATTGTGCGAATGATCCATGTAATGTATAAACGTAGGACCCCCTTCCTTTTATTAGTTTAATAATTTTTTTTCCAGAACTTTAAAAGCTGCTACACTTTCAACTTCTGCTTCTCACACGATTTTTAGGTTGCTTGCACTAATTGCTTGACTTCTTCCCTCTACTTGCATATTTCTTTTAGAACTAAATTGCTCCCTTTCTGAATTTCAGCACTTTTTTTTAACCTTTTTGTGCTTCCTGTTATACTTGTTAGTTTATTTGCATTTAAAGTTACAATTGTAATATGGCCGGGAACCACACTAGTGGATCTTGAGGGGTGCCTAACACCTTCCCCTCGAGATAATTTCAAGCCCTTAACCAAAACTCTGGCCTGCATCTTTAATTCTTCTAAAAGTGTCCTAATGCACTATAATTATTAGGTGGCGACTCTCCAAACTCCAAAAATCCAATTCCTAAATGGGATAAGAGTTGTCTTCCCGAATGTTGTGAACCCGTTTCCACGAGGAAAAAAGGGACGTCGACAACTATCACAGAACCCAACAATTTTCGACATGCTTGTCAACATCCATGTTAGATAGAAGCTATAAAATTGGAGATTAAAGTCTAGAAGATAACTAAACATGTGATGTGGTTGAATTACCTAAAGGAAAAAAAGGCTTTACCTTGCAAGTAAGTGTATGAGGTAAAACATTTATCGGATGAATGATTTGAAAGGTTGAAGGCAAGA
Source organism: Nicotiana noctiflora (assembly GCA_032618575.1). NCBI lineage: Eukaryota > Viridiplantae > Streptophyta > Magnoliopsida > Solanales > Solanaceae > Nicotiana > Nicotiana noctiflora. The sequence goes on from JASVEL010004385.1 coordinate 22,636, forward strand.
CTAGTGGTCAGGGGATATCCAAAGAGAATGAATAGATTATAGTGAGACTTTTTTACCGGTGGTGAGAATGACAACCATAAGGTGTTTACTCACTATTGCAGCCAAAAGAGATTGGAATGTGTGTCAATTAGATGTCAATAATGTATTTTTGCATGGTGATCTACAAGCGGAAGTGTACATGAGGTTTCCAGCAGGCTTAGCACCTCCTAGTCCTAAGCATGTTTGTTTACTAAGGAAGTCATTTTATGGTTTAAAACAAGCTTCTAGACAATGGTATGCTAGACTTGTAGGAGCTTTGAGTTTTAAGGGGTACTCTTTACCATTAAACAATTACTCGCTATTCTTTAAATAAACAGGAAACCCAATTTCTATTCTAGCTGTCTATGTAGATGATATACTGCTTACTGGAGATTACTTGAAAGAAATTCAGACATCAAGAATTTTCTACACAATGAATTGAAGATCAAAAATCTAGGAGACATACATTATTTGTTAGGGATGAAAATTCTGCGAGAAAAGGAGGGTTTTATTGTAAGCCAAAGAATATTTGCCTTAGATATGCTGCAGGAATTTGACATATCTCATATGTCTCGAGTCAGTTCTCCACTTGATCCTTCCTCCAAGCTTGAAGCTGATGATGGACACCCTATGCAATATCCAACATTATTTCATTATCTGGTTGGCAAGTTGAACTATCTCACTAACCCTCGCCCGGACCTTTCTTTTGTAGTCCTTACCCTCAGTCAATACATGCAGAGACCGTGTAAGTTTTATTTCTCTACTGCCTTACGAGTGCTCAAATATTTGAGTTGATCCAGGACAAGGAATTCTTTTCTGCGCATAACACTCATTCTCCTTGCTTGCATTTTGCGATGCTGATTGGGCCTCTTGCAAGGATTCTAGAAGGTCTGTAAGTGAATTCTTCATCATATTAGGAAGAGCCCCTATTTCCTAGAAATCAAAGAAACATGTGTCAATCTCTCTATCTTCTGCAGAGGCAGAATACCGATCTATGAGGAAAGTTACTGTAGAACCTACATGGTTAGTTTGATTCCTTCAAGATCTCTATGCACCAGTAAGTCTTTTAATACCTCTTCACTCTGACAACAAAGCAACTATTCACATCGCTCGTAATCCCATCTTCCACGAACGCACAAAACATGCAGAAATTAACTGTCATTTTGTGCGTCAACAGTTCCTTTCCGGTTTAATTACTCTTTCTTTTGTTCCATCTAAAGACCAACTGGCGGATCTCTTCACAAAGCCACTTTCTGGGGTTTCTCACTCCAAAATTTTAAGCAAGCTAGGGGTCACAAAGTTACCCTCCAACTTGAGAAGGGATGTTGGGAAGAAGAAGCCATATCCTAATTCTAATACTCATAGAGATTTAGTGAACTTGATAGAGAAGAAGGTGAAAGAAGAAGGAGGGTGAAGAAGAAGACCAACGTGCATAGCATATATTTTGTCTTTAATATTAGGGGACATAATTACGTCGTTAGGGAACATAATTAGCGGGCATAAGGGGGACATAATTAGTAGGGTTAGTACGTAAATTATAATATGAGGGGACATAACTTAGTGGGTTAGTTTGGGAGAATAAATATATATGTGGAGTGTATAATATATACATGTAGAAAGCAAAAGGGTAGTTTAGCAAGGTCCTAGTTATTATTGCGGATGTAGTAATTAAAGTACTCTAGTAATTAATAAGGAAGTCTAAAACGGATATTGAAAAATAGTTGAGGTGTGTGAATCAGTGACTTACAAATGGCATATGACAAAAGCAAATATATATGTTTGCTGAAGCGGATTAATGCGACTTAGAAAATGCATTTGTCATATGCCACGTAACTCGATATAAATAAGTAGCATTCAACATCTGCAACTATGATCACTGCTTCTTATAGATCGTTGTTTCCCAAATGAGAAATGAATCGTCAAGAAATGCGACGTATAGAGAAATTAAAAAATAGGACTTTTCCTTCGGTGGAATAAATTTGATTCCGGAATCGAAATAACACCCAATTAAACAAAAAATACCATTTTAAATGGAAAAAAAATACGTAATTAGGCATTTCGCAGTATAAAACTGCAAATTGCACTAACGACCGTTAGTGCAATTTGCAGTTTTATACTGCGAAATGTGATTTTTTTTTAAATGGCCGTGTTTTAAAAATTGGCCTATTTCGCAGTTTTGTACTGCGAATTAGGCTATTTCGCAGTACAAAACTGCGAAATAGGCTACAAATGGGGCTCACTTTTAATTAAAACTCATAATTTGTAGTTTTGTAGTGCGAATTTCATTCAACAACTCTCAAAAATTCCTTATTTATAGACGACTGAACTTCATCAAAACTCTATCAACGCTTAAACTTCGCTTATTCTCTCTTCTCCTTATCAATCCATTTTTTATAATGTCTCAAGTTGCCAAAATAAGGGTTTCATTGTATTGGGGGGGGGGGTGAGGTTATTGTGGAGAATAAATCTATGAGGTATAGCTCTCCTCTACAGTGTCATGTTAAATTGCCGCTTAATATGGAGTACGATACTTTGGTATCGTTGTTACGTAAAAAAATGAGTGAGCGGAGGCGTTCGGTTAGCATTAAAGTAATCGGAAGATTTCCTTATTCAGTGACTCCGCATGGGTTTGCTTATTATTCGGAGTTTAACATTGACGATGATGAAAGTCTTAGAGATTTTTTGCGGGTTCCGGACGAATATAGAGAATACATTGTAATAAAATTATTAGAAATGTATGTGAAGGTTGAAGACCTTAGTAGTAATGAGGGAGTGCGTATAAGTTATAACCCACATTCATCGGATGGTTATTTTGGAGGAGCATTAGGCGGACAGGTTGGAGATGGAAGAGGTTCTCTTGATTTGAATTTGTCACCACGGGCGAATGAGGAGCCAGAAAATAATGTTACTACTTCGTATAATCAACAAGACGACTGGTAAACTTAAATTTAGTGAAATCTTTTTGTTTATGTTTTATTTGGATTTGTATTTATAATTCTAATTTTCATAGGGTGTATCGTCCGAAATTGAATTTGACAAATTATGACCACGTCCCTAGTTGGAATTTACAAAACTCTGCAGTATTGGAGCACGGTGGTCCCTCTGGTAGTTATCAGCAACCTCAAGAAAGCCAGCATGAAACTTCAAGACAATACGAGTGGTAAGTATAGTGATGTAGTGATATGTACATTTAAATTTCAAGACAATACGATTAGGATACTTAAATTTTTGTTGGTTATATGCAGTGAAAACGAGCTTCTTGAAGCTCCTGGACTAACACAGTTGCTCGTACACGATGTTTTTACTCGTGACTTAGCAGATGCGCAGAGTCAGGAGGATGATAGTGATTACGATAACAATGCGGATGAGTCTGGTGATGAGACACCCTTCCGTAAGGAGGGTGATGATGTGGAGGGTGACGATGAGGAGGAGGAAGTGAATGTGGAGCCTGATTTGACTAGGGAGCATGTTCCTCCTCCCCCCCCCCCCCGCTTAGACAAAGAGTGTATGAATCCCACGTGCCTTTTCATGAGAGAAATATTCCATACCTGGATAATTTGCCTGCCATGCCTAATGTTGATGCATTGACAAGGGATTATGATGAATTACGATCGAAGATGTAGGATGAATGTAGACCAGCTGTTATTACAAAAGGCATGTATTTCCCTGACAAAGCTCGCCTAGTTAGGGCTGTAAAAATCTATAGCATAAGGGAGTGTCGTGAGATGACGATAACTGAGTCAACTACGGATAGATACAAGGCTGTATATCGCAGGTGGTTCTTGGGCTGTCATTGGATGCTTCGTGCTACAAAGAAAAAATCTGGTTTGTGGAAAGTTGGTAAATTTATTAGCGATCATAGATGTGAAATGGACACATTCAATGAGAACCACTTCAACCTGGATGTTGACTTGATTTCCCTTGTCTTGGTTCCATTTTTGAAAGTGTCTATTAGATTTAAGATTAAAGAGTGTATTACAGCTGTCCACAAGGAGTATGGTTGTACTATAAGTAAAAGAAAGGCATATCTCGGTCGCAAACGTGCCTTTGAACTAATTTATGGCGACTGGGATAAGTCCTTTTCAAATCTTCCCAGGTACATGGCTGCACTGCAACAATTTAACCCCGGTACAATTGTTGAATGGAGGCGCGAGCGAAGTCCTGGCAGTCCGGAATTTATATTCAACTATCTATTTTGGTCATTTAAACCACCAATAGATGGTTTTGTGCATTGTCGTCCTGTAATTTCCATAGACGGTACTCATGTATATGGAAAGTATGATATTAAGCTTTTGATTGCAGTTGCTATAGATGCCAATGGCCAAATATTTCCACTTGCTTTTGCCATTTGTGCGAACGAAAGTGAAGAGACGTGGATGCAATTCTTGAACCACTTGAAGCAACACGTTGTGAAACAGCGTTCAGGTATTTGTCTAATTTCTGATCGGCATGGTGGTATTTTAAGTTCTTTACGTCACTTGCCTGAATGGCAGGCACCGCATGCATACCACCGTTACTGTGTGAGGCACCTAAAGGCCAATTTTCAAAAGAGATTTCCTGACAAGGAGTTGCATGACTTAATGTGGATAGCTGCAACTGAGCACCAGCTCTGTAAATTCAATAGGTGCATGGAAGCAATCCGGCAGTTGGAACCACGAGCCTATAGTTGGTTGATGCAACATGACCCTCAAATGTGGACATTGCATGCTGATGGTGGCATACGATGGGGAGCCCTCACCACGAATGTGTTGGAGTCATTTAATGGCTTGTTGAAATCTGCCCGTGGACTGCCTGTCACTGCCATGGTCCGCATGACTTTCAAACAAAGTGCAGAGAGATTTGTTGAAAGGCATGCAACTGCATCGTCATTGTTGGATAGAGGTGTTGAATTTATGCCAATACCCATGGTAAGATTCGAAAAGTACAGGAAGCGAGCACAGTGGCATTCTTATCTTCAGTACAACAATGAACAAGGTATTTTCGAAGTTAAGACTGGTAATCGTGGACACCGTGGGAATAATGTACATACGGTGAATGAAATAGAAGGTTATGTTCGTGTGGGAAATAGACCATCTACCACATGCCGTGCCCACATGCATTGAAGTGCTTTCAACAAGTTGGCTATGGGGCAACAAACTACATTGATAGGCACTACAGTGTTGCAGCATACGTAGACACGTATAGTGGGAAGTTGCATCCTTTAGGTGTTGAGCATTATTGGCCGACGGAACCTTTTAAGTTGGTATGTAACAAGGAGTACTTGCGCAAGTTGAGAGTGCAAAAGAGAACACGTATACCAAACCAAATGGATGTTGGTGAGTCTGTTTATGCACGTAAATGTAGCATATGCTCCCAAACTGGACATGACCGCCGTAAATGTCCTTCAAGTGCAAGTTCGTCCAATGTACCCAACTATCAACCATAACATTAGTTCCTTATTTTTGTATTATTAGTTGTAATATATGTATGTAGTACCTTTTGTGCATTTGAAATAAAATTATTCTTCAAATTACGCATCTTGTTGTAATTTTCTTAATGTGATGTTGTGCAATTTTAAATAGTCTATAATAATACGAAAAGTGAAGTTATGAAAACCATGTGAATTGTCATGTCTATGTCATTTCGTCCATGTAATTCATAGTTTAGTACTACAAAATGTAAATTTTTCGTTTTATTTCAAAAAAGCTAAAAATCATAGTTCAATACTACGAAATGTAATTCGTAGTTCAATACTACGAAATGTAAATTTGTCCTTTTATTTGAAAAAACCTGAAAATTATGTGATTTTTAGTGTCCTAGTAATTCGTAGTTCAATACTACGAAATGTAATTCGTAGTTCAATACTACAAAATATAATTCGTAGTTCAATACTACGAAATGTAATTCGTAGTTCAATACTACGAAATGTAAAGTTGTCACTACTTACGAAAAAGCTGCATTTTTTTGTAATTCGTAGTTTAACATTACGAAATGCAATTCGTAGTATTATATAACGATTTATGTTTATGTTGCCTATAAATACGGGGCTCATTACCGTCATTACATGTGCTCAAAATCTTACAAAGCGCAAATATTTCTTGCGAACGTTTGATATTTTCAAAGTGTGTTACTGTGCAATATTTTAAATGGCTCAATATGGAACACCAGTTGTGAGCACGTGATTTTTGCCTTACCTAAGAAGTACTCCCAGAAAATTCAAAATAAAATAGTTTTATGTTGAGAGTGATTTTTGTGATTTTGTGTTATTTTTATCTTACATTTTGCATTTTTATGTGTGCGTGTTTATTTATTTAAATTAGTAAAATACAGAATACATACATCATGTTTTGCATTTCTTTTTAGGGTTTAATATCAAAATTATACGGTTTACATTTAAGTGATATGTAATTGTGTGGGATAATTGTATGCATATACATATATATATATACATGTACATATATATATATATACATGTAGTAATGAGATCATATTTGGGCCATAGTTTAGTCCAAAAACCAGGCCCAAGCGAATCCCACCTGGTCCAGTCCAACCCGCCTCCAGCAAGACCCAACGACGTCGTTTTTGTCTTTGGCAAAGAGATCCAAACCATTGATCTGCGTTGATCGGATGGATCACATTAATCCCTCCATCTTTCGATCCTGGCCGTTGGATTCTCATCATCCAACGGCCCACGTTAACCTTGGCATTTTAACATAACAAACACCCCCCCAAACCCGTTACACCCCTCCATTTCCCCCCCCAAACCTTAAAAAATCCTATTTCCCTTCTCTCAAAATCGCCGCCCCATGCCACTGCTGACCGCTCGCCGGAAATCGCCCACGGCGGCGGTCAGCCACCAAACAACTCCAAAATTACACCATCAAATCCCCATAACCTCTCCATTCCAACCCCCAGAACATCTAGTTTCGAATCCCTACCAACCGGCTCGAATCTCCAATCTAAGAATTGAGCGGAACCCTAGCCGCCTCTGTTTGACGCCAAAACCATCTCTCACCACCACTAGGCTTCCCTCACACCACCACTACCTCCATTTCGTGTCAAACATTACCCCAATTCGCCGACTTTTGCTTCATACGGTTAAGGCATGAAGAGCAATTTGGTTCGAATTGGAATTTAGTCGTGTGTTCTCACGATTGAAAACACACGGTTAAATTCCGTTTCAAATCCAAAATACAATGAAAGATAGGCGAAAGGCATTTCACATATTGAGCCGCCATGATGTCTCCGGGTATCGGTTCTAAGTTCTCTTTCTCTCATTTCTTTTATCTATTAGTCTATTTCAATCTCATTGCCTCGTCTCCATTTTTTTTCCCTTTTCTGCTTAACTTGGAGTTAAAGTTAGTATGTTTGCCTGAGCATTTCGAATCGCTGATTCAACATTGTTTGTTGTTATTTATGTGATTATATGTTGTGATTGATTCAACAAATGTCGTCGAGTAGTTAGTTTCGCAAATTCTTTAATTTAGCCGAGATTTGCAGAATCACTGTTTTGCCGACTAATTGGTTATCCATGTTATGTGTTGTAATTAATTGAATGTCGTCGCCTAGTTATACGAATTTTCCCGTTAGAACACTGGATGTTGATTAAGATTGGTGATTTGATCAGGAGTCATTACCAAGCTAAATGCTTGAATTCAAATGTTCTACTTAGTAATGTTTTGATTCTGTTGATTAAATTAGGAAGTTATTTGAAACTGAAATGAGGTTTAGAATTAGCTGACTAGGAAGTTATGTGTTAGTATTTTAAATATTGTTAATGTCCTGCACATGAGACTGATCAGTGGGATTTACTGCCACAGCAGAGCAGCCCACCAGTTGTCCCCTGTTACTGATTTTTAAGTGACAAACCCACGCCTAGACATGTAGTAGTGGAGGTATAAGAGAATAACATGGGCAAATATGGGGGAGGGGATTAGTTTAAGTGATAAAGGGTCTGTTTTTTTTAGCTATAAATACAGACAGAAAACACTCTGGATAGGGGATACAGACAGAGAGTGAGGATAAATTTCAAAAAACACATAGAGAGACACTGAAGGGCATATAGTCGTTCACACCTACTGGAACTTGAAAAATTGGACCTTTGATTACTGTTTCATTGGAGTTTTGGTGACGGTTTGATTGCTATTTGTGAGAAAAGGCCACTGGTTTCCTGTTTGTTTGTATGTTGTGGTTGCTGGTCGTGTGTGGTTATTGTGTGGTTGCTGTGTTGGCTGCCACTATTTGTTGTTGATCTTGCTGTTGGATTTGTTGACTGGCCACTGTTTACTGTTGTTCTTCTGTTGTTGTTGTTGCTGTGCTACTGTGGCTGTAATTGCCACTGGTCTTGTGTCACTGCTGAGACTACTGCTCTTCATTCATCCATTTGTTCCTTTTCTTATCCCAGGTACACCTCTATAATTCAATAGTTCCAAACTGAAGCTGTGAGATGAATGCATGAAGAATGTGAAGCTTAAGCCTGTTTTTCATTTTTTTGTGTTCTTTCGGATGATGAGATGAAGTAGTTCATTTGTTAATATTTTAGATTGTTAACGGTCCTTTTTGTGTAATTATATTGGATTGTATGAATTCGAACCTTTGAAAACATTGCTGGTACTCGAGCTTTATCAAATATTTGAGACTATTAAGATGATTGTTAATAGGTTTGGATTTCAATTAAGCTTAGCGGGTAGAGAAATTAGAAAGGATTCACTGATATCCTATTGTGATAGCATTTCCAGAACGACATAGGTTGATGGCATGAAAACAGGTTCGAGTGTTGAATAAGACATTACCATTTAGACTAAATCTCACAATAAGTAGTATTAGTAGTTAATGAAGATAGACTAAAATAATCCGTTAATGAGCGTTTGTAGATCAACTAATTTGAATGATTTTTGTCGGAATTTACTAGGTCACTTGAGTAAATAACATCGCTTTAAATAGCAATTTGAATAAAATTAGTAACTAATGTTAGTGATGAACGTTAGCATGAAGTTCAAAATGACTTTTGTATTACACATAGTTAACTCCATTGGCTCAATTCATCTAATACGGTCGGTTTAAATTAATTAGAGAATGGTTAGTTTGTTCTGATATTTTGTCAAATTCGTATGCTATTTATAATTTTAGTTTTAGTATTATTCGCTTGTAGAATAAGGCATAAAACAATTTCCCTTATGCAAGCTCGAGTGCAATTTCCGTTCACATTGATTCAATAACTAATAAGAGGTCCGAGCTTATAAACATGCAATAAACTAGGACCTTTTCTCTTTTATTTAGAGACGAACTTAGTAGAAAAAATGTAGTCACTTTAGGATTGTCTTTTTAAAATAAACGAGATGAGCCTCACCAAAAATACACCATTGTGGGGCCCTCGAATAATTGTCATGAAAACTTAGACTTGAAAGGACCGTCTAGTAAATTTCACGGTCCTTTTCCCAAAGTTAAATAGACGATAGACTCTTTAGACACGACTTGAAATAAAATAACTTTCCTGAATACGGGTGTGCATTTATGTAACCCAAATCTTACTCTCGGCGAAACTGAAATACATTAAAGTCACAGGCGTACCGGTTGCGGTGTGACTCGAAATGTGTTTTCGTGACGTCGCAATTCTTCTAAAAATAAGAGCGGAGCATTAAAAGCACATAATTAAAATATATAAAAGAATCAGATAGAAACAAAAACCGCAATTGAGCGACCGTGCTAAAACCACGGAATCCGGGAGTGCCTAACACCTTCTCCCGGGTTAACAGAATTCCTTATCCGGATTTCTAGTTTCGCAGACTATATTACAGAGTCATAAACTTCCTCGGTTCGGGATTAAACCGGTGACTTGGAACACCATTATTTTTTCCAAGTGGCGACTCTGAATTAAATAAACTAGTCCCGTCTCGATTGTCCTTTAATTGGAAAAACTCCCTTGTGCCCTCGCGGGTGCGTAAAAAGGAGGTGTGACAGCTCTGGCGACTCTGCTGGGGATATGACCTCGAACTTCGGTTCGGGGTCTAAGAACTCGAGCTCATTTAAATTGTTGGTTTGTCTATATCTGATTTTATTACATGTTTAATTAATGCGCTACATGTCTACCGCTTTAATATTAGTTGCACTGTGTATACAAACTGCTACATGCTTACCGCTTTGATATTGCGTGAACTGTATATAAAACTGTGCCGAAAACCCGTCTCTTCTTACCCCCGGGGATGTGCTTACTGGTTGAGACTCCCCTTTCTGTTAATGTCAATACCAAAGTAAGAAAAGAGGCAGGATAAGTTACAAAGCCGGACGATCCCGCGGGTCCCCGGTACGTAGCTCCCTCCTCAAATCTGAGTCGTCTGCTCGGGTACACGGTCTAGTACCATTGAAAAACGTCAGGATATTGAGCCTAGATTCAGGACGTTTATTTGCATCATCTCTGATTTAGGGGACTCAACACATGGGTTGGGTCCGTCTAGGACAGGTAACCTGAAAGGAAAGACCATCTTGCCATATCATATTTGTTGTGAGCATTCATTTAGACTGACATGCTGACCGGGTTCCTTTAAATACCGAAGAAAAACGGAAAAAGAAAAAAAAAGCACAAAAGGAAATAGTATGCGGAAGTAAATATCTTTCAGAAAAATACAAAAATACGTTTTACCAACAAGTCAACAAATTTAGTTTGCCAATAAAAGACGGTAGAAGGTTGGTTTTGCCAACAAAATGGTTTTTGACAAAATGTGTTTTCTTTGACAGTCAATAAAGGAAAGATAGTTGTTTTGACGGACCGAACTACGCGAGTTTGATTCTCACCGAGTGTGAGATACGTAGGCAACCTTTAAACGGGTCCAACTCCCATGTATTTCAAAATAAGTTTTAATGGCGGAACGCCAAGATATTTAATTTTGCCCTAACGACCACTTTTTTTGACCAGTCGATTCCTGGGGCCCGTTTCGTTTTTCAGAAAAGATAGTTTTGGGGCAAATAAAAATTTCGCTTTCATCTAAGAATTACCTTAAATAAATGTGCAGAATGAGCACGAGTCAGAATACAACCGAAGCTATCATAAACAAGGTCCCCTTAAGTTTGCACAAGTGGTGGAGCGACTTGGGCGAGCAAGGACAAGATGCCGTTAAGCTGTACTTGGGAGATCTAGTGGGGCTGCTAAATATTCCCCCGAGAGGAGACATCATACGAGCTTTGATCTCATTCTGGGATCCGGCACACAATGTGTTCCACTTTTCAGACTTTGAACTCGCACCAACACTGGAAGAATTAGCCGGATATGTCGGAAGACCAAAGGTCCCTATGAGGGATCAATACCTTATTGCACCAAGGGTAGTGACAGTACATCGGTTTTTGGATACGGTAAAGATCCGCAGAACTGTACACAACCCAGACTTATCAGAAGGGTTCTGCACTTTGGCATTTCTATATGACAAATATGGTCATTATGGGGGCTTCACCAAACACAAAAGCAAAATCTGCAGCGGAGACAACCGGTTAAAATGGGAGGAGCATAGACGCATCGCCTTCATGATAGCTTTCCTAGGTTCATTGATATTTCCTAGAAAAGATGGGAATATCAACATACAAGTGGCAGGGGTCGTCAGCACTTTGATGAAACAGAACAACAGTACTTTAGCTCCCATGATAATATCGGATATCTCTCGTGCACTCACCATCTGCAAAGCTGGAGGGACTTTCTTTGAAGCTTGCAATGTATTGCTCCAAATGTGGATGATCGATCACTTATGTCGTCATCCGCAATTTATGAGGTATAGTTCATCGAAGAAAACTTGTATAGAAGAATTTCCCGCGAGGGTCGAGGGACATGAGTTGCCAGAGGGGATCAGCGGATGGATACGACTTTTGCGTTCGACTACAGCCGGCGGAATAGAATGGACGTTTGGTTGGCTACCCGTGGAAGAAGTCATATATGCATCGGCCGCAGAATCGTACTTATTGCTAATGGGCCTCAACAGCATCCAGCCCTACGCACCAGGACGAGTATTGAGACAGTTGGGACGATGCCAAATAATCCCAAAGAAGAAGACCTCAGCCCGCATGCGGTTGAAATTGGACCGGGAGGACAGTTCCCTGAAGCGTTGGTCCGAAAGATTTGGAGTGAGTGTCAGACATTAAAAATAGACACTCGGGTGCGAGATCGAGCCCGGGGCGAAGTATCGTCGGAATACCCTGCATGGTATAGTAGAGATCCGGAGCATCAAAGGCCCGCAAAAAGGCCTCACCTCAGGGAGTTTGCTGGAGCGTCACGAGAACAATGGGACTGGTTGGCCAGAGAAGAAGCTTATAGAACAAAGATTAGCAGGATAGAACAACGGACCCAAGAGCTCCAATTTGAAATGGATGTGCAAGCTGCCGCCAACGAAGGAGATAAAAAGAAGTTGGCACAAGAAAATGACTTTTTGAGAGCTCAAATCCAGCAAATGAAAAGGGATGCTGACAGACAGTTGAGGAGTCGGGCAGACGAAAAATTGATAAAGGGTTTGAAAAGCCAAGTTGCCGATGTCCAAAGAGAATTGGAAGAGTCCAAAGCCCAAACAATGAGGATCCGAGCTAGCTGGAGAAAAGAGGCACATCAACATGCACTTTACCTACAACGGGTGGAAGAGGATTACACTGAGATCATCACTAGTTTAAGGGAAGCAAATGTTGTCCTCAGAGAGCGGGTTTTCAAGCAAGCCCAAGATGCCAGAGCGGACCTCGACCGTTGCCACAATCTGATGGCTCGACTGCAAGAACAAATAGACAGGCTCCTAGACCAAGTCACCAACAACGCTCAACGATTGGGGGCGAAAAACCAGCAGATAGAGCGGCTACTCAGAGAAAGGGACATGATCAAGGACAGAATCGGGGAAATCGGGCACTACGTCACCATGAAGTGCCTAGCTTGTGAACAAATGCCCCGCACCGACCTTTTTGCTTCAATTATGGGCTATGTTCATCGGATCATGGAAGAATTAAGGGGACTACACAAGGACCTCACACCCGGGCCCGCGGCAAGGCCGAATGATGCCTCGCGGGCCCCCAGGAATTTTAGAGCAGTAGACTTTTGATTGAAAATGTATTTTTGAAATGTTGAGTCAAGCTAGTTGGCATTTTTATCTTTACTTTCCCAAGTCAAGCGCTTTCTTTTGTTTTTGTTGATTGTTGTAAGACGTGTTTTGTAACTACACGGTTTTATTTGATATAAAAGTTACTGAATTTTGCCACAATCTTGTTACCAGAACTACGCTCGGTCTGATTCACGCGGGGTCGTGATACGTAGGCAATCCACATAAGATTCGACCACCACTAAAAAGAAAGGAATCCATAGGTTAAATAACAATAAGGCTTGCAAAGATAGTCGAAAAAAAAAAAAAAAAAAAAAAAAAGAAAAAAAAAGAAAAGAAAAAGGGCCGGAATGATGCATGTTAAGAGTACATGTAGAAAGGGTTATTTGGTTAGGTGCATTGCATCCAACGTGCTATAACATATCTGTCAAACTCGGTGAACTAACAAGTTTGTTGCATTTCCAGAAAGTTTAGCAGTTGGTTTGACAGAATATACTGGCCAACCATCACTACCGTACTAGATCCAAAGGACCAGTTACAGTAAGCATGTCGAGTTCCGGCAAGAGTCTCGAGGAAGAAAAATCCGAGCTACAAATTATGAAAGAAGAGGTAGACCGGTTAAAACAACGGATAACAGAGATGCACCTGGCCTGGGCCAGGGAACAGTCTTCAGCAAACCGCCCTACTCTCGCCTCGGCTCCGGAACATCCGCCCATCGATCCTTCAACGAGCGCCCCAAGCTATCCATACTTTCGGGGGAAAACCCATATGCCGCCCACATTCCACCGACCAAACCAAATCCTCCTCCGGCCACCCCCGTTTTTGTGGCACCTCCACTCGCTCCTCTGCAAAGGCCGGCCGGCGAGCCATATGTTCGGATCCATGACAACTCTTACTATCCTCCGGAGCCTACTTTCAGGGCTCCCGAACCACAATCACATACACCTCATCGGGATAATCCGGCGAACCGGAAAAACACTTCCAAAGTTCGGAACACGAGGAAGTTGTCGGAAAAGTTAAAAGCCTGGAGCAGTCCTTCAGGAACATGCACGGTTTGGGCAACCAGGTCGGCGTCGCCTATAAAGATCTATGTCCATTTCCGGACGTCCGGTTGCCAGCGGGGTTCAAAATGCCCAAATTCGACCTATACGAGGGGCACGGCGACCCGGTAGCCCACCTCCGAGGGTTATGCAGTAAAATGAGAGGGCCGGAGGACGGGACGAGCTTCGGATAGCTTACTTCGGCCGAGTCTGGGAGGATCTGCGCCGGAGTGGTACACTAGACAGGATCCCGGTAGATGGTTTACGTGGGATGATTTGGCTCAAGCTTTTATCGGCCAGTTCCAATACAATCTTGAGATAATCCCCGACCGCCTATCATTGTTAAAATTAGAGAAGAAGCCCGCCGAAAGCTTCAGGGAATTCGGTTTCCGTTGGAGGGAACAGGCGGCCAGGGTAGATCCGCCGATGAGAGAGAGCGAGATGGTGGACTACTTCTTGCAGACATTAGAGCCCACCTACTTCGGACATCTGGTAACGTCCGTAGGTAAATCATTCACCGAGGTGATAAAAATGGGGGTATGATCGAGGAAGGTTTGAAGGCCAACAAGATCATGAGTTACTCAGCACTGAAAGCCACCACTCAGGCTATCCAAAGTGGTACTGGAGGAGTACCGGGGAAAAAGAGGAGAGAGGAAGTTGCGGCCGTCGAGTCCGGGGCATGGTTCGGAAATAGAGGCCCCGCACCCCAATATAGCCCACCCCAACCTCACCACCAAAATTACTCCCACAACCCATATAACCACCCGCAACATTACTATCCCGCACTTGATCCCCATTTTACTGTCCACCACGCACAGTCCTATTCCGCACCTCCCGTCCATGCACCGTGGCGTGCACCAAACCCGCAAAACAATCACCCACCCCCAAGAGCTTACAGAAACCCCTCGGGCACGAGTTTCCGTCCGAACCAGGCATTCAGGGGCGACAGGGCGCCGAGGCCAAAGACTTTCACTCCCTTAGGAGAGTCTTACACTAGTCTGTTCCACCGGTTAAAGCAGGTAGGGTTGCTGAATCCGGTTGAAGCTAAGCTGCCAAACCCTCTTCCGAAGAACCTGGACCATTCAGTAAATTGTGCCTACTGCTCGGGATGTCCGGGGCACGATACGGAAAAGTGTTGGAGGCTAAAGACGGCCATCCAGGAGCTCATTGACACTCGCAGGATTGAGGTCCAGACTCCAACGGAGCCCAACATCAACCAAAACCCGCTTCCAACTCATCATGAGACCAATATGATCGAGTTGGTACGGGCGGAGGAAGGAAAGGAGAAAGCCTCTCAGACTGTAATGATGATTAAGTCTAGCGGGGCAGGAACGAGAAAAGGGCCAAGCTTTGATGAATCGCCCAGTTGCAAGAAGGACATACCAGGAGAGTCGGAAGCAGGAAAGGAAAGTGTGAACGAAGTACCGGTGAAGCCGGCCAAGATAGTTGTACCGGGGGCAGCAATCAAGCCCATCTTGACAGTAGCAGGCGTTCGAATGGATCCTTTCATCATCCGGCCGGCAACACAGTTGCCAGTAACTGATAGCCGGGCTGTCCCATGGAATTATGCTCGGATTACAACGACCTACGGAGGAAAGGAGGTGAAAGAGGAAGTTTGTGAAGCCCAAGGGTTGACCCGCTCGGGGAGATGTTTTGCCCCTGCGGAATTGAGGAAGACCACTCCGGCAGTATTGAAAAAGCCGGTCACCGATGAAGAGGCGGAAGAATTCTTGAAAAAGATGAAGCTGCATGACTACTCTGTCTTAGAGCAGTTGAAGAAGACTCCGGCGCAAATATCATTGCTATCCTTGCTGATACATTCCGAAGAACATCGGCAAGCATTGATGAAAGTCCTGAATGAGGCACATGTTCCGGATAAAATCTCGGTAAGCCATTTGGAGAAGATCACCAATCGGATCTTCGAAGCAAATCGGATCACCTTCACCGATGACGAGTTGCCTGAGGAAGGCACTGAGCATAACAGGGCTTTATATCTTACGGTGAAGTGTGAAGAGGCGGTGGTTACCAAAGTCCTTGTCGATAATGGGTCCAGTGCTAACATTTGTCCTCTCTCTACACTGGGCAAATTAAAAGTAGACATCGGCAGGGTACGCAAGAACGGCGTATGTGTTCGAGGGTTTGACGGAGGAGGCAAAGCGTCGGTTGGTGACATAGTGTTGATCTTGACGATTGGGCCAGTGGAGTTCACCATGGAATTCCAGGTGCTGGACATGGTGGTGTCATATAACCTCCTAATAGGGCGGCCATGGATCTATGCCGCAAGAGCAGTTCCATCCAGCTTGCACCAACTCGTCAAGTTCGAGTGGGACCAACAGGAGATCGTCGTCCATGGAGAGAACGATCCACAATCAGGCACCATCATTCCCTTTGTTGAAACAGAAGAAGATGTTGGGCCGTGGGTATATCAAGTCTGCGATGTGGTGTCCGCCAACCGAGTTCCGGAAGGGGAATGCATTCCCGGCGACAGAACAATTATTGCGGATGTCATGGTGGCGCATGAAATGTTGCGACATGGTTTCGTACCCGGTAAAGGTCTAGGTGCATCTCTGCAAGGAATCATACAACCGGTATCGGTGGTCGAAAACTTGGGAACCTTCGGCTTGGGATTCCAGCCAACCTCAGAGGACATCCGGCGAGCAAAGAGGAGTAAACAGAAGACATGGGTGCTCCCAAAGCCTGTTCCACGCCTTTCCCAATCTTTTGTCAGGTCCGGAGTAAGAGGACATCCGGCGACGAAGATTCCCGGTCCTACGGTCAGGCCAGACGAAGAGTTCTTCAGGAAGTTCGAGGACCTATCCACAGATGTATGTATGCTCGAGGACGGTGAAGGATCCAGTCACGCCGAGATACAGTTTGTGGGACCAAAGGCAAAACTGAATAACTGGAAGGCTGCTCCTCTCCCTGTCCGGAAGGAGTCTTGGTAGTTTGTCTTGGATTGTTTTTCTTTCGAAATTTTGTGTTGGGGGTTTGTCCCCGGAGTAAAATCCCGTTGTTTTTAGTTCATTTCTGATTTAAGTTTGCAGTTTGTTTTCCCTTTGTACAATTCCCATTAATGAAATTTGGTTCCTTCGTGTCTAATTTTGTTTATCTTTTTCCTTCTTTTTACTTTTCTGAACAGCCTTCTTGCAACTGATCTTAATGATATGGCGTGCTTAAAGATTAATCAACCCAGTCTAGAAAGTCAATCGGGTTTGGAAATAATAACGCAGGAAATAAGAAGTGACGAGAGTGAATCAGAGCACGGCGATGATGAAGCCATAGAAGAAATCGGTGAAGAATTAAGTCACTTCGAGGGAAAACCCAAACCGAATTTAAATGATATTGAGGCCGTTAATCTAGGGAATGCGGATGACGTCAAAGAAACCCGGATAAGTGTCCATATTGAACCCAATCTGAGAGAAGAACTGATCAAAACACTCATGGAGTTTAAAGACATTTTCGCATGGTCGTACGACGACATGCCAGGACTCAGCACTGATCTAGTGGTTCATAGATTACCCACTGATCCGGCATATCCTCCCGTCAAGCAAAAGCTGCGGAAATTCAAGACGGAGATGAGTGTGAAGATCAAGGAGGAGGTAACCAAGCAGTTGCAGGCGAAAGTCATTCGTGTCACTCGATACCCTGAATGGTTGGCTAACGTAGTACCGGTGCCAAAGAAAGACGGAAAGATCAAAGTATGCGTGGACTATCGCAATCTCAACAAGGCAAGCCCTAAGGATAACTTCCCGCTTCCCAATATCCATATCCTGATTGATAATTGCGCCGGACGCGAAATCGGATCCTTTGTGGTATGTTATGCGGGATATCATCAGATTTTGATGGATGAAGAGGACGCAGAAAAGACGGCTTTTATCACACCGTGGGGGACTTATTGCTACCGAGTGATGCCGTTTGGTTTGAAGAATGCGGGAGCAACATATATGAGGGCGATGACTACGGTATTCCATGACATGATACACAAGGAAATTGAAGTGTACGTGGATGATGTGATCGTGAAAATCCAAACGTCGAGAAGACCATGTTGCTGACCTCAGGAAGTTCTTTCAAAGACTTCGAAGGTACGACATCAAGCTCAATCCGGCCAAATGCGCATTCGGAGTTCCATCGGGAAAGTTGCTAGGATTCATCGTCAGCCGACGGGGCATTGAGTTGGACCCATCCAAAATCAAGTCCATTCAGGAGTTACCCCCGCCAAGGAATAAAATAGAGGTAATGAGTCTATTGGGAAGGTTGAATTACATCAGTAGGTTTATTGCCCAGCTCACGGCAACTTGTGAACCCATATTCCGTCTATTGAAAAAAGATGCGGCGATAGAATGGACGGCAGAATGTCAGGAAGCGTTTGACCGGATCAAAGGGTATCTGTCAAATCCACCCGTACTAGTGCCGCCTGAGCCAGGTAGACCCCTGATTCTTTATCCGACGGTCTTGGAGAATTCGTTTGGCTGCGTACTGGGGCAGCATGATCTTACTGGCAGGAAGGAAAGGGCCATTTACTACCTCAGTAAGAAGTTCAGTCCACGAGGTCAAGTACACTCATCTAGAAAAGACATGTTGCGCCCTGACTTGGGTAGCCTAAAAGCTGAAACACTATTTGTCTTCTTACACCACTTACCTCATTTCGCGTTTGGATCCGTTGAAGTATATTTTCCAGAAACCTATGCCTACAGGGAGGTTAGCAAAATGGCAAATATTACTTACGGAGTTCGATATCATATACGTGACAAGGACGGCTATGAAAGCTCAAGCCCTGGCCGATCACTTAGCTGAAAATCCTGTTGATGACGAATACGAACCCTTGAGGACGTATTTTCCAGACGAAGAGGTGTTGCAAATTGAGGGGTTAGAACTAACCAAGGATCCGGGGTGGAAGCTCTTCTTCGACGGAGCGGCGAACGCAAAAGGAGTCGGAGTAGGGGCTGTGCTTATATCTGAAACAGGACATCATTATCCTGTTACTGCTCAACTGCGTTTTCACTGTACCAATAATATGGCCGAGTACGAGGCATGTATCTTGGGGCTGCGATTAGCGGTGGACATGGATGTACAGGACGTCTTGGTCTTGGGGGACTCGGACCTTCTGGTACATCAGATTCAGGGAGAATGGGAAACCAGAGATTTAAAGCTTATCCCGTATCGTCGGTGCTTGCATGATCTGACCAAGCGCTTTCGATCAGTAGAATTCAGACACATCCCAAGGATGCATAATGAGGTTGCCGACGCTCTAGCTACTTTAGCGTCGATGCTACATCACCCGGACAAGGTTCGTGTCGACCCATTACATATCCAGATCCGGAATCAACATGCTTATTGTAACGTGATAGAGGAAGAGGTGGATGGTGAGCCGTGGTTTCATGATGTCAAGGAATACCTCAGGTTAGGAGTATACCCAGAGCAAGCAACCGGAGATCAAAAGCGAGCTATTCGGCGGTTGGCGAACGGATTTTTCCTTAGTGGGGGGGTGTTGTACAAAAGAACCCCAGATTTGGGATTGTTGAGATGTATAGATGCAAGTCAAGCTACAACAGTGATGACGGATATACACTCGGGAGTTTGCGGACCACACATGAGCGGATACGTATTGGCAAAGAAAATTCTTCGAGCAGGATATTATTGGCTCACTATGGAGCGGGATTGTATAAGTTTCGTGCGAAGATGCCATCAGTGTCAGATACACGGAGATTTGATTCATTCTCCGCCGACTGAATTGCATACAATGTCCGCACCATGGCCGTTTGTCGCATGGGGTATGGATGTTATTGGACCCATTGAGCCTGCAGCTTCCAACGGTCACAGGTTCATTCTGGTAACGATTGATTATTTTACCAAGTGGGTGGAGGCCAAAACATTCAAATCGGTGACCAAGAAGGCGGTAGTGGACTTCGTACACTCCCACATCATTTGTAGGTTTGGAATTCCAAAGATGATCATTACAGATAACGGTGCAAATCTTAACAGTGGATTGATGAAAGAGGTATGTCAATAGTTCAAGATTACACACCGAAATTCCACACCGTATCGCCCAAAAGCAAACGGTGCGGTCGAGGCAGCAAACAAGAACATAAAGAAGATATTGAGGAAGATGATAGAAGGGTCTAGGCAGTGGCATGAAAAGTTACCATTTGCGCTGTTGGGTTATCGCACTACCGTCCGGACGTCGGTAGGTGCAACTCCTTACTTGTTGGTATACGGGACTGAAGCAGTAATACCCGCAGAAGTTGAGATTCCATCCCTCCGAATCGTCGCTGAAGCCGAGATTGATGACGACGAGTGGGTCAAAACCCGATTAGAGCAATTGAGCTTGATCGATGAAAAGAGATTGACAGCAGTATGTCACGGCCAATTGTATCAAAAGAGAATGGCGAGAGCATATAACAAGAAGGTGCGTCCCAGGAGATTTGAGGTGGGACAGCATGTGCTGAAGAGAGTTCTACCACATCAGGCCGAGGCGAAAGGCAAGTTCGCTCCAAATTGGCAGGGACCTTTTGTGGTGACTAGAGTATTATCCAACGGCGCTCTATGTCTGACTGACGTTGAGGGAAGATGCACCGATATGGCTATCAATTCCGATGCAGTCAAGAGATATTATGTGTAATTCGTTAATGCATTTGTCAACGTTTGGTTTCGTTTGTGTGTATTTGGCATTTTTCGGAGAATGAAATGACAGAGGCAATTTTTCTACCACCTAAACACTTTAACCTTTGTTTTCCCATTTGAGCCTTAATTATTCTTTCGTATACCCTCTTTCGGAATCATCAAGGAAGATGTGTAACAGAATAGAAAAGAAACAAAAAGTAATACAAGAAAAAGTGAACTACGTTCGACCTGATTCCTCAAGAAGGATACGTAGGCGCCACACGGCTCGGTCATAATAAAATAAAAATCAAAAATCCCCCAAGCAACAAAACTGGGGCAGAAGTCATTGTTTCGTTTGAAAGATAGTGTGATTCCGAAAGTTGTAATAAGCTAACCGTTGAGGCTAAACCCCTTTCTTCAGCCTCACGCGCAGAAACCATATCAAGAACCAGAAAGACCTCTCGATCGGTATTTGAGAAGTGCCAAGTCATGTGAATGAAAGCCAAGAGTGACATCCCGACCCTCGATTGAATCCAGGATGCACAAGCCGAAAGGGGATAACGCTCTAGAGGGAATCTCAGGGGTGATACCCCGTCGCAGGGAAAGAAAGCACAAATGAGAGAGTCTTAACGGTGAAAACCCTCGCGGGCACCTTAAGGCGAAGGAAGTTGAGAGAAATAAAATGAGAGAGTCTTACGGTGAAAACCTTTACGGGCACCTTAAGGCGACGGGAGATAGAGAGAAATGAGAGAATCTCACTAGTGAAAACCCTTTGAAGGGCACTGTGAGGTGACAGGACGAGATAGTCGCAAGATGTCTGCATGAGACAAGGTTTGGACACCCGTTTACCTCTAGCATGACGCGGCATCAGAAAGTGATTGACATGAATAGACTGGGTAGTTTAATCTCAAAGGCGCGGCATAACCATTGGATCAGGCACACATTCAGATAAGTGTTCCTATTTTTGAGTTCAGAAAAGTTTTTCTCTTCTTTTGTCATTTGCGGTTAGTGTTCTTTTCTTTTCTTTCGTTTTCGAAAATTGATTTTTCAAAGCTTACTACCAAGTCTCCCAAAGCAATATATTGAAAGTGAATAGGCATGGAACGAGACAATACGACAGAAGTCGTTACGATAGTAAGATTGGGATGACAGGCTGAGTGGAAGGTTCGCAAGAATTATGGAGTATGATGGACACATGTGGCATGTCCGAAAGATGATTTTACACAACAGATCACCGGTTAAAAAGAGTCGGATCAAACCGAAGATTGGAATAAAAGGAAAGATAAGGGGTCGTTCGTGGGAAGAGCATCGTCCCCAGCAAGTGTCAATGTCGCCCTCGAAGTTCGAGAGAGGCCGAGCAGCTGAAAGAGAAAAGAAAATGGCCCCAACAAGAGTGGCACGACCACTCACCGCGTTTTGAAACTAACAATTTTTCTTTGATTTAAAAGCAGGAAAAGAGGTTTCGTTGGCAGAAAAGCATACCGTCCAGAAGTTTATCAAACTGGGGCAGAAAATTTTCCCCTGTTGCGAAAATTTTCTGGAAAGCAAGACTCAGAGGATAAGGGTAGAAAGCAACACAAGATTTCGGGAAATACCAGCTCCGAGCAGAATAGTTTTGAGAAAGGCCAGACGACACGACGGGGTAATATTTGAGCTTGGTATCACCCCCAGCAGTTGTGGGGAAAATAAAACAACGGCTTCAAGATTCCCCTAGCAGTATTACATCCCATAATTTGTTCGAGGAGGCAAAAGCGTGAGTCCCAGAAGAGGTAGGGGAAGAAGGAAGAGGATGAGGGGTGAAGGAAACAAAGGATACTGCCTCAGCAGCATCACCCCCCAGCAGGCGAGTAAACAGTTCCAAAAATATCCCCAGCAGCCAGAAGAAAAGTAACACGACCTAGGGGAAAGCAATTCCAAGACAGGATAATTCAGAAGAGAAGGTGGTCCGAGAGGTAATGCAGGAACAAGGATATGGTACAAAAGGCAAAGGAAGGTAATCAAGATAGGATGAAATCAGTGAGTAGTAGTTGAAGTCAGGGAGCCCGCCTGGAGAATGGAGTGGCGATTTAATTTTGAAGTAGTAGTTGAAGTCAGGGAGCCCGCCTGGAGAATGGAGTGGCGATTTAATTTTGAAGTAGTAGTTGAAGTCAGGGAGCCCGCCTGGAGAATGGAGTGGCGATTTTATTTTTGAAATAGTAGTTGAAGTCGGGAGCCCGCCCGGAGAATGGAGTGGCGATTTTATTTTTGAAATAGTAGTTGAAGTCGGGGAGCCCGCCTCTGAAGAATGGAGTGGCAATTTTATTTTGAAGTAGTAGTTGAAGTCGGGGAGCCCGCCCGAAGAATGGAGTGGCGATTTTATTTTTGAAGTTATAGTTGAAGTCAGGGAGCCCGCCCGGAGAATGGAGTGGCGATTTAATTTTGAAGTAGTAGTTGAAGTCAGGGAGCCCGCCTGGAGAATGGAGTGGCGATTTAATTTTGAAGTTATAGTTGAAGTCAGGGAGCCCGCCTGGAGAATGGAGTGGCGATTTAATTTTGAAGTAGTAGTTGAAGTCAGGGAGCCCGCCTGGAGAATGGAGTGGCGATTTAATTTTGAAGTTGTAGTTGAAGTCAGGGAGCCCGCCTGGAGAATGGAGTGGCGATTTAATTTTGAAGTAGTAATTGAAGTCAGGAAGCCCGCCTGAAGAATGGAATGGCGATTTAATTTTGAAGTTGTAGTTGAAGTCAGGGAGCCCGCCTGGAGAATGGAGTGGCGATTTAATTTTGAAGTTGTAGTTGAAATCAGGGAGCCCGCCTGGAGAATGGAGTGGCGATTTTATTTCGAAGTAGTAGTTGAAGTCAGGGAGCCCGCCTGGAGAATGGAGTGGCGATCTATTTTAATTTGGTAGAGGAAAGCGGTAGAATGTAACAGAAATCTCCGGCATGAATCCAAGTTCGTAAGCAGAGGGAGGCAACAAGGATCAGAACAGATAGATTCAGATTGCGAAGGAGAATAGTTCAAAGATCATAAAGAAGGAAACAATGGTCGGAGTTCGGCATTGAAATAGTAGTTGAAGTCAGGGAGCCCGCCTGGAGAATGGAGTGGCGATTTTTATTTTGAAGCAGTAGTTGAAGTCAGGGAGCCCGCCTGGAGAATGGAGTGGCGATTTTATTTTTGAAATAGTAGTTGAAGTCAGGGAGCCCGCCTGGAGAACGGAGCGGCGATTTTATTTTGAAGTAGTGGTTGAAGTCAGAGAGCCCGCCTGGAGAATGGGGTGGCGATCTATTTTAATTTGGTTGAGGAAAGCGGTTGAGTGTAACAGAAATCTCCGGCATGAATCCAAGTTCGTAAGCAGAGGGAGGCAACAAGGATCAGAACAGATAGATTCAGATTGCGAAGGAGAATAGTTCAAAGATCACAAAGAAGGAAACAATGGTCGGAGTTCGGCAATCAAGATAGGCCGAAATAACAATTGGCAGAAGAGAAGAAGCATCAGAAGGAACGCCAAGTCAGACAGGATGGCGAGGAGCGCGACAAGATCAAGTTAAAAAGGATAGATAAGAACTTGTAGTACTGTAACTTAGTCTAGCTTCGTGTTTTGTTGCTTAGTACGGTGTAACAAGGAGATCAGCTAAGCGGTGGTAACAGCAGTAACAGCAGTAACAGCAGCAACAGCAGTAACAGCGAGATCGCAACAGTCATGGTAGTCCCAGCTACCAGAACTTCCCGAACTACATTGACCTGATTCCCTTTTTGCCGGGGATATGTAGGAGACCTTTGAAGCAAGGTTCGGTCAAAACTTTTCCAAAATGCTTCATACGGAGTGCTCGAATGGGCAAAAAATCGCTTATATCCGCTCACTTATCTTTGCACGAAAACTCTGCGTGTTTACGCGCAAAGAGGGGCAGCTGTGAGCACGTGATTTTTGCCTTACCTAAGAAGTACTCCCAGAAAATTCAAAATAAAATAGTTTTATGTTGAGAGTGATTTTTGTGATTTTGTGTTATTTTTATCTTACATTTTGCATTTTTGTGTGTGCGTGTTTATTTATTTAAATTAGTAAAATACAGAATACATACATCATGTTTTGCATTTCTTTTTAGGGTTTAATATCAAAATTATACGGTTTACATTTAAGTGATATGTAATTGTGTGGGATAATTGTATGCATATACATATATATATATACATGTACATATATATATATATATACATGTAGTAATGAGATCATATTTGGGCCATAGTTTAGTCCAAAAACCAGGCCCAAGCGAATCCCACCTGGTCCAGTCCAACCCGCCTCCAGCAAGACCCAACGACGTCGTTTTTGTCTTTGGCAAAGAGATCCAAACCATTGATCTGCGTTGATCGGATGGATCACATTAATCCCTCCATCTTTTGATCCTGGCCGTTGGATTCTCATCATCCAACGGCCCACGTTAACCTTGGCATTTTAACATAACAAACACCCCCCCAAACCCGTTACACCCCTCCATTTCCCCCCCCAAACCCTAAACCCTAAAAAATCCTCTTTCCCTTCTCTCAAAATCGCCGCCCCATGCCACTGCTGTCCGCTCGCCGGAAATCGCCCACGGCGGCGGTCAGCCACCAAACAACTCCAAAATTACACCATCAAATCCCCATAACCTCTCCATTCCAACCCCCAGAACATCTAGTTTCGAATCCCTACCAACCGGCTCGAATCTCCAATCTAAGAATTGAGCGGAACCCTAGCCGCCTCTGTTTGACGCCAAAACCATCTCTCACCACCACTAGGCTTCCCTCACACCACCACTACCTCCATTTCGTGTCAAACATTACCCCAATTCGCCGACTTTTGCTTCATACGGTTAAGGCATGAAGAGCAATTTGGTTCGAATTGGAATTTAGTCGTGTGTTCTCACGATTGAAAACACACGGTTAAATTTCGTTTCAAATCCAAAATACAATGAAAGATAGGCGAAAGGCATTTCACATATTGAGCCGCCATGATGTCTCCGGGTATCGGTTCTAAGTTCTCTTTCTCTCATTTCTTTTATCTATTAGTCTATTTCAATCTCATTGCCTCGTCTCCATTTTTTTTCCCTTTTCTGCTTAACTTGGAGTTAAAGTTAGTATGTTTGCCTGAGCATTTCGAATCGCTGATTCAACATTGTTTGTTGTTATTTATGTGATTATATGTTGTGATTGATTCAACAAATGTCGTCGAGTAGTTAGTTTCGCAAATTCTTTAATTTAGCCGAGATTTGCAGAATCACTGTTTTGCCGACTAATTGGTTATCCATGTTATGTGTTGTAATTAATTGAATGTCGTCGCCTAGTTATACGAATTTTCCCGTTAGAACACTGGATGTTGATTAAGATTGGTGATTTGATCAGGAGTCATTACCAAGCTAAATGCTTGAATTCAAATGTTCTACTTAGTAATGTTTTGATTCTGTTGATTAAATTAGGAAGTTATTTGAAACTGAAATGAGGTTTGGAATTAGCTGACTAGGAAGTTATGTGTTAGTATTTTTAAATACTGTTAATGTCCTGCACATGAGACTGATCAGTGGGCTTTACTGCCACAGCAGAGCAGCCCACCAGTTGTCCCCTGTTACTGATTTTTAAGTGACAAACCCACGCCTAGACATGTAGTAGTGGAGGTATAAGAGAATAACATGGGCAAAGATGGGGGAGGGGATTAGTTTAAGTGATAAAGGGTCTGTTTTTTTTAGCTATAAATACAGACAGAAAACACTCTGGATAGGGGATACAGACAGAGAGTGAGGATAAATTTCAAAAAACACATAGAGAGACACTGAAGGGCATATAGTCGTTCACACCTACTGGAACTTGAAAAATTGGACCTTTGATTACTGTTTCATTGGAGTTTTGGTGACGGTTTGATTGCTATTTGTGAGAAAAGGCCACTGGTTTCCTGTTTGTTTGTATGTTGTGGTTGCTGGTCGTGTGTGGTTATTGTGTGGTTGCTGTGTTGGCTGCCACTATTTGTTGTTGATCTTGCTGTTGGATTTGTTGACTGGCCACTGTTTACTGTTGTTCTTCTGTTGTTGTTGTTGCTGTGCTACTGTGGCTGAAATTGCCACTGGTCTTGTGTCACTGTTGAGACTACTGCTCTTCATTCATCCATTTGTTCCTTTTCTTATCCCAGGTACACCTCTATAATTCAATAGTTCCAAACTGAAGTTGTGAGATGAATGCATGAAGAATGTGAAGCTTAAGCCTGTTTTCATTTTTTTTTGTGTTCTTTCGGATGATGAGATGAAGTAGTTCATTTGTTAATATTTTAGATTGTTAACGGTCCTTTTTGTGTAATTATATTGGATTGTATGAATTCGAACCTTTGAAAACATTGCTGGTACTCGAGCTTTATCAAATATTTGAGACTATTAAGATGATTGTTAATAGGTTTGGATTTCAATTAAGCTTAGCGGGTAGAGAAATTAGAAAGGATTCACTGATATCCTATTGTGATAGCATTTCCAGAACGACATAGGTTGATGGCATGAAAACAGGTTCGAGTGTTGAATAAGACATTACCATTTAGACTAAATCTCACAATAAGTAGTATTAGTAGTTAATGAAGATAGACTAAAATAATCCGTTAATGAGCGTTTGTAGATCAACTAATTTGAATGATTTTTGTCGGAATTTACTAGTTCACTTGAGTAAATAACATCGCTTTAAATAGCAATTTGAATAAAATTAGTAACTAATGTTAGTGATGAACGTTAGCATGAAGTTCAAAATGACTTTTGTATTACACATAGTTAACTCCATTGGCTCAATTCATCTAATACGGTCGGTTTAAATTAATTAGAGAATGGTTAGTTTGTTCTGATATTTTGTCAAATTCGTATGCTATTTATAATTTTAGTTTTAGTATTATTCGCTTGTAGAATAAGGCATAAAACAATTTCCCTTATGCAAGCTCGAGTGCAATTTCCGTTCACATTGATTCAATAACTAATAAGAGGTCCGAGCTTATAAACATGCAATAAACTAGGACCTTTTCTCTTTTATTTAGAGACGAACTTAGTAGAAAAAATGTAGTCACTTTAGGATTGTCTTTTTAAAATAAACGAGATGAGCCTCACCAAAAATACACCATTGTGGGGCCCTCGAATAATTGTCATGAAAACTTAGACTTGAAAGGACCGTCTAGTAAATTTCACGGTCCTTTTCCCAAAGTTAAATAGACGATAGACTCTTTAGATACGACTTGAAATAAAATTACTTTCCTGAATACGGGTGTGCATTTATGTAACCCAAATCTTACTCTCGGCGAAACTGAAATACATTAAAGTCACAGGCGTACCGGTTGCGGTGTGACTCGAAATGTGTTTTCGTGACGTCGCAATTCTTCTAAAAATAAGAGCGGAGCATTAAAAGCACATAATTAAAATATATAAAAGAATCAGATAGAAACAAAAACCGCAATTGAGCGACCGTGCTAAAACCACGGAATCCGGGAGTGCCTAACACCTTCTCCCGGGTTAACAGAATTCCTTATCCGGATTTCTAGTTTCGCAGACTATATTACAGAGTCATAAACTTCCTCGGTTCGGGATTAAACCGGTGACTTGGAACACCATTATTTTTTCCAAGTGGCGACTCTGAATTAAATAAACTAGTCCCGTCTCGATTGTCCTTTAATTGGAAAAACTCCCTTGTGCCCTCGCGGGTGCGTAAAAAGGAGGTGTGACACCAGTGTGTTACTGTGGAAAATAATGTGTGCAACAAACATGTTGGGAAGGTGATGATGTTGGACGTAACTACTGGATGTGCATGAACCAGATGGATTGCTACAAAAATCCGAATAAGGGGGAGATTGTGGTGCACATCCACTCCTCGGTAATTCCCCTGCCGGAGAATCCATCTCACAGCTAGCTGGAGGGGCGGATAGTCCTGTGCCGGCAGAGGTGGCTGTAGTGGCATGATACGCTGCCACGCCCAAACCTAAGAACAAATTTTGATGTAAATTATGAGTCATTTCACAATATATAATTTGTGCTTAATTAATTTGGAAGTATTTTGCACCTGAAGGAGTGGCAAAAAACCACCAATATCAGTAGCTGCACCGATGCTAGCCCGGCACATGCTCCTGTAGAGATACGCCAGAACAGCAGCTGCCCAACTGTACTGATGCACCTACTCCATATCCTCCAGAGAGTGGAGAAACCGCATCGATATCTTGTTCCCCGACGTGTTGGGAAACAAGACACACCCAAATAGCATGAGTAATGCCATCCGAGTGAAACGGATAATCCACAGCTCCTCTGTCTCCTGCGTGAACTGTGGATGCAACTCCGCCATGAACGCTCTAATGACTGATAGCTGGAGACCACAACCACCAACATTGCCCTCCGGGTGCAAACCTGTTATCCGTCCCATCACATCCGCCAGCTGTGCGCGGGTCATTCGTCTCCACTCCTGGGGCAGTGTCAATGCGCGACCCTCAATGCGCAATCCATACAGCACCTGCACATCCTGGAGAGTGATCGTAGCCTCTCCAGTAGGCAGGTGAAATGTATGCGTCTCTGGTCGCCACCGCTCTATCAACGCTGTGATGAGCGACCAGTCAAGCTGCATCCGTCCCAGCTCAAATATGATGTACAAGCCGGTCTACTGTAGAAGGTCTACAACTCGTGGATGAAAGGGATGTTGCGCCAAAAACTCCCACAGATCTTCCGGCCTCCTGGGACGTATAGTCTGAAGAGCTAGCTGGCCCTCCCAAATAGACGATGACCTATGGTCAACCTGCAGTACTAATAATCCTTCTGCCGAAGGTCCAGGGTGTGCAGGTTGACGAGATGCCATGTCGTGTACTATAAATAAGAAAAATTAATTATTGCATAGATGAAGACACACATAATAATGATTAATTATTCTAAATCTCAATTTTAATATTTTTATAATTTTATTAACTTAATTAATTAAGTTACGTCTAATTTAATATAATGGTTGTTTAAAGGTTCCAAGCTTGATTTTTGAGGCCCGGGACCACATAATAATGATTAATTATTCTAAATCTCAATTTTAATATTTTTATAATTTTGTTAACTTAATTAAGTAAATTACGTATAATTTAATATAATGGTTGTTTAAAGGTTTCAGGCTTGATTTTTGAGGCCCGGGACCACATAATAATGATTAATTATTATAAATCTCAATTTCAATATTTTCATAATTTTATTAACTTAATTAATTAAATTACGTATAATTTAATATAATGGTTGTTTAAAGGTTCCAGGCTTGATTTTTGAGGCCCGGAAACACATAATAATGATTAATTTTTCTAAATCTCAATTTTAATATTTTCATAATTTTGTTAACTTAATTAATTAAATTACGTATAATTTAATATAATGGTTGTTTAAAGGTTCCATGATTCATTTTTGATGCCCGGGACCACATAATAATGATTAATTATTATAAATCTAAATTTTAATATTTTCATAATTTTGTTAACTTAATTAATTAAATTACGTATAATTTAATATAATGGTTGTTTAAAGGTTCCAGCCTTGATTTTTGAGGCCCGGGACCACATAATAACGATTAGTTATTCTAAATCTCAATTTTAATATTTTCATAATTTTATTAACTTA
Source organism: Nicotiana noctiflora (assembly GCA_032618575.1). Lineage (NCBI taxonomy): Eukaryota > Viridiplantae > Streptophyta > Magnoliopsida > Solanales > Solanaceae > Nicotiana > Nicotiana noctiflora. The sequence continues at coordinate 52,919 of JASVEL010004385.1, forward strand.
ATTAATTAAATTACGTATAATTTAATATAATGGTTGTTTAAAGGTTCCAGGCTTGATTTTTAGGCCCGGGACCACATAATAATGATTAATTATTCTAAATCTCAATTTTAATATTTTCATAATTTTGTTAACTTAATTAATTAAATTACGTATAATTTAATATAATGGTTGTTTAAAGGTTCCAGGCTTGATTTTTGAGGACCGGGACCACATAATAATGATTAATTATTATAAATCTTAATTTTAATATTTTCATAATTTTATTAACTTAATTAATTAAATTACGTATAATTTAATATAATGGTTGTTTAAAGGTTCCAGGCTTGATTTTTGAGGCCGAAGACACACATAATAATGATTAATTATTCTAAATCTCAATTTTAATATTTTCATAATTTTTTTTAACTTAATTAATTAAATTACGTATAATTTAATATAATGATTGTTTAAAGGTTCCAGGCTTGATTTTTGAGGCCCGAGACCACATAATAATGATTAATTATTATAAATCTAAATTTTAATATTTTCATAATTTTGTTAACTTAATTAATTAAATTACGTATAATTTAATATAATGGTTGTTTAAAGGTTCCAGGCTTGATTTTTGAGGCTCGGGATCAACATAATAATGATTAATTATTCTAAATCTCAATTTTAATATTTTTATAATTTTATTAACTTATTTAATTAAATTACGTATAATTTAATATAATGGTTGTTTAAAGGTTCCAGGCTTGATTTTTGAGGCCGGGACCACATAATAATGATTAATTATTATAAATCTCAATTTTAATATTTTCATAATTTTGTTAATTTAATTAATTAAATTACGTATAATTTAATGTAATGGTTTTTTAAAGGTTCCAGGCTTGATTTTTGAGGCCCGGGACCACATAATAATGATTAATTATTATAAATCTCAATTTTAATATTTTTATAATTTTATTAACTTAATTAATTAAATTACGTATAATTTAATATAATGGTTGTTTGAAGGTTCCAGACTTGATTTTTGAGGCCCGGGACCACATAATAATGATTAATTATTATAAATCTCAATTTTAATATTTTCATACTATGACACTACGCTAAAATTTAATAAGGTTCTACGCTACAAGGCTCTACGCTAACAGGCTCTACGCTAACATGATATACAATAACATATTAAAGTAATACTAATACAATAAATATACCAACATTAACATTTCTTTGCTATATAATATAAAAGTAACACTAACATATTTTCTAATAATTTATAAAATAAAATTAATTCAAATACCTCAAATTAAAGCTGTAAAACTGAAATTTTGTAACTGAATTCGTGTCCAACACTATCTCCGTGTGGGGCCCACTTATGTTGCACTTGAAGGGGACGGGTGGGACTTCGAAATCAAATTTTTGGCAAAAAATTGGAGAGAATTTGAGGGGTGGCCGACAAAAGAAATTGGGAGAGAATGAGTTAAGATTGAAATATTGTAGAGGAGAAAGAGATTGCGGATTTAACTAGGGGGCATTTCGCAGTATTGTACTGCGAAATGCCTTATTTTTAAAAAAAAAAATTTTATTTCGCAGTACAATACTGCGAAATGCCTTATTTTTTTAAAAAAAAAATTTTAATGTCTTTTACACTAACGCCTATTTTTAAAAAAAAAAAACTTTAATGCATTTCGCAGTTTTATACTGCGAAATGCCTAATTTCGTATTTTTTTTACATTTAAAATGATATTTTTTGTGTAATTCAGTGTTATTTCGGTTCCGGACTCGAATAAATTTGATAACTCGGATTCATGTGTAACGTTTTGAGAGAGTGCAAGGGCTTTTATTTAGTTATACTATATTAGAAATTTATTTATTAATGTTCTTTATGTTTTATAATTTTTAATAAATATATAGGTTTTTCTTATAAATAGTATAGATTGCTCCTAAAACTTCGCTCACCCCATTATTAGTGCCTTCAATTAAGGGATTCAATCATATCATTTCTCATTTTTTTTCCTCTCCTCTTCTCTCTTCTTTTTTACTGAAAAATTCCTTAATGTACGTCCGGATCTCTATCTTCTCTCTTGTACCATTGCCGGACAACACTGAAAATGAAGAAATATTCAGAAACTGTACGACAAATGTATCATAATTGTATTTAAATTATATCAAATACATCAATACGCAAAGCATAATTGTATCATAATTGTATCTAACTTGTAGACGGTACATTAATATCCAAGATAAAATCTGATACAATACTAATAATTAATATATAATTATCATATGTTTGTGATACAAACTGTAAAATTCGTCACGATCTCACAACTGCTCATAATTCAAATACAAATTTTTTGCAATCCTGAAAGAATTTTTACACAATTTTGATATAATTATGATATAACTTAAAACTAACTCTAAACTTAAACTGATACAATATAGTATTATACTTGTATTAGTATTGTATCATGTATTATTTTAGATACAAATTGTGGTACAATTGTGATAGATTCTAATTGTTAATACAAGATCTTCTATCTTTTTCAAGTTTCAAAGCAGTTATTTGTTCTAGAAAGTTCAAATCAGTTATGTCTTTAATGTAAATAAATAAAAAGAGATCATCGCAGAAAGAAAAAATAAACAAATTAAATTTTAAAAAAAAAAACTATATGGGAAGATGAATGAGAAAAATGAAGAATGCTTACTTGTAAAAAGGGGAAGATTTTCGGAGTCAGCAAAAAATACAGAATGCTTCCTTCAACCAACGCCCCCTTGTGAATATTTTGGGATGGGTTTTCTACTGTGAAGGAATTTGGATTAGTATTGATTTTGAATATCTTAAATATATGATATTTTGTGTAAATGATACTCACAATTTAAGCTATATTTCATTTCTTGTTTTTTAATATTTGGTATAAAACTAATAAATATAGGCCCTACTTTCATTTTGCCTTCCTTGCCGTATTTTCGAGTATTTCATTATCCATCTTAATATAGGCCCTTCCAATCTTACTAGTTGGGTCCAACCCCAATATGTCCTTTAATTACAACAATATGTGTATTTGTAATTTTTTACTGTGTATTTGTGTTATCGAACTTTTTGAATGTGTCCGTTCCTGACGAGGTTTTTATATCTCAATTCTACTCTATTACTTTGTACTGGTATTATTTTTTTTTTGGAGAATATTCTGCAAAGCGACACGCAAAATTGGTTTGATTTTCTTAAAATTTAAACCAAAGTCGACTCAAGCCTAACAATAGGAGGACATACCACTATTGGTCTTTCTTCTTTAATAGGCGTACTGGACTAATTCAAACTGAAAGCGAAAACCCTTTAAAATGGAAAGTTCCAATACTGGCTTAATTCAAACTCATCAAAAGTTTGATGGTAACTAAATAGAGACTGAATATAATTTGTCCTACGCTAAGTTAATTACAAAATAAACCAAATAAATACTATTTCTTCCTTCAGTAGAATGTCAAGGCCTAATAATAACATACCGTTTCAAACTTTCAATGGTTTAAGCTCCTGCATGATTTCTGCTATTGCCGGGTCAAATACGTGAATGACATGCATGCGAATATATGGATTCTAAAACGGAGAAGAAAATGTATGTCCTTGAATTAAGGGTCAATATTGAACCAAACTTTTCAATTATAGAGCTTCATGATTTCTGAGAAATGTTAATCCCGTTCACATTGGTTGGAGCTGCACCTTCGAGCAAGCTGACTGACAGCTTTTGTATTTGCTGTTCTAACGTAGACGTGTGTGGTACTGCAAACTCCACGATGTTAGGGACACGTATTAGGAATTTAGACGATTTTTGGTTAAATTTATAAATGAAAAAGTAGTTTTAATTCAAACGTATAAAAAGCCCGGACGTAGTTGCATTTGAGCATGAATTTATTGAAGATTTGTGAGTAAAAGCAATTATAATCAATTGAAGTAGTTTTCAGACACCTTTTACAAAAAGTATTTTATCATTTTTTAAATTTCAATATTTGATTGTAAATATTGATAGGGAAACTAATACTTGCTAGTGATACTAATTATTTACAGTCGAATGTGACAGTAACTACAACAGGTAGAAGGCTACTTTGTGCGTCTTTCCATAATTAAACAACTTGTTATTGTCTCATTGAGAAGCTGTTAAGAGTTAAAGTACGCACACTACATACGGCGCGACATGCATGTAATTTTTTGACTAATTTAATTCATTCCCACATGAATGAAGCTGACCCGCACGGCACACCCGCCGAACCTCTCGTTTACTCTAGCAAAGTCAAACAGGTAAAATCTCACCCGTATCTAGACAAAATCATACTCTCTCCGTCTAATTAAATTATGTGATGTTTCACTTTTCTTGAGTTACATATGCAAATTTTGATCGATATATTAAAATATAATTTTTATCATATTGACATGAGCTAAAGTTGCAACTTGTAAGTGTTTGACCATAATATATTGAAACTTGTTTGGTTAAATTAATTATGAAGATGAATAGGTAATTATTAGTAAACATAATAAACTCAAGATTCATACGCAAATCGGAGAATAATGTATACCATGAAATAGGGGCTGTCGATTTTATTGAAGTTCTTCAATTCTTCCCCCCTTAATCGATGGGGGTGACTGTTTTGCATCATCAATGGAATATTGCTTTGTCTTCTTTTTTCTAAGAAGATTACAGAGAAAAGGAAATAGAGAGAGAAAAGCCCCCTAAACCAAGAAGGTTCCCTTCTATATATAGTTATGAAATCTTTGTTTCTTAGGTCATTATAATTTCATACCGCGTTCGCTTTTGTCGTCTTCTGACTATTGTTCTTTGACTTGGCGGGTATTATGAGTTCGGGGTTTGGAACAAATCATATCGTCTTCCACTACCTTGCTGCTTTGATGGGACCTCGGTTGGGTCGACCGCAGTGGCCAGATTTTGACCAATATAGTTAGTCCCCCCGTCTGCCGGGGTCGCCTCTCATCGGGCCTGGTAGACGGATTATGGTTACATTTCTAAGAGAAATCTGACTACCTACCCCTTGGGTATGATTTTTAGATTCAAGCATCGTAACGGTGCCTTTCGATATCCTTGAACCGTTGCGGCAGTTTTGGAACCGAAACATCATATAGTTTGAAACGTTGTTTGTGGCTACTGCCATTATGACGCACGTTCCCAAAGGATTGAACCGTTTTATGCCTACCATCTTCAATTGGTGACTCTTGGGTTTCGTGCTTAGCGAATTTATGCCTCTTATAAATAGAAAAAATGTACCGATTGATTGACACACTTCCTTGCCTTTACTTTAAAGAACTTTGTGTATCTTCTTTTCTATTGATACTTCAGGTTTTTTATTTTTTCTCCGGCTAGTTAGGAATTTTCTTCTTTCCTTTCTTTATCCCTTCACTTTATCAAATTGACACAAATGGGTGGTGATTCCTCTCGCGCTGACATTTCTGCCACAATTCCATCACCGGAAAGCAATGTACTTGCCACAAGGGGAGTACAAGTGATAGAAGATAAGGAGGTCCCATCGGTGGCTAAAATCTTGCCTCGCCTAGTGAGATCATGGAGCGATTTCCACAGCCCGTCGGGGAGGAGCTGCAACCTACTCCCTCTATCATAGATGAGGAGGGATCACAGAATTGAAGTCTAGGTGGGGACTCCCTCGTTACATCAAAATACTGCCGACTGTAAGGAACGAAATAGTTCATTTTGATCGCCCGGGGTATTGTGCGTTCTATGCCTGCTCCTTTATTGTGGAGTACACACTTCCTCTTCCTCTCTTGGTGGTAGATTTTTGCTGCTTTTACGAGGTATGGCCGTCTCAACTTTCATCGTACCTGTATAAATTATTCCTTATGCAGCTCAAGTTTGCAGAGCTTACGAGTTGTAAGATCACATTGGGCACATGCTCAATATCTTCACCCCCAACTCATTCGTGGCACGATGATTCACACCCGCCACCGAGGGTAGAAGAGCTTGGTGGTGAAGATGGACGATAGAGCCAATCGTTCCTTCTATGACAATTACTTCCATGTGCGGACCAAGCATCTTGTGGCGGACCCTACGGGATTCCTTGAGAAATGGAACTTCGCACATAAGTCTTTATACTTTTGGTTGGTGATAAAGCTTGACTGCTTCCCTTTGGTCAGTACTTGAAATTTGTTATTTTATTTCTACAGCTACAAAACTACCACTGCCCATATTGATGGCATCCGCGAGTGGGTGAGCGTCATCCTCCATCATATGGAAGGGGTCCGCACATGGTCATCCTTCTATGAGAAATATGGGTGCAAACCCATTATATTACTTGTAAGTAATATCATTTTTTTTTTTGCTATTTTCCCCTTCCCTTTTTACTTAGTTTCTCATATGATATTCGTCAATGTCAGGGAGAGTGCGAAGAGCGATGGCTCCTCCACTAGCTTTACGTCAACATACATCATCTGCTTGCCATGCATCACTGTCGATTGCTGGACCACCCTCGAGGGCTGTCACACCTCTTTTTTCCGCACCCGCGAGAGCGCGAGGGAGTTTTTCCAATTAAAGGACAATCGAAACGGAATTTATTTATTTAGTTCAGAGTCGCCACTTGGAAAAATAATGGTGTCCCAAGTCACCGGTTTTAATCCCGAACCGAGGAAATTTATGACTTTGTATTACAGTCTGCGAAATTAGAAACCTGGATAAGGAATTTTGTTAACCCGGGAGAAGGTGTTAGGCACTCCCGGATTCCATGGTTTTAGCACGGTCGCTCAACTGGAATTTTTGTTTCTATCTGATTTCTTTATATATTTTTATTTATGTGCTCTTACATTCCGCTTTTCAATTTTTAGAAGAATTGCAACGTCACGAAAATACATTTCTAGTTACACCGCAACCAGTACGCCTGTGACTTTAATATATTTCAGTTTTGCCGAGAGTAAGATTTGGGTCACATAAATGCGCACCCGTATTTAGGAAAGTATTTTATTAAAGTCGTGCCTAAAGAGTCTATCGTGTTCTTTAACTTTGGGAAAGGACCGTGAAATTCACTAAACGGTCCTTCCAAGTCTAAGGTTTTCATTACAATTAATTGAGGGCCCCGCAATTGTATAATTTTATTTGGCGAGGCTCGTCTCATTATTTAAAGGTCAATCCTAGAATACTATGTTTTCTATCATTGTTCTTGCTTTATCTAAAATAACTATTAATGCCTTTTTAAATCATAGTTTGTATTAATGTCTTTATTTATACAAGCCTTCATGTTTTGAGCCTAAGAATCAGATTAACCCAATTTAGGAGTAAAGCTGACGGTCCGTATTTTTTAAACACAGTTTTGAAATCAAATGAAGTAACTACACTGTTAACAAACATTGAATTAACAATTCGATTCATGAATTAACGTGTTAAAACCATGCCCCTAGATGCATATCTAATATCACTGAAACTCATCACTAGGCCCTGAATCCTAAACAAAACAATTCGATCTCTTTTAGCTTAAGAAACTTATAGAATGTGATTCTAATTACTGATATTATTAAATAATTGCAACTAAAGTTATCAACTCAAAAGTAAGGTAAAATCAAATTTTTTGTTTCTGTTTTTTAACTATCAATGCATCACTAATTATTCAATGAAAAAATGCAAATCACAGTAATAATGGCTCAAATACACGATACTAATCAGGCTAACATTTAACATTAAAGATGAACATGTTGCGATTGTAGACAAAGTTTGTAATCTAATTTCTCTATCATTTAGTTATCCTCTAATTTCTGATTCAAATATGAGAAAACAAAACAAATAAGGGTGTAACTAATTAAAACCAACCGATGAATCTAAGTTTCAAAATCCAAATAGCCTATTACAATTTATAACCATCTTAACTCACCATAATGAACAAATACTCACAATATACAAAAAAAATACAAACTAAATATAACGAAATTATTTAACAGCAAGTTCTTCAGAAATCCAACTTCAATTTCATTTCCTATTGTCGAGAGAGGGAATTACATCAACATAAGCTTGAAATGTATACCTGGATATGGAAGATATAAAGAGAAGGAGGAGTCAGCAGCGGGTAATGACAGCAGTAACAGTATACAACAACAGCAGCAGTATACAACAACAGCGGCAGCAAACAACAACCAGCAGCAGCAAATAACAACCAGCAGCAGTAAACAACAACCAACAGCAGTAAACAACAAAAGAATAAGCCCCAAAAGCCTAGTAGACTCAAGTGATGAACATCAGGAACCTCACTGTTCTATCCCCATTCTATATGCTTAAGACCTCTCTATTTCCTATCTCTCAAATGTATGCCCTTTTCTTTTTCTTCAGATTTTTTTTTCTTTTCTTTGTGTGTGTGTGTCTATCTCTGTGAGTATGTAAAAACTTGAACTCTTAATCTCTAATGAACTCCTATTTCTCCCCTGTTAGTATTCTCTTCCGTGAGTATCTTCTTTTCATTTGTGTGAGTGTATGTCTCTTCTTATACCCTTCAATCTCAACACCAGCCTCCTTTTTTATTTGTTTCAGATCTATCTAAACCCCTGTTATTCCCCTTTTTAGTTGTCTAAGTATGATTTCAACTATTTAAAACTCTAAAGTGCAGAAAAAATGGTAGAAAATCCTGCTGTCCAGCAAGTCTTAACACTCTTCCATGTGCATTGCATATTAAACTAAGACTAATCCCTGGCCTTCACTACTTTGTGTCCCTGATATAACATAATTCAACATGCCCTAATGATTCATATATGCTCAAAGTGACATTCCACTAATTCTGAAATTCTATAACTAAATTTAATTCATCTTAAGCCTCTAACAGCTATATCCAATCTCACAGCTTACTCAGATTCTAAAATCAAACAAACAGATGATCCCACAAAAATAGAAATCCTCAAATCAATTTTATTCTAATAGCAATGACCCAATGACCCACTGCCCGGGATTTCAAACAATAACTTCGCGAATTTATACGACGACGTTCGTTAAATCGGCCACAACATGTATAATCTATAACTAATCGATCAGTCATGTTCAAACATATCTCGGCCAATGGCGGACTAATATGAAGCTAACTATTCGACGACGCTAATCGACGTGAATACATATTCTATAACTAACATATTCACACAAACAAATCAGAAACAACAAATGACCAAATAAAAGGCCGGATGAAGAAGAAGAAAGAAAAGTTAAAATTAAACACAAAATTAAACAAATGAACAACTACAACTAAACAAAGAGTAAAACAGTAACAAGAAATCAAATACCTTAAGAAAGGAATCGGAATTCGAACGGATATGGGCCAATTCGGACTCGAGTTGGCATTTCTGGAGTCGAAAGGACTCTAATTGGAACGTTTTCAAATGAAAACGTCCCAATTAAAGTCTATTAGACTTCCATTGACGAAACTCCCTAATTTTGAATATTAGGGTTCTTGGGCTCGGATTTGGGGTTCGAGTATTTCCGGTCAGATTCGAGTGAAACTAAGGGTGGTAAGTGTGTAAGGGAGGTCACAAGAGTGTTCGAGGTGAGTTTGGAATGGTTTGTCGTGGTTTTGGTTTTAACTCGAATCTTCGATTGAAGATTCGAGACATTCGGGGATGATTCGAGGTTAACGGACCACGGATTCGTATAGAGGGGGTTTAGGGGGAGCTATGGTGTTAATTTGGTGGTCATTGGCCTACCGGAACCGCCGTGAGGCGATTTCCGGTAGGCGGTGGGCGGTGGTTCGACGGTGGTATTTCATCGTCTCTGAGGGAGACGAAGAGAGGGTCTGGGAAAATGAAAGTGGGTATGGGGGTATTGGGGTTCTTTGGTATAGTTAAAATGCAAGTTTTAATCTCGGCCGTTGGATCAAACTTGATCAACGGCCTAGATTATTATCTTAGGTGTCAAACGCCGTCTATTGATCAAGTTGGGGCCTGGGTATATTTGGGGAATTAATTGATTAATCTGGGCCGTTGGATAATAAAATCCAACGGTCCAGATCAACGGGGTCGTTTGGGATTGGGCAGATCGGGTCAGTTGGATGGGTAACGGGTATTGGGTTATTTGTTTGGGCTTTGTTATATTTAAATTGGATTTGGCCCAATCTAATTTCCCTCTCCTATTTTCTTTCTCTTTATTTCCTATTTATTAATTCTTAATTTATTAAAAACCAAAACTCTAAAATACATTACAAAAATCAAATTAGTTTATAAGAATATTAATTAAGTTCTTATTATAGTTAAATTAAACTAAAATCACACAATTGGGACATTAAATGCTAAAAAAATACAAAAATACATATTTTTTTGTGATTTTGCTATTTTTGTCAAATAAACTTGATTACTTTCAATTGTAAATTAAAACCTAAGAATGAAAACGCAATATATTTTGTATTTTTCTTAATTTAAACAATCAAACATGCATACACAAAGAATACAAATAATAAGAAAATTAACACAAAAATCCACAGATATTACAACGATACAAAAATAATTTTATTTTGAATTTTTGGGAGTAAATATTACGTAGGGCAAAATCACGTGCTCACAGCTGCCCCTCTTTGCGCGGAAACATGAAGAGTTTTTGTGCAAAGATAAGTGAGCGGATACGAGCGATTTTTGCCCGTTCAAGCACTCCGTATGAAGCATTTTTTTTTTGGAAAAGTTTGACCGAACCTTGCTTCAAAAGGTCTCCTACATATCCCTGGCTAAAAGGGAATCAGGTCAATGTAGTTCGGGAAGTTTTGGTAGCTGGGACTACCATGACTGCTGTGATCTTGTCGTTACTGCTGTTGCTGCTGTTGCCACTGCTTAACTGATCTCCTTATTACACCGTGCTAAACAAAAATAAGAAGCTAGACTAAGTTACAGTATTGCAAATTCTTATCTATCTTTTCAACTCGATCTTGTCATGTTCCTTGCCATCCTGCTGGCTCTGATGTTTCTTCACATGCTTCTTCTCTTCTGACAATTGTTATTTCGGCCTATCTTGATTGCCGAACTCCGACCATTGGTCCCTTCCTTGTGATCTTCGAACTGTTCTGCATCGAAGTCTGAATCTATCTTTCTGATCCTTGTTGCTTTCCTTCCGATTATGAACTTGGATTCATGCTGGGAATTTCCGTTACATTCTGCCACTTTCCGATTCTTCACCATCCTTATCAAATTTTGGAAATTGAGACGCCGTTCTGCTTTTCCGGCGGGCTTCTGACTTTATCAACAAACTCTAATCATAAATCGCCATTCCATTCTTCAGGCGTGTACCTGATTTCCACAACAACTTCAAAATAAAATCACCACTCTATTCTTCAGGCGGGCTCCCTGACTTTAACTACAACTTTAAAAATTAAATCGCCACTCCATTCTTCAGGCGGGCTCCCTGACTTCAATTACAACTCAAAACTAAATCGCCACTCCATTCTTCAGGCGGGCTCCCTGACTTCCACTATAACTTCAAGATTAAATCGCCACTCCATTCTTCAGGCGGGCTCCCTGACTTCGGCTACAACTTCAAAACTAAATCGCCACTCCATTCTTTAGGCGGGCTCCCTGACTTCAACTACAACTTCAGAACTAGATCGCCTTCATTTGCTTCTTGTACCATTTTAACTTCAATTACAACTCAAAACTAAATCGCCACTCCATTCTTCCGGCGGGCTCCCTGACTTCAGCTACAACTTCAAAACTAAGTCGCCACTCCATTCTTCAGGCGGGCTCCCTGACTTCAGCTACAACTTCAAAACTAAGTTGCCACTCTATTCTTCAGGTGGGCTCCCTGACTTCAACTACAACTTCGTAATTAAATCGCCACTCCATTCTTCAGGCGGGCACCCTGACTTCAGCTACAACTTCAAAATTAAATCGCCACTCTATTCTTCAGGCGGGCTCCCTGACTTCAATTACAACTTCGAAATTAAATCGCCACTCCATTCTTCAGGCGGGCTCCCTGACTTTAACTACATCTTTGAAATTAAATCGCCACTCCATTCTTCAGGCGGGCTCCCTGACTTCAACTACAACTTAAAACTAAATCACCACTCCATTCTTCAGGCGGGCTCCCCGACTTCAATTACAACTCAAAACTAAATCGCCACTCCATTCTTCAGGCGGGCTCCCTGACTTCAATTACAACTTCAAAATTAAATCGCCACTCCATTCTTCAGGCGGGCTCCCTGACTTCAACTACTACTTCAAAATAAATCGCCACTCCATTCTTCAGGCGGGCTCCCTGACTTCAACTACAACTTAAAACTAAATCACCACTCCATTCTTCAGGCGGGCTCCCCGACTTCAATTACAACTCAAAACTAAATCGCCACTCCATTCTTCAGGCAGGCTCCCTGACTTCAATTACAACTTCGATATTAAATCGCCACTCCATTCTTCAGGCGGGCTCCCTGACTTTAACTACATCTTCGAAATTAAATCGCCACTCCATTCTTCAGGCGGGCTCCCTGACTTTAACTACATCTTCGAAATTAAATCGCCACTCCATTCTTCAGGCGGGCTCCCTGACTTCAATTACAACTCAAAACTAAATCGCCACTCCATTCTTCAGGCGGGCTCCATGACTTCAATTACAACTTCGAAATTAATTCGCCACTCCATTCTTCAGGCGGGCTCCCTGACTTTAACTACATCTTCGAAATTAAATCGCCACTCCATTCTTCAGGCGGGCTCCCTGACTTCAACTACAACTTCAAAACTAATCGCCACTCCATTCTTCAGGCGGGCTCCCTGACTTCAGTTACAACTCAAAACTAAATCGCCACTCCATTCTTCAGGCGGGCTCCCTGACTTCAACCACAACTCACTAATTTCATCCCATCCTTATCGCCTTCCTTTGTTTCCTGTACCATTTTCTTCTTCCTGCATCGTCTCTTGGGCCACCCTTTTCTTCTGAATTACCTTGTCTTGGAATTTCTTTCCCACGAGGTCGTGTTACTTTTCCTTTGGCTGCTGGAGATATCTTCGGAACTGTTTACTCACCTGCTGGGGATGATGCTGCTGGGGAAGTATTCTTTATTTCCTCTTTTTCTATTTCTTTCACCCTTCGTTCTCTCTCGGACTCGCCGGGGATTGAAATGTCATTAACTGAGGATTACCCTGGCGGGGGACCCCTTTTCCTTTTCCTTCTTCCCCGACCTCCTCCGGGATTCACGCCTCTGCTTCCTTGAAAAACTTATGGGATATAATGCTGCTGGGGGAATCTCGAAGTTAGTGTTTCATTTTCCCAACAACTGCTGGGGATGATACCAGGCTCAAAGATCACCCCCTCGTGTTGTCTGGCCTCTCTCAAAACTATTCTGCTCAGAACTGGTATTTCCCGAAATCTTGTTATCCTTATCCACTGGTTATTTTCTTTCAAGAAAATTTTCGCAATGGGAGAAAATTTTCTGCCCCAGTTTGATGACCTTCTACGTGGCATGCTTTTCCGCCGACAAACCCTCTTTTCCTACTTTAAATCAAAGAAATATTGTTAGTTTCAAAACGCAGTGAGTGGTCGTGCCACTCTTGTTGGGGCAATTTTCCTTTTCTCTTTCAGCTGCTTGGCCTCCCTCGAACTTTTGGGGACGACGTTGACACTTGCCGGGGATGGTGCTCTTTCCACAGATGGTCTCTCATCTCTCCCTTTTATTCCAACCTTCGGTTTGATCCGACCCTTTTAGTCGATGATCTATTGCGAGAAATCATCTTCCGGATGTGTAATATGTGTCCATCGTACTCCATAATTCCCGTGAACCTTCCAATCAACCCGTCGTTCCAATCTTAATATCGGAACGACTTTCGCCTTATTGCCTCGTTCCACGCCTATTCATCTTCATTGTACCGTTTTGGGGAGACTTGGTAGTAAGCTTTGAAAAGTCAATTTTCGAAAACAAAAGAAGAGAAAAATGATAGATAAAGAATGTTGACCGCGAATGACAAAAGAAAGGGAAAACTTTTCTGAACTCAAAACTGGGAAAAACTTATCTGAATGTGTAACTGATCCAATGGTTATGCCGCGCCTTTGAAATTAATCTATCCAGTCTATTTATGTCAATCACTTTCTGATGGCCGCGTTTTGCTAGAAGCAAACGAATGTCCCAACCTTGTCTCATTTCTCTCGATCTCACGTCGCCTTAGGGTGCCTGTAAAGGTTTTCACCGTAAGACTCTCTCATTTTATTTCTCTTCGCTTTCTTCGCCTTAAGGTACCCACGAGGGTTTTCACCGTTAAGACTCTCTCATTTCGCTTTCTTTCCATGCGGCGGGCTGGGGTATTATCCATGGAATTTCCTCTAAAGGGGCTATCCCTTTTCAGCTTGTGAGTCCTAGATTCAGTCGAGGATTGAAGCGTCATTCGTAGTTTCATTCGCATGACTTGGCATTTATCAAATACTGATCGAGAGGTCTTTTTTGGTTCTTAATGTGGCTTCTGTGCGTGAGGCTAAAGAAAAGGGGTTTAACCTCGACGGTTAGCTCATTACAACTTTCGGAATCCACACTATCTTTTCACACGAAACAAATGACTTCTGCCCCAGTTTTGTTGCTTGGGGAATCTTTGATTTTTTTTATTTTATTATGACCGAGCCGGGTGGTGCCTACGTATCCTTCTTGAGGAATCAGGTCGAACGTAGTTCACTTTTTCTTGTGTCTCTTCTTTGTTTCTTTTCCTATTTTGTTACGCATCTTCCTTGATGATTCCGAAAAGAGGGTATATGAAAGAATAATTAAGGCTCAAAGGGGAAAACAAGGGTTAAAATGTTTGGATAGTAGAAAAAATTGTCTCTGTCATTTCATTCTCCGAAAAATGCCAAATACACACAAACGAAACTAAATGTTGAGAAATACATTAAAGAATTACACGTAATATCTCTTGACTGCATCGGAATTGATAGCCATATCGGTGCACCTTCCTTCAATATCAGTTAGACATAGAGCGCCGTTGGATAATACTCTAGTCACAACAAATGGTCCTTGCCAATTTGGAGCGAACTTGCCTTTCGCTTCGGCCTGATGTGGTAGAACTCTCTTCAGCACATGCTGTCCCACTTCAAATTTCCCGGGACGTACCTTCTTGTTATATGCTCTCGCCATTCTCTTTTGATACAATTGGCCATGACATACTGCTGTCAATCTCTTTTCATCGATCAAGCTCAATTGCTCCAATCGGGTTTTGACCCACTCATCATCGTCAATCTCAGCTTCAGCGACAATTCGGAGGGATGGAATTTCAACTTCTGCTGGTATTACTGCCTCAATCCCGTACACCAACAAATAAGGAGTTGCACCTACCGAAGTCCGGACAGTAGTCCGATAACCTAACAATGCGAATGGTAACTTTTCATGCCATTGCCTAGACCCTTCTACCATCTTCCTCAATATCTTCTTTATATTCTTGTTTGCTGCCTCAACCGCACCATTTGCTTTGGGACGATATGGTGTGGAATTTCGGTGTGTAATCTTGAACTGTTAGCAGACCTCCTTCATCAATCCGCTGTTAAGATTGGCACCGTTATCTGTGATGATTATCTTTGGAATTCCAAACCTGCAGATGATGTAGGAATGTACGAAATCCACCACCGCCTTCTTGGTCACTGATTTGAAAGTTTTGGCCTCCACCCATTTGGTAAAATAATCGATCGTTACCAGAATGAACCTATGACCATTGGAAGCCGCAGGCTCTATAGGTCCAATAACATCCATACCCCATGCAACAAACGGCCATGGTGCTGACATTGTATGCAATTCGGTCGGTGGAGAATGAATCAAATCTCCGTGTATCTGACACTGATGGCATCTTCGCACGAAACTTATACAATCACGCTCCATAGTGAGCCAGTAATATCCTGCTCGAAGAATCTTCTTTGCCAATACATATCCGCTCATGTGTGGTCCACAAACTCCCGAGTGTATATCCGTCATCACTAGTGTGGCTTGACTCGCATCTATACATCTCAACAATCCCAAATCTGGGGTTCTTTTGTACATCACCCCTCCACTAAGGAAAAATCCGTTCGCCAACCGCCGAATAGCTCTCTTTTGATCTCCAGTTGCCTGCTCTGGGTATATTCCTAACCTGAGGTACTCTTTGACATCATGAAACCATGGCTCCCCATCCATATCTTCTTCTATCATATTGCAATAAGCATGTTGATTTCGAACCTGAATATGTAACGGATCGACACGAACCTTGTCCGGGTGATGTAACATTGACGCCAAAGTAGCTAGAGCATCGGCAACCTCATTATGCATCCTTGGGATGTGCTTGAATTCTACTGATCGAAAGCGTTTGGTCAGATCATGCAAACACTGACGATACGGGATAAGCTTTAAATCTCTGGTTTCCCATTCTCCCTGAATCTGATGTACCAGAAGGTCCGAGTCCCCCAAGACCAAGACGTCCTGTACATCCATGTCCACCGCTAATCGCAACCCCAAGATACATGCCTCGTACTCGGCCATATTATTAGTACAATGAAAACGCAGTTGGGCAGTAACAGGATAATGATGTCCTGTTTCAGATATGAGCACAGCCCCTACTCCGACTCCTTTTGCGTTTGCCGCTCCATCGAAGAAAAGCTTCCACCCCGGATCCTCAGTTAATTCCAACCCATCAATTTGCAATACTTCTTCGTCCGGAAAATACGTCCTCAAAGGTTCGTATCCGTCATCGACAGGATTCTCGGCTAAGTGATCGGCTAGGGCTTGAGCTTTCATAGCCGTCCTTGTCACGTATATGATGTCGAATTCTGTAAGTAATATTTGCCATTTTGCTAACCTCCCTGTAGGCATTGGTTTCTGGAAAATATACTTCAACGGATCCAAGCGCGAAATAAGGTAAGTGGTGTACGAAGACAAATAATGTTTCAACTTTTGGGCTACCCAAGTCAAGGCACAACATGTATTTTCCAAATGAGTGTACTTAACCTCGTGGATCGTGAATTTCTTACTGAGGTAGTAAATGGCCCGTTCCTTCCTGCCAGTAAGATCATGCTGCCCCAGTACGCAGCCGAACGAATTCTCCAAAACCGTCAGATAAAGAATCAGGGGTCTACCCGGTTCAGGCGGAACCAGTACGGGTGGGTTTGACAGATACCCTTTGATTTGGTCAAATGCTTCCTGACATTCTGTCGTCCATTCTATCGCAGCGTCTTTCTTCAACAGATGGAATATGGGTTCACAGGTTGCTGTAAGCTGAGCAATAAACCTACTGATGTAATTTAACCTCCCCAACAAACTCATTACCTCTGTTTTATTCTTTGGCGGGGGTAACTCCTGAATGGACTTAATTTTGGATGGGTCCAACTCAATGCCCCGTCGGCTGACGATGAATCCTAGCAACTTTCCTGACGGAACTCCGAATGCACATTTGGCTGGATTAAGCTTGATATCATATCTTCGTAGTCTTTGGAAAAACTTCCTGAGATCGGCAATGTGGTCTTCTTGACGTCTAGATTTTATGATTACATCATCCACGTACACTTCAATTTCCTTGTGTATCATGTCATGGAATACCGTAGTCATCGCCCTCATGTATGTTGCCCCTACGTTCTTCAAACCGAACGGCATCACCCGGTAGCAATAAGTCCCCCACGGTGTGATAAAAGCCATCTTTTCTGTGTCCTCTTCATCCATCAAGATCTAATGATATCCCGTATAGCAGTCCACAAAGGATCCGATTTCACGTCCGGCACAATTATCAATCAGGATATGGATAATGGGAAGCGGGAAATTATCCTTAGGGCTTGCCTTGTTGAGATTGCGGTAGTCCATGCATACTCTGATCTTTCCGTCTTTCTTTGGCACCGGTACTATGTTAGCCAACCATTTCGGGTATCGAGTGACACGAATGACTTTCGCCTGCAACTGCTTGGTTACTTCTTCCTTGATCTTTACACTCATCTCCGTCTTAAATTTCCGCAGTTTTTGTTTGACGGGCGGGCATGCCGGGTCGGTAGGCAATTTATGGACCACTAGGTCAGTGCTGAGTCCTGGCATGTCGTCGTACGACCATGCGAAAATGTCTCTAAACTCCATGAGTGTTTTGATCAATTCTTCTCTCAGGTTGGGTTCAATATGGACACTTATTCTGGTTTCTTTGACGTCATCTGTGTCCCCCAGATTAACAGCCTCAGTATCATTTAAATTTGGTTTGGGTTTTTACTCGAAGTGACTTAATTCTTCACCGATTTCTTCTACGGCTTCATCATCGCCGTATTCCAATTCACTCTCGTCACCTCTTATTTCATGCGTTATTATTTCCAAACCCGATTGACTTTCTAGACTGGATTGATTAATCTTTAAGCACGCCATATCATTAAGATCAGTTGAAAGAAAGTTGCTCAGAAAAGTAAAAAGAAGGAAAAATAAACAAAATTAGAAACGAAAGGAACAAAATTTCATTAATGGAAACAGTACAAGGAAAAACAAACTTGCGAACTCAAATCAAAATGAACTGAAACAAACTGATTTTACTTCGGGGACAATCCCAACACAAAATTTCAAAAGAAAACAATCCAAAACAAATTACCAAGACTCCTTCCGGACAGGGAGAGGAGTAGCCTTCCAATTATTCAACTTTGCTTTCGATCCCACAAACTGTATATCGGCATGGCTGGATCCTTCGCCATCCTCTAGCATGCATACGTCTGCGAATAGGTCCTCGAACTTTCTTAAGAACTTTTTGTCTGGCCTAACCATAGGACTGGGAACCTTTGTCGTCGGATGTCCTCTTGTTCCGGACCTGACAAAAGATCGGGAAAGACGCGGAACAGGCTTCGGGAGCACCCATGTCTTCTGCTTATTCCTCTTGGCTTGCTGGATGTCCTCTAATGTCGGCTTGAATCCCAAGCCGAAGGTTCCCACATTTTCGACCACAGATACCGGTTGTATGATTCCTTATAGAGATGCACCTAAACCTTTGTCGGGTATGAAACCGTTTCTCAACATTTCATGAGCCACCATGACGTCTGTAGTAATTATTCTGTCATTGGGAATGCATTCCCCTTCTGGAAATCGGTTGGCGGATATCACATCGCAGATCTGGTATACCCATGGCCCAACATCCTCTTCCGTCTCAACAAAGGGGATGATGGTGCCCGGTTGTAGATCATTCTCTCCATGGACTACGATCTCCTGTTGGTCCCACTCAAACTTGACTAGTTGGTGTAGGCTGGATGGAACTGCTTTTGCGGCATGGATCCACGGTCGCCCTATCAGAAGGTTATATGACACTATCATGTCCAGCACTTGGAATTCCATGGTGAACTCCACTGGTCCGATTGTCAAGATTAACACTATGTCCCCGACCGACGCCTTACCTCCTCCATCAAATCCTCGAACACATATGCTGTTCTTGCGTACCCTGCCGATATCCACTTTCAACTTGTTTAGAGTAGAGAGAGGACAAATGTTCGCACTGGACCCATTGTCGACTAGGACTTTGGTAACCACCGACTCCTCACATTTTACCGTAAGATATAAAGCCTTGTTGTGCTCGGTGCCTTCCTCAGGAAACTCATCATCGGTGAAGGTGATCCGGTTTGCTCGAAGATCCTATTGGTGATCTTTTCCAAATGACTCACAGAGATTTTATCAGGCGCATGGGCCTTATTCAAAACTTTCATCAAAGCTTGTCGATGTTCTTCAGAATGTATCAGCAAGGACAACAATGAGATTTGCGCAGGAGTCTTCTTCAGCTGTTCTAGGACAGAATAATCATGCATCTTCATCTTTTTCAGGAATTCTTCTGCCTCTTCGTCAGTTACCGGCTTTTTTAGTGTTGCCGGAGTAGTCTTCCTTAATTCCGCAGGGGCAAAACATCTCCCTGAGCGGGTCAGACCTTGCGCTTCGCAAACTTCCTCTTTAACTTCTTTCCCTTTGTAAGTTGTCGTGATCCGATCATAATTCCATGGAATAGCTTTGCTATCAGCTATTGGCAACTGTATTGCTGGCTTGATGATGAAAGGATCCACTCGAACACCTGCTACAATCAAGACGGGTTTAGTTGCTGCCCCTGGTACAACTATTTTTACTCCCTCTGGCCTCATAGGCACTTTGTTCACACTTCCCTTTTCTGTTTCCAACCCCCTTTGTACGTCCTTCTTGCAGATGAGTGACTCATCAAGGCTTGGCCCCTTTTTCATTCCTACCCCACTAGACTTGATCATCATTACAGTCTGAGAGGTTTTCTCCTTTCCCTCTTCTACCCGTACCAACTCGATCATGTTGGTCTCACGATGAGTTGGAAGTGGATTTTGGTTGATGTTGGGCTCCGCCGGAGTCTGGACCTCAATTCAGCGAGTGTCGATGAGTTCCTGGATGGCTGTTTTCAATCGCCAACACTTTTCTGTGTCGTGCCCCGGACATCCTGAGCAGTATGCACAATTTATTGAATGATCCAGATTCTTTGGAAGAGGGTTTGGTAGCTTAGCCTCGACCGAATTTAGCAACCCTACTTGCTTCAAACGGTGGAACAAACTGGTGTAAGACTCTCCCAAGGGAGTAAAAGTCTTTGGCCTTGGTGCCCTGTCGCTCTTGAAGGCTTGATTCGGACGAAAGCCCGCACCCGTGGGATTTCTATAGGCTCTTGGGGGTGGGTAATTATTCCGTGGATTTGGCGCACGCCATGGTGCCTGGACGGGAGGTGGAGCATATGATTGGGCATGATGGACGGTGAAGTGAGCATCTGGTGTTGGGTAATAGTGTTGTGGATGGCTATATGGATTGTGAGAGTAATTTTGTTGGTGGGGTTGTGGCGAATTATACTGGGGTGCGGGGCCTCTGTTCCTGAACCATGCTCCGGAATCAACTGCCGCGACCTCTTCTTTCCTCTTTTTCCCAAGCACCCCTCCGGTGCCACTTTGAATAGCTTGAGTGGTGGCTTTCAACGCTGCATAACTCATGATCTTGTTAGCTTTCAAGCCTTCCTCGATCATAGCCCCCATCTTTATCACCTCGGTGAATGACTTACCCACGGACGTCACCAGATGTCCGAAATAGGTTGGCTCCAGTGTCTGTAGGAAGTAATCCACCATTTCATTCTCTCTCATCGGCGGATCTACCCTTGCTGCCTGTTCCCTCCAGCGGAAACCAAATTCTCTAAAACATTCGACGGGTTTCTTCTCTAACTTTAGCAATGATAAGCGATCGGGGATTATTTCAAGATTATACTGGAACTGGCCGATGAATGCTTGAGCCAAGTCATCCCATGTAAACCATCTACTGGGATCCTGCCTAGTGTACCACTCTAGTGCAGACCCCCCCAAACTCTGACCGAAGTAAGCTATCAGAATCTCATCTCGTCCTCCGGCTCCTCGCATTTTACTACAAAAACCTCGAAGATGGGCTACTGGGTCACCATGCCCTTCGTATAAGTCAAACTTGGGTGTTTTGAACCCGGATGGCAACTGGACATCTAGGAATGGACACAGGTCTTTGTAGGCAACACTGACCTGGTTACCCAAATCGTGCATATTCCTGAAGGACTGCTCCAAGCTTTTAACCTTTCGAATAACTTCCTCATGCTCCGAACTTTTGACGTGCTTTTCCGGTTCTGCCATGTTATCCCAGTGAGGGGTGTGTGAATGCGGTTCAGGAGCCTTAAAGGTAGGCTCATGAGAATAACAATGATTGTCGTGGATTTGAAAAAGCGGCTCACTGGACGACTTTTGTAAAGTAGCAGGTGGAGGTGCCACAAAAACAGGGGTAACCGGGGGATGGGGATTTTGTCTGGCTGGTGAAACCGGGGAGGTATATGGGTTTTCCCCTTGATAATAAGGATAAATTGGTGCACTTGTTGAGGGGTCAATGGGCGGATGCTCTGGTGCTGGTGGAAGAGTAGGAAGGTTTGGTGATGCTTGTCCCCTAGCCCAGGCTAGGTGCATCTCTGTCATTTGCTGTCTCAACCGGTCCACTTCTTCTTTCATGATTTGTATCTCTGTTTTCTCCCCATCGATACTTTTGCCGGAACTAGACATGCTTGCTGGAATTGGACCTTTTGATCTGGTATGGTAAGGGTGATCGGCCAGTATACTCTGTCAAGTCAACTGCTAAACTTTTCTGAAATTGCAACAAACTTGTTAGCTCACTGAATTTAACAGGCATGTTATCGCACGTTGGGATGCAATGCACCTAATCAATTGACCATTTCTACATGTATTCCTCGCATGCGTCATTCCAGCTTTTCTTTTTCTTATCCTTAAAACTTTATTGTTATTGATCTTCCCATTTTCTTTTCTTTTTTTTTAGTGGTGGTCGAATCTTATGTGGATTGCCTACGTATCACGTCCCCGCATGAATCAGACCGAGCGTAGTTCTAATAACAAGATTGTGGCGAAATTCGGTAATACTTTTTTTTTATATCAAAAACCCTCACAGTTACAAAACATGTCTTACAATAATCAACAAAATAAGAGAAATGCTTGACTCGAGAATAAAATGCCAACCAACTTGACTCAAAAATTTCAAAAATACATTTTTAATCAAAAGTCTAATGCTCTTAAATTCCTGGGGGCCCGCGAGGCATCATTCGGCCTTGCCGCGGGCCTTGGTGTGAGGTCCTTGTGTAGTCCCCTTAACTCTCTCATGATCTGATGAACATAGTCCATAACTGAAGCAAAAAGGGCGGTGCGGGGCATTTGTTCACAAGCTAAGCACTTCATGGTGACATAATGCCCGATTTCTCCAATTATGTCCTTGATCATGTCCCTTTCTCCGAGTAGCCGTTCTATCTGTTGGTTTTTCGCCCCCAATCTTCGAGCATTGTTGGTGACTTGGTCTAAGAGCCTATCCACTTGTTCTTGCAGTCGGGCCATCAAATTGTGGCAACGGTCGAGGTCTGCTCTGGCATCTCGGGCTTGCTTGAAAACCCGCTCCCCTGAGGATAACATTTGCTTCCCTTAGACTAGTGATGATCTCAGTGTAATCTTCTTCCACCCGTTGTAGGTAAAGTGCATGTTGATGTGCCTCCTTTCTCCAGCTAGCACGGATCCTCATTGTTTGGGTCCTCGACTCTTCCAATTCTCTTTGGACATCGGTAACTTGGTTTTTCAAACCCTTTATCAATTTTTCGTCTGCTCGACTCCTCAACTGTCTGTCAACATCCCTTTTCATTTGCTGGATTTGAGCTCTCAAAAAGTCATTTTCTTGTGCCAACTTCTTTTTATCTCCTTCGTCGGCGGCAGCTTGCATATCCTTTTCAAATTGGAGATCTTGGACCTGTTGCTCTATCTTGCCAATCCTTGTTCTGTAAACCTCTTCCTTGGCTAACCAGTCCCATTGTTCTTGTGATGCTTCAGCAAATTCCCTGAGATGAGGTCTTTTGGCTGGTCTTTCACCCGATGTTTCTCCTTTGTACCAAGTAAGATATCTGGGTACAACCTCTCCTCTAGCTCGATCCTGCACACAAGTGTTTGCCTCCAGATATTGGCATTTGCTCCAGATCTGGCGGACCCTTGCTTCTGGGAGTTGACCGTCGGGACCAATTTCGATAACCCGGGTACTCAGGTCTTCGTCTTTGGGTATTATCTGGCACCTCCCAAGCTGTCTTAAAACCCGATGGGGCGCATAAGATTGAATGCTCTTAAGTCCCATTAAGAGAAAGGGGGACCTAGCCGCTGGCATGTACACGATTCAGTCTATCTGTAACCAACCCAATGTCCATTGTATTCGACTTGCGCTGAGAGCCTGGAAGTATGCCCTCCATGCCAATGTTCCTTCGGGCAGGACGGTCCTATCAATCCTTGTATAAAATTCGCTTATGCAAGTTTTCTCAACCAACCCATATCTCAAGAATTGGGTGCGGCGACACAGGTGCTCGATCATCCACATTTGTAGCAGTAAATTACAGCCTTCGAAAAAATCTCCTCCGGCTTTGCAGACTGTGAGAGCTCGATATATGTCTGATAGTATCATGGGAGCAAGAGTACTTTCGCTTTGGTCAAGCAAGGTACCGACAATTCCGGCTATCTTTATATCAATATTCTCGTCTTTTCTCGGGAATACCATAAGTCCTAAGAAGGCTATCATGAAGGCAATTCGTCTGTGCTCCTCCCATTTCTGGCGATTACCCTTGCTGCATAACTTATTCTCTGGCTTGTCAAAACCTCCCACATGACCGTACCTTTGATAGATGAAGTTTAAAGTACAAAACCCTTGTGCTAGATCTGGGTTACGTACCGTTCTGGCTATCTTCAGTGAATCTAAAAACCGGTGTATGGCGACAACCCTGGGAGCGATTAGATATTGGTGCCCCAATGGCATATCAGTGTTTCCAATGTATTCGGTCATTTCCTCCAAAGTTGGGGTAAGCTCGAAATCCGAGAAATGAAAGACATTGTGTGCAGAGTCCCAGTATGTGACTAATGCTCTTATGATATCCCCTCGAGGCTTTATTTCAAGCAGACCTGTGAGACCTTTCAAATATTTCTTAACTTCATCCTGCCCTTCTTTGCCTAGATCATCCCACCATAGTCGTATTTGTACCGGGATTTTAGTCATGAGTGAAAAGGGTTCATTTCAAATCGTGCTCATCCTGCACATTTATTTAAAGAAGAAGATCATTTTGGCTGGCAATGATTGGACTATTTTTCAAAATTTTAAGATTTTGGTATTTTTTGAAAAAAAAAGGGTAAGTTGGACCCGACGGGGGTTGCCTACGTATCTCACATCCGGTGAGAATCAAACCCGCGTAGTTCGGTCCGTCAAAACAAACTATATTTTTTCTTTTATTGACCGACAAAGAAAACACATTTTGTTAAGAAAACCATTTCGTTGGCAAAGTCAACCTTCCGTCGTCTTTTATTAGCAAACTAAATTTATTGATTTGTTGGTAACACAACATTTTTGTATTTCTGAAAAATATCTATTTCCCCATACTATTGTTTTTCCTTTTTTTTTCTTTTCTTCAGTATTTAAAAGTCGGTCAGCATGCAAGTCCAAATAAATGCTTAAAACATGGTGTAGCAGGATGGTCTTTTCATATCAGGTTGCCTGTCCTAGACGGACCCAACCCCTGTGTTGAGTCCCCTAAGTCAAATGCAACGTGATGCAAATAAGCGTTTCCTACTAGGGATCCGGTATGCAATTACGTTATTCTAAGTTCAAAACCTCGGTACATGATCTAGACTGTGTACCCAAGCGGACAACTCGGGCTGAGGAAGGAGCTCCTTTCCGGGAACCAAAAGGCCGGCCGGCTTAGAAACTTTCCGAGCCTCTTTATTATTTCGGGGTATGACACTAACAGAATAGGGAGTCTCAACCAGTGAGCACATCCCCGGGGTGAGAAGAGAAGGGTTTTCGGCACAGTTTATATACACAGTTCACGTAATATCAAAGCGGTAAACATATAGCAGTTTGTATATACAGTGCAACTAGTATCAAAGCGGTAGACATGTAGCACATTAATTAAACATATAATAAAATCGGATATAGACAAAAACAACAATTTAACTGAGCTCGAATTCTTAAACCCTGAACCGAAGTTCTGGGTTAGATGTCCCCAGCAGAGTCGCCAGAACTGTCACACCTCCTTTTTCCGCACCCGCGAGAGCGCGAGGGAGTTTTTCCAATTAAAGGACAATCGAAACGTGATTTATTTATTTAGTTCAGAGTCGCCACTTGGAAAAATAATGGTGTCCCAAATCACCGGTTTTAATCCCGAACCGAGGAAATTTATGACTTTGTTACTACAGTCTGCGAAATTAGAAACCTGGATAAGGAATTCTGTTAACCCGGGAGAAGGTGTTAGGCACTCCCGGATTCCATGGTTTTAGCACGGTCGCTCAGCTGCAATTTTTGTTTCTATCTGATTTCTTTATATATTTTTATTTATGTGCTCTTATATTCCGCTTTTCAATTTAGAAGAATTGCAACGTCACAAAAATACATTTCGAGTCACACCGCAACCAGTACGCCTGTGACTTTAATATATTTCAGTTTCGCCGAGAGTAAGATTTGGGTCACATAAATGCGCACCCGTATTTAGGAAAGTATTTTATTAAAGTCGTGCCTAAAGAGTCTATCGTGTTGTTTAACTTTGGGAAAGGACCGTGAAATTCACTAAACGGTCCTTCCAAGTCTAAGGTTTTCATTACAATTAATTGAGGGCCCCGCAATTGTGTAATTTTATTTGGCGAGGCTCGTCTCATTATTTAAAGATCAATCCTAGAATACTATGTTTTCTATCATTGTTCTTGCTTTATCTAAAATAACTATTAATGCCTTTTTAAATCATAGTTTGTATTAATGTCTTTATTTATCCAAGCCTTCATGTTTTGAGCCTAAGAATCAGATTAACCCAATTTAGGAGTAAAGCTGACGGTCCGTATTTTTTAAACACGGTTTTGAAATCAAATGAAGTAAATACACTGTTAACAAACATTGAATTAACAATTCGATTCATGAATTAACGTGTTAAAACCATGCCCCTGGATGCATATCTAATATCACTGAAACTGATCACTAGGCCCTGAATCCTAAACAAAACAATTCGATCTCTTTTAGCTTAAGAAACTTATAGAATGTGATTCTAATTACTGCTATTATTAAATAATTGCAACTAAAGTTATCAACTCAAAAGTAAGGTAAAAATCAAATTTTTTGTTTCTGTTTTTTAACTATCAATGCATCACTAATTATTCAATGAAAAAATGCAAATGACAGTAATAATGGCTCAAATACACGATACTAATCAGGCTAACATTTAACATTAAAGATGAACATGTTGCGATTGTAGACAAAGTTTGTAATCTAATTTCTCTATCATTTAGTTATCCTCTAATTTCTTATTCAAATATGAGAAAACAAAACAAATAAGGGTGTAACTAATCAAAACCAACCGATGAATCTAAGTTTCAAAATCCAAATAGCCTATTACAATTTATAACCATCTTAACTCACCATAATGAACAAATACTCACAATATACAAGAAAAATACAAACTAAATATAACGAAATTATTTAACAGCAAGTTCTTCAGAAATCCAACTTCAATTTCATTTCCTATTGTCGAGAGAGGGAATTACATCAACATAAGCTTGTAATGTATACCTGGATATGGAAGATACAAAGAGAAGGAGGAGTCAGCAGCGGGTAATGACAGTAGTAACAATATACAACAACAGCAGCAGTATACAACAACAGCGGCAGCAAACAACAACCAGCAGCAGCAAATAACAACCAGTAGCAGTAAACAACAAAAGAATAAGCCCCAAAAGCCTAGTAGACTCAAGTGATGAACAGCAGGAACCTCACTATTCTATCCCCATTCTATATGCTTAAGACCTCTCTATTTCCTATCTCTCAAATGTATGCCCTTTTCTTTTTCTTCAGATTTTTTTTTCTTTTCTTTGTGTGTGTGTGTCTATCTTTGTGAGTATGTAAAAACTTGAACTCTCAATCTCTAATGAACTCCTATTTCTCCCCTGTTAGTATTCTCTTCCGTGAGTATCTTCTTTTCATTTGTGTGAGTGTATGTCTCTTCTTATAGCCTTCAAACTCAACACCAGCCTCTTTTTTTATTTGTTTCAGATCTATCTAAGCCCCTGTTATTCCACTTTTTAGTTGTCTAAGTATGATTTCAACTATTTAAAACTCTAAAGTGTAGAAAAAATGGTAGAAAATCCTGCTGTCCAGCAAGTCTTAACACTCTTCCATGTGCATTGCATATTAAACTAAGACTAATCCCTAGCCTTCATTACTTTGTGTCCCTGATATAACATAATTCAACATGCCCTAATGATTCATATATGCTCAAAGTGACATTCCACTAATTCTGAAATTCTATAACTAAATTTAATTCATCTTAAGCCTCTAACAGCTATATCCAATCTCACAGCTTACTCAGATTCTAAAATCAAACAAACAGATGATCCCACAAAAATAGAAATCCTCAAATCAATTTTATTCTAATAGCAATGACCCAATGACCCACTGCCCGGGATTTCAAACAATAACTTCGCGAATTTATACGACGACGTTCGTTAAATCGACCACAACATGTATAATCTATAACTAATCGATCAGTCATGTTCAAACATATCTCGGCCAATGCCGGACCAATATGAAGCTAACTATTCGACGACGCTAATCGACGCGAATACGTATTCTATAACTAACATATTCACACAAACAAATCAGAAACAACAAATGACCAAATAAAAGGCCGGATGATGAAGAAGAAAGAAAAGTTAAAATTAAACACAAAATTAAACAAATGAACAACTACAACTAAACAAAGAGTAAAACAGTAAAAAGAAATCAAATACCTTAAGAGAGGAATCAGAATTCGAACGGATATGGGCCAATTCGGACTCGAGTTGGCATTTCTGGAGTCGAAAGGACTCTAATTGGAACGTTTTCAAATGAAAACGTCCCAATTAAAGTCTATAAGACTTCCATTGACGAAACTCCCTAATTTTGAATATTAGGGTTCTTGGGCTCGGATTTGGGGTTCAAGTATTTCCGGTCAGATTCGAGTGAAACTAAGGGTGGTAAGTGTGTAAGGGAGGTCACAGGAGTGTTCGGGGTGAGTTTGGAATGGTTTGGCGTGGTTTTGATTTTAACTCGATTCTTCAATTGAAGATTCGAGACATTTGGGGATGATTCGAGGTTAACGGACCGCGGATTCGTGTAGAGGGGGTTTAGGGGGAGCTATGGTGTTAATTTGGTGGTCATTGGCCTACCGGAACCGCCGTGAGGCGATTTCCGGTAGGCGGTGGGCGGTGGTTCGACGGTGGTATTTCATCGTCTCTGAGGGAGACGAAGAGAGGGTCTGGGAGAATGAAAGTGGGTATGGGGGTATTGGGGTTCTTTGGTATAGTTAAAATGCAAGTTTTAATCTCGGCCGTTGGATCAAACTTGATCAACGACCTAGATTATTCTCTTAGGTGTCAAACGCCGTCGTTTGATCAAGTTGGGGCCTGGGTATATTTGGGGAATTAATTGATTAATCTGGGCCGTTGGATAATAAAATCCAATGGTCCAGATCAACGGGGTCGTTTGGGATTGGGCAGATCGGGTCAGTTGGATGGGTAACGGGTATTGGGTTATTTGTTTGGGCTTTGTTATATTTAAATTGGATTTGGCCCAATCTAATTTCCCTCTCCTATTTTCTTTCTCTTTATTTCCTATTTATTAATTCTTAATTTAATAAAAACCAAAACTCTAAAATACATTACAAAAATCAAATTTGTTTATAAGAATATTAATTAAGTTCTTATTATAGTTAAATTAAACTAAAATCACACAATTGGGACATTAAATGCTAAAAAATACAAAAATACATATTTTTTTTTGTGATTTTTCTATTTTTGTCAAATAAACTTGATTACTTTCAATTGTAAATTAAAACCTAAGAATACAAACGCAATATATTTTGTATTTTTCTTAATTTAAACAATCAAACATGCATACACAAAGAATACAAATAATAAGAAAATTAACACAAAAATCCACAGATATTACAACGATACAAAAACAATTTTATTTTGAATTTTTGGGAGTAAATCTTACGTAGGGCAAAATCACGTGCTCACAAGGGCCACTTCAGTTGAATCAACGAATGTGGCCGTACGCACGGAGGCTACCCTTGTATTGAGACTACAACCCGATTATCTTCCCAGCGGGGGGATCTTTCCGTGCCGAAGAGGGGGGGCCAGTAGAGAGATGATGAGAGAAGTATGAAACGGCCCCTTCGGTTGTGATATATCTAGAGGAAGACCTTCCCTTGACGGGATCTGATGTAAGAGTTGATGTCATTCCGCTTAAAGAGACAGAACCAGCCATTGCATCTGCCCCATCAACGGAGATCACTACCGCTATAATTGATCAGTAACCTGTTGCAGTGTGGGGTCAGATCTTGAGGACAATATCATTATTTTGGATGGGCCTTGGTCCTTGGTGCATGGTCGTGCTTCTGTCTCGACTGCAGAAAGGGAAAAAATGTCATGGTTGATGACTACGATTGTGAGTCTGATCTTGACCCTGACAATGCCAGGATGTTTGAAGAGGGTCTCACCCATTCGATAGTTTGTGTAAGAGGCTCGTCCCTTAATCTTGAGATCTCATCAGATATTAATCTCCTGGGGGACACCGAGGATCTGGTGCCGTAATTTGACATCTGATGTTGTTATGTTGAGAATGATGCTCTTCGGAACGTTCCTGATATTGAGTTGATGCATGAAGTGGCTGCTATGGGCTTAAGAGTATTTTTTGCCTTACTTTCATGTTCCTTTTATTTTTCTAGATGATATGGTCTTAACCCGTCTTTTCATTTTTCAGACGTATATGGTGGAAATTGAGAGCGCTCATAGGGCTGAAGTTCAGGCCAAAATTTTCTTGAAGATGTTGAAGAAGTCTCGAGGCTATCGCAATAAGTGCCATGAGATGCACGAGCGGCTGAAGGTGAACCCTGGTGTTGATCCATTTGCAAAGGATTGGAGAAGATGGACCATCAATTGATTCGCCAAAGTAGTGTGCTCGAGGAGCAACTTCGTGCAAGGGATGAAGAGCTTGAGTTAGGAAAAGGGGTTGTTGTAAAGTGTGAAAACCTTTAGGGAAAGCTGAGGTCGATGCAGTCTAAGATAGATCAGAATATTGTTAGGGTAGAGGCAATGAGCGCAGAGTGGATAGGAAAATTGGCTAGTTAGAGAGAGAGGTTGCCTGGTTGGAGAGCATCGGGAGTGCCTGGTCATTAGCTTCGGCAAGGGTGGCGGCTCTGGAGAACACTATCCGTGTCCTCCAATCCGAGCAGGAATTGGAGAGGGCAACGACCACGGCCATGCTAAGGGAGACTCGGCTCGAGGAACGCATTCGAGAGATCGATTGAGAAGCATCGGCCATGGGGGACCAGGTCGCTGCTCTTGTAAGAGGTGGGCAATCACCGAGGTCGCGCATGAAGGAGCACGAACAAAGTCACGAGAGGCTCAAGTTAATTGTGGTTTTGACTCTACAATGCCGGAAGCTGATTGGGGCGTGAACAATGAAAAAGGATTTCCTGGAGGTGGTGCCGAGTGAAGAAATTGATGTCGTTGTCTATTGCTGTCTTTTCTTTGTTTATTATTTTTTCTTGGATTCTGTTGGTTTTAGCCGTATATAGTATGCGGTTGTTTGCGCAGTAGCTTTGTATAAAGAGGAATTTTCCATTGTTATATGCCTTCGGTACTTGTTTTCCTGTTTTACTCATTATAAATTTGGTGCAAAGAAGTAGATTTCCGCATGATGAGTTCCCATCTTTTAGGGAATTTAATTTCACGTGGGTTGAGTAGAGCCTTGATGGCAGTTTTAGCTAATATGATGGTGATTTTAGACTTGTGTAGAGGTGATATCCCCTCATAGTCCAAATGATACTGAATTCATTTTTAATAGAGACCTTACCCATAGGGATGTTACTTTCGAGCATTTATCAAAGTATTATCCCGCCGTGAGTCCCACTTTTTTTCGGCAGTGGCCTTTGGCCCCTGGAATTTTTCGAACTTTTTTCTTCAGCGAAAGGCTGTGGTCTTAAGGGAATTATTTCTAACTTTCATCAATATATTAATCCGTTGCTATTTGATCGAGGTTGAACTCTTCTTTTTGGAGAAGGTCATTGGACTAGAGGGTGTTATTTTGAAATTTCATTGAAATAGTAACCCATCGTTGTTCGATCGAGGTAGAACCCTTCTTTTTGGTGAAGGCCTTTAACCTTGCGGGTGTTATTTCAAACTTTCATCGAAATAGTAACCCGTCGATTCTCGATCAAGGTCGAACTCTTCTTTTTGGCGAAGGCCCTTGGCCTTGAGGGTGTTATTTTGAACTTTTGTCAATATAGTGATCCGTTGTTGTTCGATCGAGGTCGAACTCTTCATTTTGGTGCAGACCCTTACACTTGAGGATGTTATTTCAAAATTTCATCGAAATAGTAACCCGTTATTGTTCGATCGAGGTCGAACTCTTCTTTTTTGGCGAAGGACCTTGGCCTTGAGGGTGTTATTTCAAACTATCATCGAAATAGTAATCCGTCGTTCTTAGATCGAGATCAAACTCTGCTTTTTAAAGAAGGCCATTAGCTTTGAGGGTGTTATTTCGAACTTTCATCGAAATAGTAACCCAATGTTGTCCGATCAAGGTCGAACTCTTCTTTTTGGTGAAGGCGCTTGTCCTTAAGTGTGTTATTTTGAACTTTTGTTGAAATAGTAATCATTTGTTGTCTGATAGTGTTCAAACTCTTCTTTTTGGCAAAGAACCTTGGCCTTGAGGGTGTTATTTCGAACTTTCATCAAAATAGTATCCTGTTGCTGTCCCGATTTTTCGAAGGGTAGGGTATCTTTTTGGGGAATCCCAGTTTGCCTTATTTTAGTTGCATCAGGGAGTGTGATGTCAGAGAGTAGAAATCACTGCTGCTTTGCTCACACTCGTTTCTCGCACCGGCTGGAGTTTCCATGTCTGACCTTTTTCACTTTCTAGTCTGGAGATGTCATTAGTGGGTGGGGCGATGAATTACCTTTTGACCTTAAGGATTTTCCCCCTCATCGGACTTGTCTTTAAGTCCTGAAGAGGGCTCTCTTCGGACACCTTCTTGGTAAGAGAGTGGGGTATCTCTTAACAGGCATCATTTTCTAGAAGTTGGGTTTGTCTAGTGGACGATATTTTGGTCATTTTGTAGTAATTTTCGATTCTTCGATTAGGATGCTTCTTTGCTCGCTCGCAAGTGCGGCACCTGCATTCTTGTTTGAGCAAACAGTGGAATGTGGATCTATGGCATTGCTCGTTTTGTTTAGCATTTTAATGGTTGATGGGGGGTGGTCTTTTCTGTGGCATAGAAAATCCCTCCCAATCGGTTAATCCGAATAATACTTGTGCGTACCATTCTAGTATGAAGAGGCACACCACTGATGAGTGCCAAACATTGAAGGATAAGATCTAGATGCTAATTGACAACAAGTTCATACAAGCAAAAGAAGCCGCACCCAATGTCCAAAATAACCCTCTCCCTAATCATAGAGGCGGTAGGGTACATGTGATAGAGACGAATGAAGAATGGGAACCTGAGGGGTCGATTGGGCTTAATTGGGAGGGCAACGACTTTAAACCCTCGGTTACTTTTACTCCTATTATAGTACAGACTCAGTCACCAATTGCGGTTGAGGTAGCTCCATCAGTTCCATTTGAGGTAGAGGTAGCTCCACATGCGGCCACCTCCGCTCCGTTTGAAGTAGAAATGGTCACACCTTTCATAGTGATGGTATCAACCACAGCTCTTTTCCACTCAAAAACAATAACTTGGGATTATGTTGCCGAGGCTAGGCGAAAGGAAAAGGCAAAGATGGAGGAATCCGATGATGCCCAATGAATGACTAGGAATAGAAGGGTCTATACACCTGAACACTTGGGAGGACCAAGTAAGGATGCCACTACCAGGAAATACCTGAAGAAGTTGTCTGGGAAGTTGAAAACTTTGAGAATAAGCTCGAGTCCAAGCTGGACGAAATCGAAGCAATGAATTTGGGGGACACCGAGACCGTCAAGGACACTCGCATCAGAATTCTCTTATCACTAACAGAGAAGAAAGAGTAAGTCCATTTGTTAAAAGAATATGAGGACATTTTCGCATGATCATACAATGACGTGAGCGGTTTAAGCACTTCCATTGTAGCTCGCAGATTGCCCACTAATCACATGTGTCCGCCAGTGAAGTAAAAACTCAGAAAGTTCAAAGCTGCCATGAGCCTGAAAATTAAAAAAAAAAAGTTACCAAGTAGATCAAAGCCAAAGTTCTCAAGGTTGTTGAGTAACCAACCTGTTTAGCTAATATTGTGCTAGTTCTGAAGAAAGATGGGAAAGTTAGAGTATGTGTTGACTATCGAGATTTTAACATATCAAGTCCCACGAATGACTTTCCACTGCCAAACATACACATCCTAATCAATAATTATGCCAAGAATGAACTCCAATCTTTTGTAGATTGCTTTGCAGTTTATCATCAGATCTGGATGGACGAAGAAGACGCGGAGAAAACAACATTTAGTATGCCATAGGGAGTATACTGCTACAAGATGCTGCCATTTGGTCTAAAGAATGTTAGGGCTACCTACATGAGATTCATGACAACCATCTTCCACGATATCATACACAAGGGGATAAAGGTGTATGTGGACGAAGACATTATCAAATCCAAGATGGCCGCTAACCAAATAGCAGACTTGTGAAAGTTCTTCAGTAGACAAAAGAGGTGCAACTTGAAGTTGAACCCCGATAATTGTGCATTTGAGGTTCCCGAAGGAACGTTATTGGGATTCATTGTCAGTCATTGAGGGATCAAGGTGGATCCATCTAAAGTCAAGGCTATTCAGGAGTTACCGCCGCATAGGAGAAAAAAGGACGTAATGAGCTTCCTAGGACGTCTCAACTATATCAGTCGCTTCATAGCACAGTTCACAGTTATATGTGAACCCATCTTTAAGATACTGAGGAAAGAATCCAAGACAAAATAGACCGATGATTGTCAGAAAGGTTTTGACAAAATCAACGAATACATGTCCACACCACATGTTTTGGTCCCGCCGGAACCAGGATCGTCTTTGTTACTCTATCTATCTGTTTTGGATGGAGCCTTCAGATATGTTCTAGGACAACATGACGAGTCAGGGAGAAAGGTGCAACCATATATCACTTAGGTAAGAAGTTCACACCTTACGAAGCACGGTACTCTTTGCTAGAACGCACTTGCTGTTCTTTGACCTAGATAACTCAGAAATTGAGGCATTACTTTTGCGCCTGTACTACATACATCACATCTATGATGGACCCTCAGAAGTACATATTTTAGAAACCCATGTTGACTGCGAAGTTATCCAAGTGACATATACTATTGAATGAGTTTGACATTGTTTATGTAACTCATAAGGCGATCAAAGGACAAGGATTGGCGGATCATCTTGCTGAAAATCCGGTGGGAGGAGAATAAAAACCCTTGAAAATGTATTTTCTTAATGAAGAAGTGTCACTTGTAGGAGAAGACATTACCGAAGCATACGATGGTTGGAGGTTGTTAGTTGATGAAGTTGTGAATTTCAAAGGAATGAGTATTGGAGCAGTTCTGGTATCAAAACATGTCAACATTACCCGGTATCTGCTAAACTCAGATTTCTCTGCACCGACAACATGGCTGAATATGAAGCCTCCATACTAGGACTCAACATGGTAGTCGACGTGATATTTAGGAGTTGCTGGTATTTGATGATTCAGATCTGCTTGTGCACTAGGTACAAGGAGAGTAGGCAACCAAGAATTCCAAGATATTGTCATATTTGCACCATGTACAGGAATTGAGAAAGAGGTTCACGAAGATAGAATTCCGGCATGTGCCTAGAATTCAGAATGCGTTTGTTGATGCATTGGCCATTTTATCATCCATGATACAACATCCATATAAGTATTTCATTGATCCCGTCCCAGTAAGAATCCATAATTAGTCACTGTATTGTGCTCATGTTAAAGAAGAAACAGATGGAAAACCTAGGTTCCATAACATCAAGGAGAATTTGTCAAAGGGAGACTATTCGGAGCATGCAAACTAAACTAAAAAACGCACACTCCGGAGATTGTCCAATCACTTCTTCCACAGCGGAGGAAATTTGTATAAAAGGACTCCCGATATGAGATGTCTAAGATGTATCAATGAAAAAGAAGCTTCTAAACTACTTGAAGATGTACATGTTGGGACCTATGGCCCACACATGAATGGTTTTGTCCCGGCTAAGAAGATACTTAGGGCCGGTTACTATTGGATGACCATGGAGATAGATTGCATCTAGTACATTCGAAAATGCTACCAATTTCAAGTGCATGCCGATATGATAAAAGTGTCGCCTAATGAGCTCAAAGCAACAAGCTCACCTTGGTCATTCGCCGCTTGGGGAGTGGATGTTATTGGTCCAATCAAGCCTATTGCTTCAAACGGACACAGGTTTATTCTGGTAGCCATTAATTACTTCACAAAATGGGTAGAGGTTCCATCTTACAAAACTGCGATCAAGAAAGACGTCGCAGACTTTGTCAAAAATTGTATTGTTTGCCGATTCGGATTTCTCGAGTCCATTGTTACTAATAATGCTACCAATCTCAATAGTGATCTGATGAACGCCACAAGAATTCCATAGCCTACAGAGCTCAGATGAATGGAGCTATAGAAGTCGCCAACAAGAACATCAAGAAAATACAAAGAAAGATGGTAGAAAACCACAAACAATGGCACGAGAAGCTACCTTTTGCTCTGTTGGGATACTGCACTACAGTTCGCACATCAATCGGGGTAACTCCCAACATGATGTTTTATGGTATTGAAGTTGCATTCCAGCCGAGGTAGAGATTTCTTTTTTAACTCAGCAGTGCAGAGTGGATAAGGAGTCGCTATGAACAATTGGCACTTATTGAAAGAAAGAGGATGACATATTGAGTCACGGCCAACTTTACCAAAACAGAATGTCTAGAGCTTTCAATAAAAGGATTAAACCAAGATAATATGCACAGGACAGCTGGTGTTAAAAAAGATCTTCCCGTGCCAAGATGAGGCCAAAGGGAAATTCTCTCCCAACTGGAAAGGTCCTTACATGGTTCACAGGGTGCTAACAGGAGGAGCACTCATACTTACAGAAATGGACAGAGAAATCTGGCTAAAGCTAATCAATTCAAACGTAGTGAAAAGATACTATGCTTAGACTATTTACATTTCCTCATCTGATGTAACTGAACTACGCTTGATCTGATTCCTGTTTAAGAGGGATACGTAAGAAGCCTTATGGGTTCGGTCATATCGTAATAAAATTTCTATTTTCCCCAAAATCAAAAACTAGGATAGAATTTTGAGGAGGACCTTCAAAATTCCGGAGCAAGTCCAACCAACACCAACATATGTCAGAAATTGGGGAAAATTTTGAGAAGGATTCTCAAAATGCCGAGGAAGGTTCAAAAGGTTCACAAACCTTCGAAGGATCATCTAGCAAACTGGGTAGAATTTTTAGGAGGAACCTCAAAATTCTAATATAAAAAGATTGTAGTGTCTCTGAAATGTATTATTGTCACTAGTTCATCCAAAAATCACTTGACGTGTTTCTAAAAATACTATACTTTTTTTTTCTATCAGTAATTGCATATTTTCAAAAACTTTATTTCTATAACAGTCAGAAATGACCCAGGGAAACTCGAAAAGGCCTCCGGAACGGAGCAAAGTAGGACTAGTGGACAAAAGCACAAACCAACCTCCCCTCACAAAACTCACATTTTTCTTTGAACATAGGCACATTTGATGCAGCGATAGCATTCGCAATCATGTATACACAAAGCAAATTCACTATCAATCGGCCATCAAACACCAAATATATCTCCAGCTAAGACATATACTACTCTTATTTGATACTCGATCTTTGCATGGGACAGAGCCTTGTCCTGCACGCTCGCATGAGGCTAATCCTTGCCTCCCTTCATGAGGCTAATCCTTGCCACCATACTTACATGAGGCTAATCCCTACCTCCATACTTGCATGAGGCCAACCCTTGCCTTCGTGTTTGCATGAGGCTAATCTTTGCCTCCACACCTGCGTGAGGCTAATCCTTGCCTCCATATCTGCATGACGCTAATACCTGCCTCCATGTTTGCATGAGGCTAATCCTTGCTTCCACACCTACATGAGGCTAATCCTTGCCTCCATACCTACACGAGGCTATTCCTTTCCTCCATACTTGCATGAGGCTGATGCTTGCCTTCATACCTACATGAGGATAATCCTTTCCTTCGTACTTGCATGAGGCCAATCCTTGCCCCCATGTTTGTATGAGACTAATCCTTTCCTCCATATTCACATGAGGCTAATCCCCGCCTCCATGTTTGCATGAGTCTAATCATTGCCTCCACATCTACATGAGGCTAATCCTTGCCTCCATAACTACACGAGGCCAATCCTTGCCTCCATACGTACGTGAGGCTAATCCTTTCCTCCATACTTGTATGAGGCTAATCCCTGCCTCCCAATTTGCATGAGGTTAATCCATGCCTCCACACCTACATGAGGCTAACCCCTACCTCCACATTTGCGTGAGACTAAGTATTTTTCCTCCTTACAAAAATATTGCTCTATTCTAGTTCTATCTATTTGCTTTTCAATTGGGCTAAGCTCTGCCCTTTATCTCACAAGACTAAGCCTTGTCTTGGTAACACCATATTACTGTATCTCATAGCCTGAAATATCGCCAATCTATCCAAAGGCGTCATAGTCTAAAAGGCATCATCTTCTTAGCCAGAAGACATCATGCCATGGCCTGACGATCCCTCAAATTTGCATATCATTATTTAAAGGCGTCATGCTTCTGCAGTACTATTTGCATGGCCCGAGAACACCATTTCATGGAATCCCTCACTAAACAATTCATGGCTCAGGACATCATAGTCCGAGAATGTCATCTTTAACCATCCAAAGACAACTTTCATGGTCCAAATGGAATCTGCATCATATTTAAATTTTCGCACAAATACATGTCTGTAGCATCTCTTTATCTGCAAGTAACCAGCAAGCAACCACTATCCTAGAAGGAGAAACCATGATCTACTCCCTTCAACTATCTCAAACCTTAAACATTCACCATAATTGCTCTTGCACCTCGTGTCCATTCTTGCAATGACTTCATTGGTATATTCCGTCAAGGAATCCAGCACTACACATGGACTAATTCTTGTAAAACCAGGGATATGTATGCAAATCAAGACCAGATTCCAGCCTCTATCTTTCAAAACATCCCATCCGATCAAAATTGTCCATCATTTCTTTACCCAAAAACTCTTTCATCCTTTTCGGGTAAAGAGGAATAGTCGTTGATATCTAATTTTTTTCTCACATATTTTTAATACATATATATACTTTCAAAATAGCATATATACAATTATAAGCATGCATAAGAATTTTTATAATTTTTCTATAGTTTTAAAATCTCCAAATAAATTTATTTCTTCTCTTTTTGTTTATAAAATATCCAATAATTCATATTACTTTTGTAGTGATTTAGCCATTTAAATTTATTATATATGCCAACGTAGTATTTAAATATTTTAGTGCATTTCTTGTAATTATATTTATATTTTTAGGCTAAATTGCACACCTATGCAATAATAGCCCATATTAATGTACAATTATATTAATTATGCAAAAAAACAAATATTCTTTTATATTTTTAAAATATTAAATAACGATTTTAAATAATTTTAGTACACAAAGATATTTTATGGAAATCATTTATTATTTTTATAAATTATTTAGTTATTGAAAGTAGCAATTTAAATTATGGCCCTATTTTATATTAATGTTTGGTCCTAATTTGACCTAATACCTAGCCTAATTTAATCTAAACTTGTCCATCCCATACCCTAATACATAATTCGGCCCCAAACCCCTTCAATATCGACCGTTGATCACAGAGATCAAAGGCCACAATCCATTATTTCATTTTTCTTAGTTTCAAATGACCCCTAAACCCTAATCATTTTCACCAACAACCGTCTTTGAATCCCATCCTCTCGAGTTCTCTCTAAAATAACCCCTAACCTTAATCACCATCACCCAAAATCGACACTAAACCTCTAAATCGCTATCCAATCTATGGCATCATATTACTGTACGAAGCCTTTACATGTCTCATATCCCCTTGGTTGTTCGATATATGATTTTATGGAAGAACCTCGAAGAAATACGGTCCAGGTTTCGTTCAAAGCTTTTCAAGAGTTCGTCCATGGTTTACGAGTGATTTCTATTGAAGTTCTATGGTTTAAATCTCTGATTCAAAATCAGGTTCTATTTACCTCCTCCCCTTTCTCCTGAAAACCCTAATCTTTGGCCATAAATCCGTCCTGATCTTTGTAGATCTGGAAGGATTCTAAGTCTGTCAGCAATTTTTCTTTAAAAATTTCTTGTTTCTTTAATGTTAATCGATTTGAGCACTATATTCTAGGTTCTTTGTTTGAATCTATTCATGTTTGAAATGTTCTTCAATTTTTTATGATTCTTCTTTAAGATCCTCTTGTTCCTCTACCACGGACTGATTTAAAACTCTTCCGTACTTCAGGTTTTTGACTTCTGTGGAAAGGGTTTCCAAAATTTTTTTTTTTTCAAAATGTTCAATAATTTTTGAGTGTTTAATCTCCTGTTTCTTTGCGCTTTTAACCGATTTTTGAGGTTTGCTTTAACCCTAACTTGTTTATGTTAAAAGCCCTAATTTTTTATCATTATTGTTTGGATTCTGAATTTGTCAAGATTA
This sequence comes from Nicotiana noctiflora, assembly GCA_032618575.1. Lineage (NCBI taxonomy): Eukaryota > Viridiplantae > Streptophyta > Magnoliopsida > Solanales > Solanaceae > Nicotiana > Nicotiana noctiflora. The sequence continues at coordinate 93,140 of JASVEL010004385.1, forward strand.
CTTATGTACTAACTTTGCCCTATGCTTTTGTTACTTTGGTTGCTTTGATTCTTCTCCTAATTTACCTTTATTGATGTTCTTGGTTCGACTTTTCTACTGGTTCTATATGTCCATGTTATGTCTTTTCCCATTCATGGTAAACCCATACTTTTCTCCTTAAATCGGTGATTAATTTGGATTCTTGATTTATCAATATGTTAAAGATCTATGTGCTAATTCCTGATTATTCCCTTTATTTACAATCTTGATTAGCTTTCTTATCTTATTTAATTTAATCGTGATATTCACTGATTATTTATAGATCACTTCCTTAATTAAACATATGTCTATTTACCCCTAATTGATCGTTTGATTTTCTTTTCTTAAATATGTTATGCCTTTACCGTAGGTTAATTACTCTTAATTATGAGAAATTTATACTAATTGATGTATGATTGATTCTGCGACTTCCTTAATTGCAGGAGGGTTAATTCTATTTACTTTATTTTCCTTGCACTTAACTGCTATATATATACTTTCCTTTACTCCCCACTTGAAAGGATACGAACACTAGTTTATCTACACTCTTACACTCTCAAAGGTTCTCTCTACTCTCTTCTTTTATTTGTAATACTTACTAATCCAGTCGGCTGTAAGCAAGGCTGGCTACTTGTACCATCTCTGCTTCATACTCTGTATTCTCTCCTTAACTGGTATGTCCTTATTCAATTCCCATTCTAAAACTATGTGTCTTCTTTGTTGTTGCATTTATTAGATGTGATCTCTACTGATATTTGCTATTCTATTCAATGAACAATCAGCATGCCTAGATTATTGTATCACTTAGCATGTTTAAGTTTGTCATATTAACAGCTATAGATATTATACTATTTATCATGCCAATCCCGCTTTAGATGATTTGCTCACTAATATATCCAAGCTGTATTGTGTGTTTACTGTCTCACCCAGCATGCCTAAATTCTGCTTGTTCTATATATGATCAATATTTCTAAAACCTTGAATGTTTCGTGAAGTGTTTGTCTACTTTGTTCATCTAAGTCTAACTTGCTCTACTTCATTAATGAGATCCTCTTTATGTCTAAAACCTGTGTGTTCTCAACATGACTTTTTAACTAACTTATCAATTCCATAAAGAATTTTGTATTTGTTGTCCATGACTAAGATGTATTCTGAGTGTACCCTACCCCTTTCTCCTTGTTTGAAATTTGTTCTGAAACTATGTGTTCTCTGACTTGCTCTCTGATCCATAAAGTGTTTTGCATATTTTCTCATACTGTTTTCCACCCCAAATTGTGTATTGGTTTTAGGAAGTCCTTTTTCATTCCTAAGGCCATCTTGCAACTACTCACTAAACCCTTTCAAGTCATTATGCAATCTCACTTTACTCTTAGATTACTATATTCTGCCTCTCTAATATGTGTACGACCTTGAGACCCTTCATATCTCTCTAAACTCTGGCATATCAGGGCTGGCACTTCTACACCACATATAATCAGTCTTTGCTTGAGAAAAGCCTGGGTGTGAGCACTGACTAGGATCCTTGAAATCCTTAGGGAACTCTAATACACCTAGACATGAATTGGGCTATGGAACTTTGGGCATTGGAAATTAGTAAAGGCTTGGTACACCATGACTGTTTTGCGCCTGCTTTAGGCTACCTATAGCTTAGCTTCTATTCTATTTATGTAATTTATATTCAGTTCATAGTCAGTAATAATTATTGTAAATAAATATTGGGGTGATTAGTGAAAAAAGGGTGGTTAGTTGCATATTATGGGTAAAATAGGGTAGATAATATGCTAATAGGGTCTATTTCGATTCAAAATGTGTTTGTTAGATAATATGCCTATAGGATCGGCTTTGTTTTAAATGAATTCTACATGCTTTACTTTCACACAATTAGAAGCCATGCCTATAGGATCTAAATCACATCTATAATTAGACATCATGCATATACGGTGTAAAGTAATGGAAGTTCAATTTCCATTACAACATGTATTCAAATTCGTCTCCTTAGAAACCATGTCTATAGGATTAAAATCAATTTTATAGAAATCATACCTATAGGGCTTTTTCCTTGATCAATTAAATCATATTTGTTTCACTTTATATTCAAAATACAAATCATGCCTATAATTAGCCCCAAAATCAGTTCAACTCTACGTTATTACTGGTAAGTTTTGAATCAGTTTAAGTAAATAACTTACACTTTTTATGTTAATTAATATTGCTAAAAAGCATGTCTATAGGATCTCATGTTGTCCGTTGAAGTTCGTTCATTGTTTTACTGTATTCCTAATCAATATAGATAGCATGCTCTTAGGACATTACTGTTATGCGTCTAGGCAAGCCTGTAGGGCGACTAAAACTCTGTAAACTATAGATCTGCACCTTTTTATTTGAGATGGATCGCACTTAACATGTTCAAAAGAATCAGGAGGCAAGTAGGATTCAACTCTTTGATATTTTGGTCCTAGTTCAATACTGTATAATCTCTGCTCACCTAGATATCATGTTATAAGGTTTTCTCTTAATTACTCGAAACTGTTGTTTGAGACGTGCACTAACTTGTTATATTTGTGGAGGTAAATATGAGCCTTTAATTGTTCCCCCTTTAAATGCAGTCCTAACTATTTTTGATTGACGCCTAGACTTTTCTCCTTTAAATACCTTAAGATGGTTTAGAACTTCCTAAATTTAGAGGTCCCAAATACCTCCAAGGCCACGAGGAAGGGACGGGTAGTGCGCGCATATGATATCTTTCAAGGTTTATATAACGCTTTAAGCTAAGACCAAGGGGAGAGAATTGGGCAGTAAGGATATGATGAATACGCGCTAATGTCACGTGTAGCCCCTCATTGAGAAGTGATTAACGGGTAGATGTATTTTGTATCTTTCGTACTAATATTTGGCTAAGTTATCAGATTTCGTCTTCCGCATTTCTTTTATTATTATTTTTATTCCGCTGTTGATCGCATGTTAATTTAAAATTATTAAAAAGTTAAGGAAAAGGGTTATACGATCTATAACACTCGGTTTGCTTAACTTTCACAAGTAGGCTTCATCACGACTCCCGAGGGTGGCAAATCCAGATCGTGACAGTTACCGTGAATTTAGCTTCTAAACTAAACCACCCTAGAGGCTCTAGATTGCTCTTAATTTAAGGTAGTTTATAATATTGGATTTCCGGAAAATGGTAAAACTGTCAACTTTAGATGCTTGGTAGAAATAATTGCAGAATTATATACCATAGTTATTTAATTTCTTTCAGATTATTTACCTGATACGATAGTACGTACAAACAGAGGACATGCCGACCAAAATAATCGCTACAAATGATTGCAAAAATACCAATACAATTATTTCATAAAATATCACTAAGACAATCAGTGGCTTAAACAAAACTGAATACAATACAATCTGGTATACAGCAATAGGAATACATCCATCACAATTGGTATAATTCGTAGGACAAACTCCAGTATATTAATCAAACAGGAAACTCAACAACCTCCTCGATTCATCAAATTAAAGAAAAATGGCCAAGGCAATTGAGGATAAGCTAAGCAGAAAACTGGCAAACAGGGTAGTTGAGAACGAAGCAGGAGGAGGAGCAATACCACCAGGAACAGAACCTGAAGGTCCAGCAGCAAATGATGTAGGTGGGTTGGATCCTGGAGTACCAGTACTGCTGGATACTGTAATGGCCAATTTCTGGCCATTTTGGCAATGCCGGCCAAAAGTGCAAATGTAATAGCGTTCTCCAGCGGAGTCAAGAGTTACATTTGCTGGTCCACTCATTATAGCACTGCCTATGGCATTTTGTGAACTGCACCCATCGAACGAGGCTTTTGGTACTTGTAATACGTCATGTGTGTTGGTCATAAAGTTGAAAACTGTTAAAAAGAATTAACAAGAAAAGCTAAGTAACATTATAGGAGGCTAAATTTAGCTTAAGCCAAAGGTTATAGTAGCATATATGTATATATCTCAAAGTAAAATGGAAATTTAGATTAATTAAGCATACCTAAAGTGTCACCAACCATAAAGGTTTTTCCAGCAGCCCAGTTTGTGTAAGCTTCTGCGCCACTACTTGGTATGGTCCAACCTTCGTTGTCCCCAACAACATGCGCCGTTTGGGCTTTCGTGAGTTGAACCAAACTTGCCAAGGCTAAAGCACCAAACAGAGCCATGCGCATAATCATGTCCATGTCTCTGTTTTTTTGTTGTTTTTCTGTTTAAAAAAGTTTTTTGTAAGAATTCCTATCAGAACTGAGGAAGTGTTTGGTGAGATGCCTACAGCAATATGGCTTTCTATATATAAGAGAAGGATATTGAATTGGTCTAAACTCTTAACGTGTGCGTGCATGGTGCTAGGTCTTGAATTTCAAACATAGAAAAAGTGGTGGGAAATCAAAGCAGGAATTTAATGCTTGTTAGACAATTGGGACATCAATAAGAAATTAATGAGCTAGAAATAAGAACCCAAAAATAGAAAAGTTGAACGCGGCTAATTCAACTCCCAAACACAATCAAATGAAGCAAGTCAATATATATGGACACTTGACTTGAGCCTTTCCTATTACGATACGTGGGAGTACTATTTTTGCTATACTTACGAAGTTTATAATTTTATAGATAGCTGATATGTAAGATCCTCGACTATATTAAAATTTACTGTTTGACTCAAAAGTATCAATTGCTTTATAAGTTAGGGACAATTAAAAGTTATGAGGGGATAAATCGTAACCAACTATAATAAATCCCGAAGATAGATCTGTGATTTATGTGTTGTGTATCATGATGAGATTACAATGAGATTATGGGGATTGTTAATGAAAATCACTGGAGAGATCAAGAGAGAAATAAATAATAGAGAGAAATTGATACAGAGAGAAAGATAGTCAAAAGTTGTATTATTAATAAAAATAGCGTTTGGCCTTACAATAAGGAAAACCCTTCTTTATATATAAGGAGGGTTCCCTCGTCAATACGTAACTCATTTAAGGGCTGCTGACGTCCCAAAAATATAAAAGGGCGGAGGGGGCAGAATGCCCATGTGGGCGAGTTGACGTTACGCCTTTGTTGTTAAAGGCGCACCCCTATGCCACATGGGCGTGAGGAAAGATATACTTGGCCTTTGTTAGGCGTGATCGTGAAAGGAGACGTACTCGACTTTCATTGGTTATATCCGATTAGACCCCATACACTTTCCAACAAAAAAAAAATAAGGGTAAAACTCTTTTAGACAAGAAAGAGTATTTTTGATTTATTTTCAAAGGATGGTGATAATTGTCCGAGCACATTCCAAGCAAATGAATTCCTCCACTAAATTGATTTTCTAAAATATACTTTCTAGAATTGTGAGACCTTCTAGTATATAGCCAGGATACTTGCTGAAATGTTGGAATTTTACTTTCCAAGTTTACACTTCTTACTCTTACCTGTAATTTTAGGCTTTTCTAATTAATATGCTAGAAATTCGTAAATGATATGGGCGAATAGTGAGACAATTTTCTAATGACAAGGGTATGAATCGACCTGAAAATACATGATAAAATTGAGTAATTTCTGTAGTGCAGACAAATTTGGATCTTAATTTTCCCTTAACTCAATGCTATGATAGCGTAACAAAAGCCTATACTGAGCCAACGTAACCAGACTTTAGAATGTAGCCTTTGAATAAGTTGGTTGAAAATTGAAATACATCAGGAAAAGAAAGTTGAATAGACTATTACATTAAAGTTAGACATTTGTTTCTCTAATCTCTCTGTCCCTGTAAATTTGAGTTCTGTTCTGATTGACTCGGAAACTTTTAGAGCAAATGTTACTAACAACTCAAAATGATATAAAACAGTTTTATTTTATATTACCATTAATGCTTGCATTTTGTAGACGGTCTACGTCAAACCCCAAGTCCTTCTCCAGACCATGCATGTATGGGGGAGGTTTTAATTATGCATTTGGTTGTCCTTTTTTTTCCAAACTTAATGTGATATCTTATTAGTTACTAGTTTATTTTTTGCATTTTTAACAATATTAAGTTTAAGTTCGTGTCTGAAGATCCAATATAGTGATCATATATTCTAAGTTTAACTTTTCTGTTATAGAGAATGCAAGTTAGTAAGGCTAGTTCATCGAGACAGAGGGAGTATTTAGATGGGAATAAATATTGTGTAGCTGGCCAGAAAATTAGTGGCAATATTGAGGTCGATAAAATATAAAATTCCTTTAGTTTATACATGATCATTTTGGATTTTTACACACAACTGTTGGTTATTAAAACAACTGAAGCAACTAATATAGGACAAATAGTAAATCAAGAAGTAGGCTAAAATTTTTAAGTACCCTTGACGAACGATACATTTATAATCTCCTCAGACCCCGGGGATTACTATTTAGGAACCAAAACTTTGGAACAAAAAATCTTTGACGGGTTTGACTCAAGGATTCAATCATGTAATTTACTTTAAATATTTATTCCTTTACGCATGTCTTTACATTAAACTGAACATATATATATATATATATATATATATTTCTTGTATTCAATGATTTAATGCAAAATACTTGTGCAAGTAAGTTTTTACATTTCTACCAAAAAAAAAAAGTAAGTTTACATGAGTTACCATGGTAAAAGTTATATCAGCTTTACATGCTTGGTAGGAATTATTTCAGACTTATACACCTTATTTTGTTTTAGATTATTTTTTGTGATACTACAGGGACATATAAACAGAAGACATGCGGGAGGAAAAATATCAGCACAGATTATTGCAAAAAGACGTACTTATATTTTATTGAACTCATAAAATATCACTAAGACAATCAGCGAATGTAACAAAATTGAATCCAATACAAACGGGCAGACGAAAAAATAAAAATAAATCCATCACATGGTTTTTTAGTAGTGTAAACTCCAGTGCAATAAATGGGAATTGAAGCTCAACAATCTCCTCAACTTGTTCAACTTAAAGAAAAGCGGCCAAGACAATGGAGGATAGACCGAGCAGAAAACTGGCCAGCACGGTCGATGAGGATGAACTAGGAGGAGGAGCACCACCACCAGGAGCGGAAGCTGAAAGAGGAGGAGGAGCACCACCACCAGGAATGGAACCTGAAGATCCAGCAGCAGCCGGTGTAGGTGCACAAGCTTCCGGTTGAGTGGAAGATGATGGTGAAGGAACGTCTGGAGTGGTCGGCTTGCTCGGGGTAGGTGGGTTGGTTCCAGGAGTACCGGTGCTAGAAACTGTAATAGCTAATTTCTGGCCATTTTGGCAATGCCTGCCAAAAGTGCAAATATAGAAGTGATCACCAGCAGAGTCAAGAGTCACATTAGCTGGTCCTGTCATTATGGGATTAGCTATGGCATTTTGTGAATTGCACCCATCGAACGAAGTTTTTTGTACTTGCAGCACGTCATGTTGGTTGGTCCCAAAATTGAAAACTGTCAATTAAAAAGAAGAAAAGTAAATAATAAGTTACTGAAGTTAGTTTAAGTTGAAGAATATTTCAAACGAAAGTGGCATGAGAAATTAAGTGTACCTAGAGTGTCGCCAACATTGAAGGTTTTTCCAGCAGCCCAATTTGTATAAGCTGCTGCGCCATTGTTCGGTATGGTCCAGCCTATGTTGTCCCCAACCACATGTATCGTTTGTGCTGTTGTGTCCTGCACCAAACTTGCGATGGCTAAAGCACCAAAGACAATCACGCACAATATTTTGTTCATGTCTTTGTTTTTAGATAACTTTCTTCTTTTCGAGAAAAGATTATTAAAAAGAGATACTATCACATTTGAGGGAGTTGCTGATTGCTAGTTTGCTAGAGGAGGATGAAATGTATTGAACAATTTGGCTCTGTTTATATAAGGGAAAGGATTTTGAATTGGTCTAGACTCTTGAATTGCGTGGTGCTAAGTCTTAAATTTCAACTATAGCAAGAGTGGTGGAAAATAAATGTAGGAGTTTAAAGCTAAATGGACCCAAAAGAGAAAGTTAGAAGGCATGCTAATTCAACTCCCAAAATAATCAATTGAAACAAGTGAATGGACAATTGACTTGGACCTCTGCCCTTATGTACGTGAGAAGCTTTTCTTGATATTATTGTTATTAATAATATAATAATATAAAAAAATATACGTGAGAGTCGGGACTTTACTATTTTGCTATACGGTTTAATTTTGGGAAAACTAATATCTACGGCCCCTCCAAATTTTAAGGAATTTTTACCTATCTATATTATATTACAAATTTATTTACGAATGTTATTATGTTTTGTAATTTTTAATAAATATCTAGGTTTTTCTTACATTATGTAGATTGCTCCTTAAAAGACTTACACCTTATTATTAGTACATTCATTTAAAGAATTCAATTATATCCTTCCTTTTTTTTCCTTCCTTTTCTCTCTTTTCCTTTCTTTACATCAAAATTCTTCAATTTACACCCAGAATCTCCATCTTCTCTCTTGCCACCATTGTCGATAGCTTTATATTACTAAATCATCAAATGCATCGTTCCTTTGCTAGGACCAGACAACACTGAAATGAAGAAATATTCAGGAACTGTATAATAATAGTATCATAATTGTATTTGAATTGTATCAAATACATAAATGTATAAAACATAATTGTATCATACTTGTATCACAATTGTATCTAACTTGTAGACGGTACATTAATATCCAAAATAATACATGATACAATACTAATAAATTAATATATAATTATCATATATATTTTTATACCAACTATGAAATTCGTTACGAACTCACAAATGCTCATAATTCATATACAAATTTGATACAATCCTAAAAGAATTCTTACACAATGCTGATACAATTATAATATAAGTTAAAATAGACTCTAAACTTAAGATGATACAATAGTATTATATTTGTATTATTATTGTATCATGTATTGTTTTAGGTATAAATTGGGATGCAATTATAGTACAATCGTGATATAATTCTAAATTATGATGCAACTTTGAACTTCATCTTTTCAAGTTTCAATTAAAAACATCCACCTATAACCAACTCTAAACTTAAATTATGGTACAATATTGTATTTTAATAGTATTACTATTGTATTAGAATTGTCATAGGTATTGATGTATCAAATAAAACTCATATACACTTATGATACATTTATCATACAATCATAATACAATTTCGAAACTTCTTTTTCCTCGAGTTTGAATCAGAAATTCAACCTAAAACCAACTTTAAACTTAACCAATCTCCCTTAATATTGAGATATAAACTCTAAATGATATTTTCAATCATTTTCAAGAACACCCAATCCAAAGAAATCACAAATTCGTAAAATTCGAATACCTAATTCAAAGCTTCGAAGCTTTTAATGGTATGTCAATGGCAGACCCTTCTACCTACAATTTCAGAGATAATGTTGATGGATTTGTCAATATTTATCTTTTTAATAGTTGGTGGTGGAATTGATCGATGATTCAAAGAAATATATGATGCTACAATTTTAGAGAGATGATAATTTGATTTGTATAAGGGAGTGAGAGATATCGATTGATTTGTATGGAAGAGAGAATGAATTGATTTATTTTTCTAATTGGGAAGAAAATTGTAATTGTAGGAGGCTAATTAAGGTGATAGAAGTGGATGGGAGATACAATTACATATTAATTCCTATATTTAAGGGATCCTTCTTATATTAGTATGATATTGTACATAAGTAGTAAATATTGATGCACAATATAATTTTTAAGGAACATAAAAAAAATTGTTTGTAAGTTTCTAATATAGTATAACTATGTAAAAATCTTAAATTCTAATAGCCTATGTTTTTTTCCCACTTACATGAAATGGCCCTTCGGCCCAAACATATCACATATAATAGCCTGAAATATCTATTTTGTATATTTTTGTACAGTGACAGTCTATTTTGTATATTTTCTGTATAGTGACAGTCTATTTTATATAGTGATAGCGTGTTTAGTATATATCTTGTATAGTGACAATTTATTTTGTATATATTTCATATAATAACAGTCTAGTATATATAAATTGTGTAGTGACAGTCTAATTCGTAAGTTTCTGTATAGTGACAATCTATTTTATATATATTTTGTATAGTAACAGCCTATCCTTGTATATTTTTTGTATGATGATATTCTATTTAGTATATATATTGTATAAAATTTATATATAGAGTGTATCGTGCATCTTGCAATGTATTCATAATATTTTATTAATGGATCCTGTGCGATTGTGTGTATCTAAAGTGTATAGATGGTTCTACAGTGTATAAACTTTATATATATAAAGTGTATCATTTAAAACCACACAAATAATCTTTAATTAATTTCTTAGATAATAAAATTTTTAGGTAAATCCCAAGCTATATTATAAAGAATAAATTTCTAGAAAAAATTACAATAATATAATCCCTGTGTAATTTCACCAAATAAGTAAATCCCAAGAAAAAAAAATTCTACCTAAATTCACGTCAACCAATTCTCTAGGTAATTCCAAATGTATGAAAATTCAGAGTTAAATCTCCAAGAAAATATCTCTAACTAAATTTATCGCAATAATATTTCAAGGTAATTCCCCAGCTAAGATAATCCCCAATTAAATCTCAAAAAAAAAAATTCCTAGCTGAATCCGTGACAATAATATCCCCAGGTAATTTTCCAAATAAGCAAATCCCAAGATAAATCCCCAAAAAAATATCCCAACTAAAGTCCCATGTAGAATTACCTAGGAATTTTCTTTCGAATTAACATAAGATTTTTTTTTCTTTATTTGCTTGCCTGCGGATTTTCCTATGAAAATTTATTTGCCGATTTATTTCCGCAGGTAATTTTTCAGGTAATATTCTGGCGCATAATGGTGCCAAAGTTACCTGCAAATTTTTCTAGGAAAATATTTTTCGCGTGTAAAATCCCCATGTAACTAGCACTTTTCTTGTACGGCGGGTTTAAAGGATAACGAAACCTTGGTGAGATCATAGTAAGCAGTAAATTAGTGACAGCTAATGTAGTTCGAGAGAATACGTCTAGTAAATTATGGTAGTTGCTCGAGAAAGAGCTACGATACTCAAAGTACTCACGAACGGTAGAGGATACTTAGGCGAAATTATAGAAACGTAGCATAAAGGATTCCAACAATAGGGAAAATCATAACCTTAGATCATTCCAGTTCTTGTCTACAACCTATTTGTAGTTAGTTACTACTACTTTTTTTATTACGTGATATTTAGTTAGTAAACATCTAATTTGTTATTTAAATATTTCTGAAGATTGGTTGCGTGAATTTGTGCAAGTCTATTAGCTGTGCTTAATATGTTAATTCTCTATGGAATTCAACTCCAGACTTGCTAACCAGAATATATATGCAACGACTAATTAATTATTTTTATAAGGAATAGTTAGGTATGATTATACATCATTATTATTTTTTTGCTTTAGATTTTTTCCCCATTCAATAGTCTATTGGGACATATAAATAATTCATGACATGACAACGGAAGTTATCTGCACAGATAATTGCAAAATGACTGCCATATAGTTGTAGTGAAACTCATAAAATATTATAAATACAATCACTGTAAAAAAACTAAATCCCATACAAGCCGGTAAAAAAAATAAGAACAGATCCATCACATGGTTATTTTTATCGCAGTATATACTTCACTATAATAAATGAGAAATTCAACAAACTCCTCGATTTGTTCAATTTAAAGAAAAGTAGCCAATGCAATCGAGGAGAGACTGAGCAGAAAACTGGCCAATACGATTGTTGAGGACGAAGAAGGAGGAGGAGCACTACCACCAGGAGTAGAACTTGACGGTCCAGCAGCAGCTGGTGTAGGTGCACACGCTTCCGGTTGGTTGGAAGAGGATGGTGAAGGCACCATTGGAGTGATAGGACTGCTCCGTGTAGGCGGGTTAGCCCCTGGAGTACCAGTGCTGGAAACTGTAATAGCCAACTTTTGGCCATTTTGGCAATGCTGGCCAAAGGTGCAAATGTAATAGTGATCTCCAGCAGAGTCAAGAGTCACATTCGCTGGTCCTGCCATTATGGGATTACCTATGGCATTTTGTGAATTGCACCCATCGAATGAAGTTTTTTGTACTTGCAGCACGTCATGTGAGTCGGTCATAAAATTGAAAACTATAAAAAAGAAGAAAAATACAATCATAAGGTACTGAATTTAGTTTAAGTTGAAGGATATCTCAAAAGGAAATTAATCTGGAACGAGAAATTTAAGTATACCTAGAGTGTCACCAATCCTGAAAGTTTTCCCAGCTGCCCAATTTGTGTAAGCTGCCGCGCCATTGTTCGGTATGGTCCAACCTATGTTGTCCCCGACCACATGCACCATTTGTGCTGTTGTGTCTTGCACCAAAATTGCGACGGCTAAAACACCAAAAACAATCATGCACAGCAATGTGTCCATGTCTTTGCTTTTTGTGTAAACTTTCTTCTTTCGACAGAAAATATTTAAAAGAGATCCTATTACAAATGAGGGAGTTACTGATTGCTGGTTTGTTAGAGGAAGATGAGATACCTAGAACAATTAATTTGGATCTGTTTATATAAAGGAAAGGATTTTGAATAGGTCAAGACTCTTAACTTGCATGGTGCTAATTCTTGAATTTCAACTATAGCAAGAGCGCGGTGGGAAATCAAAGCAGGAATTTAATGCTGAGTAGACAAACGGTACGTTAATGCTTGAAAGAAGAAGCCGATAAAGAAAAGTAGAACACGAGCTAATTCAACTCCCGACAAGAGGGGTTGCTCTGATGGTAAGCAACCCCCACTTCCAACCGAGAGGTTGTGAGTTCGAGTCTCCCCAAGAGCAAGGTGGGAAGTTCTTGGAGGGAAGGATGCCGGGGGTCTATTTGGAAACAGCCTCTCTACCCCAGGGTAGGGGTAAGGTCTGCGTACACACTACCCTCCCCAGACCCCACTACGTGGGATTATACTGGGTTGTTGTTGTTGTTGTTGTTGAGCTAATTCAACTCCCAAAATAATCAAATGGAACCAAGTCAATGGACACTGACTCGGAATCTTCTTTCACGATACGTCAGACTTCATTAGTTTGCTATACAATTTACGAAGTTGATTTACAACTATTATGTAAGTTCCTTCTCTATATTGAGACTTACCAACACAACAAAAGATAAAAATTATTGTAGACAAGAACGAGCACCATCTTGTTTGATTCTCAATAGTACAGAGTATAGTCGATGGCGACAATAGACTAAGCGAATTCCAAGAAATTAAATTTCTTGTCGATTTTGTAAGAGAAATTTTTATAAAGCATTATCTTTTAGTGATAATTAGCTATCTATAAATACCATTTGCTATATTACGTATTGTAGATACGTTTTCTGTTGTTATAAAATGTTTTAGATGAATTTAAGCTAATGTATTCATAAATACAATAGCAAAAATAGGTGTGAATCAGGAAATCCAGCTAATCAGTTATTGTATTCTAGTGTATTCGACTGTATTCGTGAAGTGAAACGTAACATGAGATTACATCTGGACAGATTATTGTATCGAATGTATTCGACTGTATTCACGGCGTGAAATAAGGGATTACAATATTTTTAAACGGAAAGCGAGTCAATTAACATAATAGACTCCTAATATAACTCAACAAACTCAATTATAACACACAAAATTTGTATTTTCATTATAAAAAAAAAAGATTTTCAACTGAAAAATACCCCAAAAACATAGCTTTCTTCAAAGAAATTATATAATACATCTGAATACATAAATTATATTAATTAAAAAATATATATAAATATATTCCTGACATATAGCAAGAGTGGTGGGAATTAACATAGGAATTTAATATTGAGTGGACCATTGATATTTTAATGCTTGAAAGAATAAACCGAAAAAGAAAAGTAGAACGCGAGCTAATTCAACTCCCAAAATAAACAAATGAATCAAGTCAATGGCCACTTGACTTGGGAATTTCCTTTCACGGTACGTGAGACTTCATTAGTTTGCCATACAATTTACGAAGTTGATTTACAACTGTTAGGTAAGTTCCTTCTCTATATATATTGAGACTTACCAACACGACAAAAGGTAAAATTATTGTAGACAAGAACGAGCACCATCTTGTTTGATTCTCAATAGTACAGACGATGGCGATAATGGACTAAGCGAATTCCAAGAAATTAAATTCCTCCGAACGATGTTCACTAAATCGATTTTCAAATATAGCTTTCTAATTCTTTTTGCTAATAGATTCATTTTTCTTAATATAGCTTCTAGAATTCTGAGACCGCTAGGCCACTTACTGAAATGCTCCAGGTTTAGACAATTGGACTTACTCTTACTATTCTTCATCATAGGTACAGATTGTAGAAGAAGGTGTTACTTAGTCAAGGGTATAATTGTAAATAGCAATATAGTTGGTTAATTATGTTAGTTGTCATTAGAAGTTGGTTAACACTATTAGCTTTCATATAAGTAGTTAGTGGATGTATAGTTGTCAAAATACTGGACATTAATTGCTTACCAATATACTGAGCTTGTTCTCTTGTTCTCTCCGTCTCTCTCTTCTATCTAGGTATCTCCATTGTGATCTTGTTTAAACTTGACATGGTATCAGAGCTTTTAGCCACAATTGTGAGCTAATTATCCTCGACTTTGCTGTCAATTGTTCGATGGTAGAATCTGATCTCGAAAATTCGTCAATCTTAACAATGGCGAAACAACATCACAATCACATTTTGTATCTTCATCCTTCAGACACTACCGAAGCACCGCTAGTCTCAATTCAATTGACCGAAACTGAGAATTACTCTGTTTGGAGCCATGCGACGCGAATCTAGTTGTTAGGAAACAAAAAATTAGGGTTGATCAACGGAACTTTGAAAAGAGATGATTTTGAGAAGGATATAGGTCATCAGTAGGACAGATGCAACGTAATTGTGCTTGGATGGATAATGAGTTTTGTTTCAAATAAGTTGTTAACTAGCATAGTGTACGCAAAAGATGCATATCGTGTCGGGGAAGATCTGAGAGAGCGTTTTGATAAGGTCAACTCATCTAGGATTTATCAGCTCCACAAAGAGATTGCAACACTTTATCAAGGAACAAACAGTGTTTCTGTATATTTTACCAAACTCAATGAGTTACGGGATGAGTACGAAAGCATGACTCTTCCAAGCTGTGACTGTAGGAGATAAGGATTTCAAAGAACATTTACATAGACAAAAACTAATACAATTTCTGATGGGACTTATTGAGAATTATGAGCAGGCAAGGAGTCAAATCCTTATGACTAATCTCACTCGAAGTGTTAGCAAAGCGTATTCCATGATAATTGAGAGAGAGAGAGAGAGAGTCAGAGATCATTTTCAAATGTATCTGTGGTATGAGAAGGATCAGAAGCCACAACTTTTCTGTCCACGAAAGGAGGAAGTTATCTGAAACCTAAGAAGAGTTGGAACATTCAGTATGATTTTTGTAAGATGAAATGGTGTAGTAAAGAGAATTGTTATAAAATAGTAGGTTATCCTACAGACTTTTAAGTTCAGAAAGAAAGGGCGGGGCAAATCAACTGCCTACAATGCAATGCAGGGAATTATGCACCAAATGTTCTTGGACCTAATGCATGTAGAAATAATGATGGAGATGCAACTACCTTGAATGAGATGCCGATCCACCAACGTTTACAACTAACCAATACAATCATATCCTTAGAATGTTGAACAAAGAGCCTTCCGAGGAAAAATGGCTAATATGGCACATACTATTCATTCTTTTATGGCTAGTGTAGCAAAGATATGATATCTGATTTAGATATGTTGCATTCTGTTTGCAAAGCTGATTTATTAAGCAGTAAGATAGTACAAATGCCAAATGGTCAGGTGACTTCAGTGTCTCACATTGGGGATTGTTTACTTTCGAAAGATGTAGTAATGAAGGATGTATTATTTGTTCCTGATTTTCAGTATAACTTGATGTTAGTATCAAAAGTAACTAGAGACCTTCATTGCTCTGTTATCTTTTTCCTTCACTTTTGTTTGTTCCAGGACCTCTCAAGTGGGAGGGAGGGTGAAGGAGATTGGTAGAGAAAAAAGAGGCTTATATCTCTTTGTTTCTGACTGATTCAATAAGCAGAGGACTAATTGTTACTGCGAAGAAAAAGAATATTGATGTTTCATTGTGGCACATGAGATTGAATCATGCTTCTAGAGGAGAAATGAGGGAATTGCTTGGAGCAGATACACAAGATTGTAAGAATATGGTCAATAAATGTGGGATATGCCCCTTAGCTAAACACACTAGATTGCTTTTTCCTTCTTCAAGTACTAGTAAAACTACTGCAGTATTTCAACTATTATATTTTGATGTATGGGGTCCTTATCACATTCCTACCTTTGATGGTAATAAGTTTTTATTAACTGTGGTTGATGATTTCTCTCGTGTGACTTGGATTTTCTTATTGAAGTTTAAGAGTGATGTGCTACTAGTCTTGAGAAATTTCTTTAAAATGGTGCATACTCAGTTCAGCACATCTATATAATCTGTGAGGTCAGATAATGGTAGTGCGTTTGTGAATGCTAAATTAATTGCACTCGTGAGGAAATTGGGCATTGTCCATCAGAGGACTTGTGTCTACCCTCCTAGTCGGAATGGTGTGGCCGAGAGAAAGCATAGACACAGCCTTAAAGTTGCAAGATCCATACGATTTCAAGGCCATATTCCTTTGAAATTTTGGGGGCATCGTATCTTGGCTGCTATTTATATTATTAATAGATTACATTCTATCATTTTGCTGGGTAAATCACCTTATGAGCTATTTTATGGTAAGAAACCTATGGCTCATCACTTTAGAACCTTAGGTTGTCTTTGTTATCCTAGTGTTCTACCAAGAGGTAATTGTCACACCTCCTTTTTTCACACATATATACGTAACGTAAATGTGCCACTGTTTAATACTACACCCCGAAAAAGGGATATAATAATAATCAGTGAAGGAGGTTTTCCACTTAAAGGACAGACGGAACGGGATCAATTTATTTAATTTTTTCAGAGTCGCCACTTGGGAAAATAATGGTGTCCCAAGTCACCGATTTAATCCCGAACCGAGGAAATTTATGACTCTGTAATACAGTCTGCGAAACTAGAAATCTGGATAAGGAATTCTGTTAACCCGGGAGAAGGTGTTAGGCACTCCCGGATTCCGTGGTTTTGGCACAGTCGCTCAACTGCAATTTTTGTTTTCATCTGATTTCTTTATATATTTCAATTTTGTGCTTTTATGTTCCGCTTTTTCAATTTTAAAATAATTGCGACGTCACGAAAACACATTTCGAGTCACACCGCAACCAGTACGCCTGTGACTTTAATGCGTTTTAATTTTGCCGAGAGTAAGATTTGGGTCACATAAATGCGCACCCGTATTTAGGAAAGTGATTTTATTAATGTCGTGCCTAAAGATTCTCCGTCTTTGTTAACTTTGAGGAAAGACCGTGAAATTCACTAAACGGTCCTTCCGAGTCTAGATTTTTTATTACAATTAATTTGAGGGCCCCGTAATTGTATATTTAGTGTGGCGAGGCTCGTTTCATTATTTTATTTAAGGTCAAACCTAGCATGACTATGATTTCTATTTAATTTGTCTCAAATAATAGGCCAAGGTCCTAATTTATTTTAAAGGACTGCTTCATTTGTATTTAGATGAGATTAAGAGTTTTGGGCTTCGAATGAGCCCAATACATAAGAGAAAGAACAGACTGGGCTAGTAGCCTGCGTGTGCCAGTCTCCTGGCATTTCGTTTTGGCCGAATCCTTGTACCACTGGGCCGAATATTCCTGGCTTAGGCAGCCCATGTGAGTAATATTCAATTTACAACTAATATTCATTCTTATGAGATTAAATATGAAATATATCAATAGCATTAGTTCACAGTAGCGTTTTTTTTTTATTTAACCAAAATACTAATGTACTTATCACCTTTTAAGATCCTATTTTTCTATTTACCTATTTGTTTCTATGTATATTTGTTTTGCACAGAAATGTGACTAGCATTTGACTCAAGAAAGTGTTACTATAGCTGAAGGCTTCTGAAATCCTTATTCACTTTTAAATTTTTTTTTTTTTTGAAAAAGAATCGAGAGTTATATTAAAGGAAAATATAACTAAATGACTAACATTCACTTACTGTAAACAAAACCATTTCTTCAACCTCATTTGACATTACTATTTGGAATTACAATAAACATGAAAATCTAAACATATGCCATTTTAGCTTCTTAACTTTTATCAATCACATTACCATTATTTAATTAATGAATTACTACTCTCCAAACTCACGTTTATCTAAAGAATTCAAATGTCCTGTATAATTACAAATTGAATTTCGAATAGACCTCTCTAGCACTAATGAGAATTCAATTAAAAGAATCTATCAATACTACAAATAACAATTAAAAGTTAAAGAAAAACAGTAACAGTGTATTGTATCAAAATTTCAGATGAATTGAATCTTCAATAATTGGATTACAATGTTTGAATTTCAAACTTCCAATGGGGTAAGAATATACCTGGAACAAATTGAAAGCAACAGAAGATGAAGATTAGTCGGCAACAGCAGCAGTAAGACACAACAACAACAGCAGGAGAACAACAACAACCACAGCAGGCAGCAAGACAACAACCAGCAGGCAGCAAGACACAACAACAACAGCAGGAGAACAACAACAACCACAGCAGGCAGCAAGACAACAACCAGCAGGCAGCAAGACACAACAGCAACAGCAACAGAACAACAACAACCAGCAGGAGAACAACAACAACCACAGCAGGCAGCAAGACAACAACCAGCAGGCAGCAAGACACAACAACAACAGCAGGAGAACAACAACAACCACAGCAGGCAGCAAGACAACAACCAGCAGGCAGCAAGACACAACAACAACAGCAGGAGAACAACAACAACCACAACAGGCAGCAAGACAACAACCAGCAGGCAGCAAGACACAACAACAGCAGTAGGAGGCAGTTCAACAACAACCAGCAGCAGTTCACAACAACCACAACACGCAGCAAGACACAACAGCAACAGCGACAGAACAACAACAACCAGCAGCAATGTACGACAAAACAGCAGCAATGTACAACCAACAAAGATAGATGCAAGCACCAACACAAAATCTGGCCAAAACTCAATGAAACAGTAACAAGCTCACTTAGGAATTTTTTCTCTCTATCTCTCTGTTCTATTTGTATGTCTGTTGTCTAGTGAGTATGTCT
Organism: Nicotiana noctiflora; assembly: GCA_032618575.1. Taxonomy (NCBI): domain Eukaryota; kingdom Viridiplantae; phylum Streptophyta; class Magnoliopsida; order Solanales; family Solanaceae; genus Nicotiana; species Nicotiana noctiflora. The sequence continues at coordinate 112,412 of JASVEL010004385.1, forward strand.
AATGTTCTGCCAAATGATCTCAAAATGTGTTTCCAGAGAGTGTTTTCTTTGTGAGTGTTAGTGTGTTTTGCCAATATTCTCAATGTGTCTTTCAGTCAGTGTATCTGTCCTATATATACAGGCTCAAAATTAGCCTTCAGACTTTAAGATGGCCATGTTACTTCCTTTGTGTTTTCCACTTTCTTTTGTCCAAGTATGGGACTTTTTCTGTTTTTAAGTCCTTTAGTGCAGCAAAATGTGTGGCACACCTGCTGTCCAGCAGGTTCCACTACTAGAACATGTGCCTAGCATCCTCAGATTTCTATCTTTAACTAAAACAACTATATTCTATTAGTTTCTTTAACAGTTACAGTTACAACAAGCAACTAATGAACCAGCAGTGGAATTACAGATAGTTAACAAGTATAATCCAACAGCTACAAACCAATCTGTTTACAATTCAAGCACAAATTATTTAAGGATTTCATAGGGAATTAATCATGTCAAGAGGATCACTGTTCTTACTTCTCTAACAAATAGACCTACGAAATTAAATCGACGTCATTCGATTAGTCGATTATAACACCTAGAATCGATAACACACAATCAACTAAATAAGCTTTCGATTCAACAGTATCTCGGATTCAACAGTATCTCGGCAGAAACAAGATAATGTAGGAATATTGTTCGACTTTGATAATCGAATCGCATACGCACACTCAATCACAAATATCATCATACAATCGAACAGAAGCAAATCAATCGACCAAATAAAAGGGTCTATTGGAGATGAAGAAAACAGAAAAAATAAAAGAAAAACAAAAGGATAAAAATTCACACGATTAACAAACGAAATAAGAAGAAAGAAAAGGAGAAATACCATGCAAGAAGAAAATCCGCACTTGAACGGACCTCGGACCCGTCTTGGATTCAATTCGAACTTGGACTTTCATTTTTTAGGCCAATGGACCTTAATTGAGATGTTTTCAACAATGAAAACATCCCAATTAAGGTCTATTAGACCTCAATTAAGAAGAAATGCGAAATCCAGGGTTCATGGCCGAAATTTGGGGCTTAAACGGTTCGAGCTTGATTCGAACCAAAATAAGGGTGTTTATGGTGCGAGGGAGGCGAGATGAAGGTATGGTATCAATTTGGGACGGTTTGGCCTTGATTGAGTTTTGACTCGAATCTTCAATTGAAGATTCGAGGAGCTATGGATGGATTTGAGGTAAGGGGTTTACGGATTTGGGTTTGGGGTGTGATGGGGGTTCCGTGGTGTTGTTTTCACGGCCGACGGCGTTGTTTCCGCCGGCTTTCCGGCAACGGAGTGTGGAGGCGGCGCTAGGGTTCTTTGGAGAAGAGGTGTCTCTAATGAAGGGGTGAATGGAACGGGTGATATGGGTTTTGGGGGTTTTGGGGCAATTAAAATTAAAGTTTCAATCTTAGCCGTTGGATCAAGGAGTCCAACGGCTCAGATCAATGGGGAGGTGGGTCGGTTCGTTTGGTTTGGACGGGTAAGGGGAGATGGGCTGAGGGTTATTTGGACTGGGTTGGGGCGTTGGGCCTGGTTTTGGGTCCAAATAAGTGGCCCAGTTCCGATTTGTGTTCATTCTCACTTGTTTTCTTCTACTTCTTTTATTTTCCTTTTGATTCTTAATTACCAAAAATTCTAAGATAATTTGTAACGCCAAAATATTAATTAACTCTTACTAATCTTTATCACAGATGATTAAACACCAGTGTTATACGAAAATTACACAATTAAATACTAAAATGTAAGATACAATATTATTAATATTTTCCACTTTATAAAATACTTAGTTTACTAATTAATTCCAAATTGCCCGATTAAACTGTAAGTACAATGGCACCCCGTCATATATATATATATATATATATATATATATATATATATATATATATATATATATATATATATATATATATATATATATATGTTTATTTAAACAAATAATCATGTACACACAAATGCAACCAACAATAAAAGTAACACAAAATCCACAAATATTGCAAACAACACAAAAAATTATTTTAGTTTGAATTTTGGGAGTAATTCTCGTATAGGGCAAAAATCACATGCTCACAGCTGCCCCTCTTTGCGCGGAAACATGAAGAGTTTTCGTGCAAAGATAAGTGAGCGGATACGAGCGATTTTTGCCCGTTCAAGCACTCCGTATGAAGCATTTTTTGGAGAAGTTTGACCGAACCTTGCTTCAAAGGTCTCCTACATATCCCTGCTAAAAGGGAATCAGGTCAATGTAGTTCGGGAAGTTTTGGTAGCTGGGACTACCATGACTGCTGTGATCTTGCTGTTACTGCTGTTGCTACTGTTGCCACTGCTTAACCGATCTCCTTATTACACCGTGCTAAACAAAAATAAGAAGCTAGACTAAGTTATAGTACTGCAAATTCTTATCTATCCTTTTTAACTTGATCTTGTCATGTTCTTTGCCATCCTGCTGGCTCTGATGTTTCTTCACATGCTTCTTCTCTTCTGACAATCGTTATTTCGGCTTATCTTGATTGCCGAACTCCGACCATTGGTCCCTTCTTTTGTGATCTTCGAACTATTCTCCTTCGAAGTCTGAACCTATCTTTTTGATCCTTGTTGCCTTCCTTTGATTATGAACTTGGATTCATGCTGGGGATTTCCGTTACACTCAACCGCTTTCCTCAACCAAATTCAAAAATAAATCGCCACTCCCTTCTTCAGGCGGGCTCCCTGACTCCGATTACAACTTCAAAATAAATTGTCACTCCATTCTTCAGGCGGGTTCCCTGACTTCAACTACGATTTTACAAATAAATCGCCACTCCATTCTTCAGGCGGGCTCCCTGACTCCAATTACAACTTCAAAATAAATCGCCACTCCATTCTTCAGACGGGCTCCCTGAAACTACAACTTCAAAATAAATCGCCACTCCATTCTTCAGGCGGGCTCCCTGACTTCAACTACAACTTCAAAATAAATCGCCACTCCATTCTTCAGGCGGGCTCCCTGACTTCAACTACAACTTTAAAATTAAATCGCCACTCCATTCTTCAGGCGGGCTCCCTAACTCCAACTACGATTTCAAAATTAAATCGCCACTTCATTCTTCAGGCGGGCTCCCTGACTCCAATTACAACTTCACAAATAAATCGCCACTCCATTCTTCAAGCGGGCTCCCTGACTTCAACTACAACTTCAAAATTAAATCGCCACTTCATTCTTCAGGCGGGCTCCCTGACTTCAACTACGATTTCACAAATAAATCGCCACTCCATTCTTCAGGCGGGCTCCCTGATTCCAATTACAACTTCACAAATAAATCGCCACTCCATTCTTCAGGCGGGCTCCCTGACTTCAACTACAACTTCAAAATAAATCGCCACTCCATTCTTCAGGCGGGCTCCCTGCCTCCAATTACAAAATAAATCGCCACTCCATTCTTCAGGCGGGCTCCCTGACTGCAATTACAACTCACTAACTCCATCCATATCGCCTTCTTTTGCTTCATGTACCATTTTCTTCTTCCTGCATCATCTCTTGGGCCACCTTTTCTTCCGAATTACCTTGTTTTGGAATTGCTTTCTTCCTGGATCGTGTTATTTTCCTTTGACTGCTGGGGATATCCTTGGGACCGTTTACTTACCTGCTGGAGATAATGCTACCGGGGAAGTATTCTTTACTTCCTCTTTTTCTACTTCCTTTAACCTTTATTCTATCCCGAGCTCGCTGGGGGTTGAATTTTCATTGACTGAGGATTACCCTGGCAGGGACTCCCTTTTTCCTTTTTCCTCTTTCCCAACCTCCTTCGGGACTTGCTCTTTGCTTCCTTGAAAACTTATGGTATATATTATTGTTGGGGAAATCTCTAAGATCAGTGTTTCATTTCTCCAAGAACTGCTGGGGATAATACTAGGCTTAAAGATCACTTCCTCGTGTTGTCCGGCCTCTTTCAAAACTATTCTGCTTGAAACTGGTATTTTCCCAAAATCTTGCGTTGCTTTCTATCCTTATCCACCGGGTATTTGCTTTCGAGAAAATTTTCGCAATGGGAGAAAATTTTCTGCCCCAGTTTGATAACCTTCTACGTGGCATGCTTTTCTGCCGACGAACCCTCTTTTCCCGCTTTAAATCAAAGAAAAATTGTTAGTTTCAAAACACCGTGAGTGGTCATGCCGCTCTTGCTGGGGCTATTTTCCTTTTCTCTTTTAGCTACTTTGCTTTCCTCGAACTTGGGGACGACGTTGATACTTGCTGGTGGATGGCGCTCTTTCTACAGGATCTCTTATCTCTCGTTCTATTCCAAACTTCAGTGTGGTCTGACACTCTTGGTCGGTGATCTGTTGTGAGAAACTATCTTCCGGGTGTGTAATATGTGTCCATCCTACTCCGTAATTCCCGTGAACCTTCCAATCAACCTATCGTTCCAATCTTAATATCGGAATGACTTTTGTCTTATTGCCTTGTTCCATGCCTATTCATCTTCATTGTAACGCTTTGGGAGACTTGGTAGTAAGCTTTGAAAAATCAACTTTCGACATAAATATAAAAATCTTTAAAAGAGAGAAAAAATGGTAAATAAAAATGCAATAAAGAGTGTGGACTGCAAAAAAGACAAAAAGGAAAACTTTTGTGAACTTTAAATTGGGAAAAACTTATCTGAATGTATAACTGATCCAATGGTTACGCCGTGCCTTCGAGATTAATCTACCCAGTCTATTTATGTAAATCACTTTCTGACGGCTGTGTTTTGCTAGAGGCAAACGAATGTCCCAACCTTGTCTCATGCAGACACTTTGTAACCATCTCGCCTTGTCACCTCACAGTGCCCTTTCAAAGGGTTTTCACTAATGAGATTCTCTCATTTCTCTCGACCTCCCGTCGCCTTAGGGTGCCTGTAAAGATTTTCACCATAAGACTCTCTCATTTTTATTTCTCTTAGCTTTCTTCGCCTTAAGGTTCCCGCGAGGGTTTTCACCGTTAAGGCTCTCTCGTTTCGCTTTCTTTCTAGGCTGGGGTATTACCCACGAGATTCCCTCTAAAGCATTGTCCCTTTTTCGGCTTGTGCATCCTGGATTCAATCGAGGATCGGAATGCCGCTCTTGGCTTTTATTCGCATGACTTGGCATTTCTCCAATACTGATCAAGAGGTCTTTTTGGTCATCAATGTGGTTTTTGTGCGTGAGGCTAAAGAAAAGAGGTTTCACCTCAACGGTTAGCTCATTACAACTTTCGGAATTCACATCATTTTTTCAAATGAAACCATGACTTCTGCCCCAGTTTTGTTGCTTGGGAAATCTTTGATTTTTTTATTTTATTATGACCGAGCCGTGTGGCGCCTACGTATCCTTCTTGAGGAATCAGGTCAAACGTAGTTCACTTTTTCTTGTGTCTTTTCTTTATTTCTTTTTCTATTTTGTTACACATCTTCCTTGATGATTCCGAAAGAGGGTATATGAAAGAATAATTAAGGCTCAAAGGGGAAAACAAGGGTAAAGTGTTTGGGTAGTAGAAAAAAATTGCCTCTGTCATTTCATTCTCCGAAAAATGCCAACTACAAACAAACGAAACCAAACGTTGAAAAATGCATTAAAGAATTACACATAATATCTCTTGACTGCATCAGAATTGATAGCCATATCGGTGCATCTTCCCTCAATATCAGTTAGACATAGGGCGCCGTTGGATAATACCCTAGTCACAACAAACGGTCCCTGCCAATTTGGAGCGAACTTGCCTTTTGCTTCGGCCTGATGTGGTAGAACTCTCTTCAGCACATGCTGTCCCACTTCAAATTTCCTGGGACGTACCTTCTTGTTATATGCTCTTGCCATTCTCTTTTGATACAATTGGCCATGACATACTGCTGTCAATCTCTTTTCATCGATCAAGCTCAATTGCTCCAGTCGAGTTTTGACCCACTCATCGTCGTCAATCTCAGCTTTGGCGACAATTCGGAGGGATGGAATTTCAACTTCTGCTGGTATTACTGCTTCAGTCCCGTACACCAACAAGTAAGGAGTTGCACCTACCGAAGTCCGGACGGTAGTGCGATAACCCAATAGTGCGAATGGTAACTTTTCATGCCATTGCCTAGACCCTTCTACCATCTTCCTCAATATCTTCTTAATATTCTTGTTTGCTGCCTCGACCGCACCATTTGCTTTGGGACGATACGGTGTAGAATTTCGATGTGTAATCTTGAACTGTTGACATACTTCTTTTATCAATCCACTGTTAAGATTGGCACCGTTATCCGTGATGATTATCTTTGGAATTCCAAACCTGCAGATGATGTGGGAATGTACGAAGTCCACCACCGCCTTCTTGGTCACTAATTTGAAGGTTTTGGCCTCCACCCACTTGGTAAAATAATCGATCGTTACCATAATGAACCTATGACCATTGGAAGCCGCAGGTTCTATAGGTCCAATAACATCCATACCCCATGTAACAAACGGCCATGGTGCTGACATTGTATGCAATTCAGTCGGTGGAGAATGAATCAAATCTCCGTGTATCTGACACTGATGGTATCTTCGCACAAAACTTATACAATCACGCTCCATAGTGAGCCAGTAATATCCTGCTCGAAGAATCTTTTTTGCCAATACATATCCGCTCATGTGTGGCCCACAAACTCCGGAGTGTATATCTGTCATCACTGTTGTGGCTTGACTCGCATCTATACATCTCAACAATCCCAAATCCGGGGTTCTTTTGTACAGCACCCCTCCACTAAGGAAAAATCCATTTGCCAATCGCCGAATAGCTCTCTTTTGATCTCTAGTTGGTTGCTCCGGGTATATTCCTAACCTGAGGTATTCTTTGACGTCATGAAACCATGGCTCGCCATCCATCTCTTCCTCTATCATATTGCAATAAGCATGCTGATTCCGGATCTGAATATGTAATGGATCAACATGAACCTTGTTCGGGTGATGTAGCATTGACGCCAAAGTAGCCAGAGCATCGGCAACCTCATTATGCATCCTTGGGATATGCCTGAATTCTACTGATCGGAAACGCTTAGTCAGATCGTGCAAACATTGACGATACGGGATAAAGCTTCAAATCTCTGGTTTCCCATTCTCCCTGAATCTGATGTACCAGAAGGTCCGAGTCCCCCAAGACCAAGACGTCCCGTACATCCATGTCTACCGCTAATCGCAACCCTAAGATGCATGCCTCGTACTCAGCCATATTGTTGGTACAATGAAAACACAGTTGAGCAGTAATAGGATAATGATATCCTGCTTCAGAGATAAGCACAGCCCCTATTCCGACTCCTTTTGCGTTCGCTGCTCCGTCGAAGAAAAGCTTCCACCCCGGATCCTCAGTTAATTCCAACCCATCAATTTGCAATACTTCTTCGTCCGGAAAATACGTCCTCAAAGGTTCGTATCCGTCATCGACAGGATTCTCGGCTAAGTGATCGGCTAGGGCTTGAGCTTTCATAGCCGTCCTTGTCACGTATATGATGTCGAATTCTGTAAGTAGTATTTGCCATTTTGCTAACCTCCCTGTAGGCAGGGGCGGATTCAAGGTGGCGCAAGGGTGGTCACCCGAACACCCTTCGCCGGAAAATTACACTGTTTATATAGAGATAATTTCTGTTTTTACATATACATATAATATGTTGAACACCCTTGACACAAGAAGAATTCTTGGTTCAGCGGTCAAGGGTGTTCAAAGAGGGCTGAACGTTGCAGGTTCGAATCCTGTCAACAACACTTCAAATTTTTTATGTCAGACGATATTTTTTTTAAAAAAATTTTAAACGCAAAACGACGTCGTTTTGCATCCTCTCTTTTAATATGTATTCCCACAAGCACAAAACGTGACTGATTTTGGGACAATCCCTAAATATTAAACAAACCCTAAATTGGTCTCTCTCTTCGATCTGCCTCAGAGACGCGGACGTCGGCCACCATTTCTCTTCCGCTGGCTGATGCTTCTCAATTTTCTTCACTCACTCATCGCCGGACGCCGCTCCTAACTCCTGTTGCCGGAATTTCTTTTATCATGGTATTGACATCCCAGGTAAATTCCCTGTCAATTTTATAATTTTTTTGTTGCCGCAATTTCGGAATTTCTGTGTGCCGCTCCTGTTACTTTAGAATTGGCATTTCTGTTGCTAATTTCTGTTCGGAATTGGCATTTCTGTTCGGAATTTCTGTTGCCAATTTCGGAACTTGCTAGAATTATTGGCATTTCTGTTCGGCAATGGCCAATTTGCTAGAATTGGCATTTTTTTTGTTGCCGCAATTTTGAAATTTCTGTTCGACAGTGGCCAATTTGCTAGAATTGGTATTTATGTTTGGCAGTGGACAATTTGCTAGAATTGGCATTTATGTTTGGCAGTGGCCAATTTGCCAGAATTGCCGCAATTTTCTAGAATTGGCCAATTTACTAGAGTTAGCATTTTTTTGTTGCCGCAATTTGCTACAAAGCTTTGTTTTGCCGCTCATGCCATTAATAGTTCAATACAACATTGATATATCAATTTTTCTAACTATGTTCCTACTTTATAATTCAGTCTCAAAATTCAGTGAAGAGGTATTTTACCAAAGCACCAAAACCAAATTTGGCTTCTCATACTCAACCTATCCAGGAAGAGAATATCAACCATTTAGAAGTACCATCTTCGGATGAATTTGATTTGACTTCTTTAAAGTTTGACCCAGGGGAAAGAACTCAAATCATGGACTTCCATCCAAATCATCGCGATGTTATTAGAAGAGAATTCCTTCGACAAGGTCCTTGTCAACCTCGGCTTCATAACTTTCCTAAAACAAACTTTTCTAGATCAATGCGTCGATTTAATCCTAAATGGTTTGATGATGAATATCATGATTGGTTGGAGTACAGTGTAAGTAAAGATGCAGCATATTGTTTGTATTGTTATCTATTTAAAGATAATAATATTTATCAAGGTGGAGGTGATGTATTTTCAAGTATAGGGTTTAAGAATTGGTATAAAAAGAATAGTTTTGATAAACATGGGTCGAGTGGCATTCACAATGAGTCAAAAAAGAAATGCCAAGATTTGCGACAACAACGGTCTATTCAATCTTCATTTGAGAGGCAATCTAGTCAACTTAAGCATGAGTATTGGATCCGCTTAACTGCTTCAGTTAATGTAGTAAGACTTCTTATAACTCAAGGATTAGCATTTCTAGGTCATGATGAATCTAGGTCTTCACTTAGTAGGGGTAACTTTCTTCAAACTCTCTCATGGTATGCAAAAGTGTGTGATAACATTCGTGATTATGTACTGGAACATGCTCCTCAAAATGATCAAATGACTTCTCCAATGATTCAGAAAGACATTATCACTGCATGTAAGATAGAAACAACTAAAGCTATAATTGAGGAACTAAATGGTGATTACTTTGCCTTGCTAGTTGATGAATCATTTGATACGTCCCGCAAGGAGAAAATGGCTATTGTCTTACGGTATGTTGATAAAATGGGATTTGTGATGGAGCGACTTATTGATATTGTTCATGTCCAAAATACTAGTGCTTCATCTTTAAAGAATGCAATTGTTAATGTACCTGCTCAACACTCCTTAAGTCTATCATATGTACGTGGAAAATGTTACGACGGGGCAAGTAATATGCAAGGTGAAATTAATGGTCTTAAAATGTTGATTAAGCAAGAAAGTAGATCGGCTCATTCCATCCATTGTTTTGCTCATCAACTCCAACTTACCCTTGTTGCGGTTTCTAAGAAATGTCTTCAAGTGGGGGAACTTGTAGTGTTGGTTTCAAATATCTTGAATATATTGGGATCTTCTTTTAAGCGTATGGATGAATTTCGAGAATCTCAAAAAGAAAGAATTCAAGAGGCATTAGATATGGGTGAGCTTACAACCGGTAGGGGCTTGAATCAAGAACTTGGTCTTTCAAGAGCATGTGATACTCGTTGGGGATCTCACTTTAAATCTTTTAATAATTTTATTTCGATGTTTGGCTCTATTCTTGATGTTCTTGAATCACTTGTTCTTGACGCACGTTCTACTGATGAAAGAGCCAAAGCAATGGGATATCTCAGGGCATGTCAAACATTTGAGGTTGCATTCATGTTACATTTGATGAGGGATATTTTGGCAATCACAAATGAGCTCAATAAATGCTTACAAAAAAAGAGCAAGACATTGCAAACGCCATGCTACTTGTTGAAGTAGCAAAGAAAAGGTTGCAAAACTTAAGGGAAGAGGAATGGGAATCTCTTATTGCTAAGATAACTGCATTTTGTATCAAATATGATATTCTGATACCCCGCTTTGATGAGCCATATGTTAGTTCTTTGAGATCACGCCGTAAACCTGTTGATTGTACAGTCTTACATTATTATCGAGTTGATGTATTTTGCAAAATTATTGATTGGCAAATTCAAGAACTTAATGAACGTTTCAACGAAGAGACAACTTATTTGCTTCATAGAATTGCTTGTTTGAATCCAATTAACTCATTTTCAAGTTTTGACATCAGGAAAATAATGAGAATGGCTGAGTTATATCCTGATGACTTTGATGAATTTAGTATGGGTACTCTTGAGAATCAGCTTGCAAGTTATATTATTGATGTTTGTGATGTTGATGAAAGATTCTCCGATCTACATGGGCTTTGTGATCTTTCAAAAAGATTAGTTCAGACAAAGAAGCATTCAAATTATCCTCTTGTATTTCGCCTAGTGAAACTTGCTTTGCTTCTGCCCGTTGCCACTGCATCTGTTGAAAGAGCTTTTTCGGCGATGAAGTTTATCAAGAATGACTTACGAAGTCGAATGAATGATGAGTTCTTTAGTGGTTGTTTGGTGCCTTATATAGAAAAAGATGTGTTTGATAGTATTTCTAGTGATACTATTATTAAAACATTTCAAGATATGAAACCTCGTCGAGTGCAGTTGTAATAATGTACTTAGTTGTTTTTTGTTGATCTCATTAGTCATTAGGTCCTTGTAACTAACACAAGACTTATTTTTTGTATATTCTCTTTTGAAAGTCTTGTTACTATGATTTGTTTATCTTAACACTATCTTTGTGGTGAAAACTGCTCTTTCTATTAATGAAATATGTTAGCATTTTTTTTGTTTGGTTTTGGTTGGTTAGCTTTATTGTGTATTTGATTTTTAAAATTTTTGAACACCCTTGACGTATATCCTGGCTCCGCCACTGCCTGTAGGCATAGGCTTCTGGAAAATATACTTCAATGGATCCAAACGTGAGATGAGGTAAGTAGTATAAGAAGACAAATAATGTTTCAGCTTTTGGGCTACCCAAGTTAAAGCACAACAGGTCTTCTCCAAATGAGTGTATTTGACCTCGTGGACCGTGAACTTCTTATTGAGATAGTAAATGGCCCGTTCCTTCTTGCCAGTAAGATCATGCTGCCCCAGGTACGCAGCCGAACGAATTCTCCAAAACCGTTAGATAAAGAATCAGGGGTCTACCAGGTTCAGGTGGAACTAGCATGGGTGGGTATGACAAATACCCTTTGATTTGGTCAAACGCTTCCTGACATTCTGTCGTCCATTCTATCGCAGCGTCTTTCTTCAACAAACGGAATATGGGTTCACAGGTCGCTGTAAGTTGAGCAATAAACCTACCGATGTAATTTAACCTTCCCAACAAACTCATTACCTCTGTTTTATTCTTTGGCGGGGGTAACTCCTGGATGGACTTGATTTTGGATGGGTCCAACTCAATGCCCCGTCGGCTGACGATGAATCCTAGCAACTTTCCTGACGGAACTCCGAATGCACATTTGGCTGGATTAAGCTTGATATCATATCTTTGCAGTCTTTGGAAAAACTTCCTGAGATCGGCAATGTGGTCTTCTTGACGTCTAGATTTTATGATCACATCATCCACGTACACTTCAATTTCCTTGTGTATCATGTCATGGAATACCGTAGTCATCGCCCTCATGTATGTTGCCCCTGCGTTCTTCAAACCGAACGGCATCACCCGGTAGCAATAAGTCCCCCACGGTGTGATAAAAGCCGTCTTTTCTACGTCCTCTTCATCCATCAAGATCTGATGATATCCCGCGTAGCAGTCCACAAAGGATCCGATTTCACGTCCGGTGCAATTATCAATTAGGATATGGATATTGGGAATCGGGAAATTATCCTTAGGACTCGCCTTGTTGAGATTGCGGTAGTCCACGCATACTCTGATCTTTCCGTCTTTCTTTGGCACCGGTACTACGCTAGCCAACCATTCAGGGTATCGAGTGACATGAATGACTTTCGCCTGCAACTGCTTGGTTACTTCCTCCTTGATCTTTACACTCATCTCCATCTTAAATTTCCGCAGCTTTTGTTTGACGGGCGGGCATGCCGGGTCAGTAGGTAATTTGTGGACCACTAGGTCAGTGCTGAGTCCTGGCATGTCGTCGTACGACCATGCGAAAATGTCTTTAAACTCCATGAGTGTTTTGATCAACTCTTCTCTCAGGTTGGGTTCGATATGGACGCTTATTCTGGTTTATTTAACATCATCTGTTTCCCCCAGATTAACAGCCTCAGTATCATTCAAATTAGGTTTGGGCTTTTCCTCGAAGTGACTTAATTCTTCGCCGATTTCTTCTACGGCTTCATCATCGCCGTATTCCGATTCACTCTCGTCACTTCTTATTTCATGCGTTATTATTTCCAAACCAGATTGACTTTCTAGACTGGGTTGATTAATCTTTAAGCACGCCATATCATTAAGATCAGTTGAAAGAAAGCTGCTCAGAAAAGTAAAAAGAAAGAAAAATAAACAAAATTAGGAACAAAGGGAACAAAATTTCATTAAATGGGAACAGTACAATGAAAAACAAGCTTGCACACTCAAACGAACTAAAACAAATGGATTTTATTCCGGGGACAGCCCCCACACAAAATTTGAAAGAAAACAATCCAAAGCAAACTACCAAGACTCCTTCCGGATAGGGAGAGGAGTAGCCTTCCAATTATTCAACTTTGCTTTCGATCCCACAAACTGTATATCGGCATGGCTGGATCCTTCGCCATCCTCTAGCATGCATACGTCTGCGAATAGGTCCTCAAACTTTCTTAAGAACTCTTTGTATGGCCTAACCATAGGACTGGGAACCTTTGTCGTCGGATGTCCTCTTACTCCAGACCTGACAAAAGATCGGGAAAGGCGTGGAAGAGGCTTCGGGAGCACCCATGTCTTCTGCTTATTCCTCTTGGCTCGCTGGATGTCCTCTGATGTTGGCTTGAATCCCAAGCCGAAGGTTCCCACATTTTCGACCACGGATACCGGTTGTATGATTCCTTGCAGAGATGCACCTAAACCATTGCCGGGTACGAAACCGTTTCTCAGCATTTCATGAGCCACCATGACGTCTGCGGTAATTATTCTGTCATTGGGAATGCATTCCCCTTCTGGAACTCGGTTGGCGGATACCACATCGCAGATCTGGTATACCCATGGCCCAACATCCTCTTCTGTCTCAACAAAGGGGACGATGGTGCCTGGTTGTAGATCATTCTCTCCATGGACTACGATCTCCTGTTGGTCCCACTCAAACTTGACTAGTTGGTGTAGGCTGGATGGAACTGCTTTTGCGGCATGGATCCACAGTCGCCCTATCAGAAGGTTATATGAAACTACCATGTCCAGCACCTGGAATTCCATGGTGAACTCCACTGGTCCGATTGTTAAGATTAACACTATGTCCCCGACCGATGCCTTGCCTCCTCCATCAAACCCTCGGACACATATGTTTTTCTTGCGTATCCTGCCGATATCCACTTTCAACTTGTGTAGTGTAGAGAGAGGACAAATATTCGCACTGGACCCATTGTCGACCAGGACTTTGCTGACCACCGACTCCTCACACTTCACCGTAAGATATAAAGCCCTGTTGTGCTCGGTGCCTTCCTCAAGCAACTCGTCATCGGTGAAGGTGATCCGATTCGCTTCGAAGATCCTATTGGTGATCTTCTCCAAATGACTCACCAAGATTTTATCAGGTACGTGGGCCTCATTCAAAACTTTCATCAAAGCTTGTCGGTGTTCTTCAGAATGTATCAGCAAGGACACCAATGAGATTTGCGCAGGGGTTTTCTTCAGCTGTTCTAAGACAGAATAATCATGTAGCTTCATCTTTTTCAGGAATTCTTCTGCCTCTTCGTCAGTTACCGACTTTTTTAATGTTGCCGGAGTGGTCTTCCTCAATTCCGCAGGGGCAAAACACCTCCCTGAATGGGTCAACCCTTGCGCTTCGCAGACTTCTTCTTTAACTTCTTTTCCTTGGTAGGTTGTCGTGACCCGATCATAATTCCATGGAATAGCTTTGCTATCAGCTATTGGCAATTGTATTGCTGGCTTGATGATGAAAGGATCCACTCGAACACCTGCTACAGTCAAGACGGGTTTGGTTGCTGCCCCTGGTACAACTATTTTTACTCCCTCTGGCCTCATAGGCACTTTGTTCACACTTCCCTTTTCTGCTTCCAACCCCTCTTGTACGTCTTTCTTGCAGATGAGTGACTCATCAAGGCTTGGCCCCTTTTCCATTCCTACCCCACTAGACTTGATCATCATTACAGTCTGAGAGGTTTTCTCCTTTCCCTCTTCCACCCGTACCAACTCGATCATGTTGGTCTTATGATGAGTTGGAAGTGGATTCTGGTTGATGTTGGGCTCCGCTGGAGTCTGGACCTCAATTCGGCGAGTGTCGATGAGTTCTTGGATAGCTGTTTTCAACCTCCAACACTTTTCCGTGTCGTGCCCCGGACATCCTGAGCAGTATGCACAATTTATTGAATGGTCCAGATTCTTTGGAAGAGGGTTTGGTAGCTTAGCCTCGACCGGATTTAGCAGCCCTACTTGCTTCAAACGGTGGAACAAATTGGTGTAAAACTCCCCAAGGAAGTAAAAGTCTTTGGCCTTGGCGCCCTGTCGCTCTTGAATGCTTGGTTCGGACGAAAACCCGCGCCCGTGGGATTTCTATATGCTCTTGGGGTTGGATAATTATTTTGCGGGTTCGGTGCACGCCATGGTGCATGGACGGGAGGTGTGGCATATGACTGAGCGTGATGGACAGTAAAATGGGGATCAGGTGCTGGATAGTAGTGTTGTGGGTGGTTATATGGATTGTGGAAGTAATTTTGGTGGTGAGGCTGGGGCGGGTTATATTGGGGTGCGGGGCCTCTGTTTCTGAACCATGTTCCGGAATCGACTGTCGTGACTTCTTCTTTCCTCTTTTTCCCAAGCACTCCTCCGGTACCACTTTGGATAGCTTGAGTGGTGGCTTTCAACGCTGAATAACTCATGATCTTGTTGGCTTTCAAGCCTTCCTCGATCATAGCCCCCATCATTATCACCTCAGTGAATGATTTACCCACGGACGTCACCAGATGTCCGAAATAGGTTGGCTCCAGTGTTTGCAGGAAGTAATCCACCATCTCATTCTCTCTCATAGGCGGATCTACCCTTGCTGCCTGTTCCCTCCAGCGGAAACCAAATTCTCTTAAACTTTCGGCGGGTTTCTTCTCTAACTTTAGCAATGATAAGCGGTCGGGGACTATTTCAAGATTGTACTCGAACTGGCCGATGAATGCTTGAGCCAAGTCATCCCATGTAAACCATCTGCTGGGATCCTGCCTAGTGTACCACTCTAGTGCAGACCCCCCCAAAGCTCTGACCGAAGTAAGCTATCAGAATCTCATCTCGCCCTCCAGCTCCTCGCATTTTACTACAAAACCCTCGAAGATGGGCTACTGGATCACCATGCCCCTCGTATAAGTCAAACTTGGGCATTTTGAACCCGTCTGGCAACTGGACATCTGGGAATGGACACAGATCTTTGTAAGCGACACTGACTGGTTGCCCAAACCATGCATATTCCTGAAGGACTGCTCCAGGCTTTTAACTTTTCGAATAACTTCCTCATTCTCCAAATTTTGGAAGTGCTTTTCCGGTTCTGCCGGGTTATCCCAGTGAGGGGTGTGCGGATGCGGTTCAGGAGCCCTAAAGATAGGCTCGGGAGGATAGTAAGAATTGTCGTGGATTTGAACATGCGGCTCACCGGATGACTTTTGTAGATTAGCAGGTGGAGGTGCCACAAAAACAGGGGTGACCGTGGGAGGAGGATTTTGTTTGGTTGGTGGAATTTGGGTGGCATAAGGGTTTTCCCCTTGATAGTACGGATAGATCGGGGCGCTTGTCGAAGGATCAAGGGGTGGATGTTCTGGAGCTGATGCGAGAGTAGGGAGGTTTGGTGAAGACTGTCCCCTAGCCCAGGCTAGGTGCATCTCTGTTATCTTCTGTCTCAACCGATCTACCTCTTCTTTCATGATCTGTATCTCTGATTTCTCTTCCTCGAGACTTTTACCGGAACTGGACATACTTGCTGGAATTGGCCCTTTAGATCTAGTACGGTAATGGTGGTTGGCCAGTATATTCTGTCAAACCAACTGCTAAACTTTTCTGGAAATTGACAAACTTGTTAGCTTACCGAGTTTAACAGATATGTTATAGCACGTTGGATGCAATGCACCTAACCAATTAACCCTTTCTATATGCACTCATCACATGCGTCATTCCAGCTTCTTTTCTTTTTTTTTTCAATTATCCTTGAAGACCTTGTTGTTATTAACCTCCCTATTCTTTTCTTTTCATTTTAGTGGTGGTCGAATCTTATGTGGATTGCCTACGTATCACGCCCCCGCGTGAATCAGACCGAGCGTAGTTCTGGTACAAAATTGTGGCGAAATTCTGGAATTCTTATATCAAAACTCTTATGGTTACAAAATCCTGTCTTACAATAATCAACAAAATAAGAGAAATGCTTGACTCGAGAATAAAATGCCAACCAACTTGACTCAAAATTTTCAAAATACATTTTCAATCAAAAGTCTAATGCTCTTAAATTCCTAGGGGCCCGCGAGGCATCATTCGGCCTTGTCGCGGGCCTTGGTGTGAGGTCCTTGTGTAGTCCCCTTAACTCTCTCATGATCTGATGAACATAGCCCATAACTGAAGCAAAAAGGGCGGTGCGGGGCATTTGTTCACAAGCTAAGCACTTCATGGTGACATAATGCCCGATTTCTCCAATTTTGTCCTTGATCATGTCCCTTTCTCCGAGTAGCCGTTCTATCTGTTGGTTTTTCGCCCCCAATCTTCGAGCATTGTTGGTGACTTGGTCTAAGAGCTTATCCACTTGTTCTTGCAGTCGGTCCATCAAATCGTGACAACGGTCGAGGTCTGCTCTGGCATCTCGGGCTTGCTTGAAAACTCGCTCCCTGAGGATAACGTTTGCTTCCCTTAGACTAGTGATGATCTCGGTGTAATCTTCTTCCACCCGTTGTAGGTGGAGTGCCTGTTGATGTGCCTCCTTTCTCCAGCTAGCACGGATCCTCATTATTTGGGTCTTCGACTCTTCCAATTCTCTTTGGACATCGGCAACTTGGTTTTTCAAACCCTTTATCAATTTTTCGTCCGCTCGACTCCTCAACTGTCTGTCAGCATCCCTTTTCATTTGCTGGATTTGAGCTCTCAAAAAGTTATTTTCTTGTGCCAACTTCTTTTTATCTCCTTCGTTGGCGGCGGCTTGCATATCCATTTCAAATTGGAGCTCTTGGACCCGTTGCTCTATCTTGCCAATCCTTGTTCTGTAAACCTCTTCCTTAGCTAACCAGTCCCATTGTTCTTGTGACGCTTCACCAAATTCCCTGAGGTGAGGTCTTTTGGCTGGTCTTTTATCCGATGTTTCTCCTCTGTACCAAGTAAGATATCTGGGTACAACCTCACCTCTAGCTCAATCCTGCACACAAGTGTTTGCCTCTAGATATTGGCATTTGCTCCAGATCTGGCGGACCCTTGCTTCTGGGAATTGACCGTCGGGACCAATTTCAATAACCCGGGTACTCAGGTCTTCGTCTTTGGGTACTATCTGGCACCTCCCAAGCTGTCTCAAAACCCGATGGGGCGCATAAGGTTGAATGCTCTTAAGTCCCATTAAGAGAAAGTGGGACCTAGCTGCTGGCATGTACACGATTCTGTCTATCTGTAACCAACCCAACGTCCATTGTATTTGACTTGCGCTGAGAGCCCGAAAGTATGCCCTCCATGCCAAGGTTGCTTCAGGCAAGACGGCCCTATCAATCCTTGTATAGAATTCGCTTATGCAAGTTTTCTCAACCAACCCATATCTCAACAATTGGGTGCGGCGACACAGGTGCTCGATCATCCACATCTGTAGTAGTAAATTACAGCCTTCAAAAAAATCTCCTCCGGCTTTACAGGCTGTGAGAGCTCGATATATGTCTGATAGTATCATGGGAGCAAGAGTACTTTCGCTTTGGTCAAGCAAAGTACTGACGACTTCGGCTACCTTTATATCAATATTCCCGTCTTTTCTCGGGAATACCACGAGTCCTAAGAAGGCTATCATGAAGGCAATTCGTCTGTGCTCCTCCCATTTCTGGCGATTACCCTTGCTGCATAATTTGTTCTCCGGCTTGTCAAAACCTCCCACATGACCGTACCTTTGATAGATGAAGCTTAAAGTACAAAACCCTTGTGCTAGATCTGGGTTACGTACCGTTCTGGCTGTCTTCAGTGAGTCTAAAAACCGGTGTATGGCGACAACCCTGGGAGTGATTAGATATTGATGCCCCAATGGTATATCAGTATTTCCAATGTATTCGGTCATCTCCTCCAAAGTTGGGGTGAGCTCGAAGTCCGAGAAGTGAAAGACATTGTGCGCGGAGTCCCAATATGTGACTAATGCTCTTATGATGTCCCCTCGAGGCTTTATTTCAAGCAGACCTGTGAGACCCTTCAAATATTTCTTAACTTTGTCCTGCCCTTCTTCGCCTAGATCATCCCACCATAGTCGTATTTGTACCGGGATTTTAGTCATGAGTGAAAAGGGTTCATTTTGAATCGTGCTCATCCTGCACATTTATTTAAAGAAGAAGATCATTTTGGCTAGCAATGATTGGACTATTTCTCAAAATTTAAAATTTTGGTATATTTTCGAAAAAGGGCAAGTTGGACCCGACGGGGGTTGCCTACGTATCTCACATCCGGTGAGAATCAAACCCGTGTAGTTCGGTCCGTCAAAACAAACTATATTTTTTGACCGACAAAGAGAACACATTTAAGAAAACCATTTTGTTGGCAAAGTTAATCTTCCGTCGTCTTTTATTAATAAACTAAATTTATTGACTTGTTGGTAAAACACATTTTTGTATTTTCTAAAAAATATCTATTTCCCCATACTAATTTCTTTTGTTTTTCATTTTTCTTCAGTATTTAAAAGCCGGTCAACATGCAAGTCCAAATAAATGCTTAAAACATGGTGTAGCAGGATGGTCTTTTCATATCAGGTTGCCTGTCCTAGACGGACCCAACCCCTGTGTTGAGTCCCCTAAGTCAAATGCAACGTGATGCAAATAAGCATTTCCTACTAGGGATCCGGTATGCAGTTATGTTATTCTAAGCTCAGAACCTCGGTATGTGATCTAGACTGTGTACCCAAGCGGACAACTCGGGTTGAGGAAGGAGCTCCTTTCCGGGAACCAAAAGGCCAGCCGGCTTAGAAACTTTCCGAGCCTCTTTATTATTTCGGGGTATGACACTAACGGAATAGGGAGTCTCAACCAGTGAGCACATCCCCGGGGGTGAGAAGAGAAGGTTTTTTCGGCACAGTTTATATACAGTTCAGATAGTATCAAAGCGGTAAACATATAGCAATTTGTATATACAGTGCAACTAGTATCAAAGCGGTAGACATGTAGCACATTAATTAAACATATAATAAAATCAGATATAGACAAAAATAATAATTTAACTGAGCTCGAATTCTTAAACCCTGAACCGGAGTTCTAGGTGGATTATATCCCCAGCAGAGTCGCCAGAGCTGTCACACCTCCTTTTTTCACACATATATACGTAACGTAAATGTGCCACTGTTTAATACTACACCCCGAAAAAGGGATATAATAATAATCAGTGAAGGAGTTTTCCACTTAAAGGACAGTCGGAACGGGATCAATTTATTTAATTTTTTCAGAGTCGCCACTTGGGAAAATAATGGTGTCCCAAGTCACTGATTTAATCCCGAACCGAGGAAATTTATGACTCTGTAATACAGTCTGCGAAACTAGAAACCTGGATAAGGAATTCTGTTAACCCGGGAGAAGGTGTTAGGCACTCCCGAATTCCGTGGTTTTGGCACGGTCGCTCAACTGCAATTTTTGTTTTCATCTGATTTCTTTATATATTTCAATTATGTGCTTTTATGTTCCGCTTTTTCAATTTTAAAAGAATTGCGACGTCACGAAAACACATTTCGAGTCACACCGCAACCAGTACGCCTGTGACTTTAATGCGTTTCAATTTTGCCGAGAGTAAGATTTGGGTCACATAAATGCGCACCCGTATTTAGGAAAGTGATTTTATTAATGTCGTGCCTAAAAATTCTCCGTCTTTGTTAACTTTGAGGAAAGACCGTGAAATTCACTAAACGGTCCTTCCGAGTCTACATTTTTTATTACAATTAATTTGAGGGCCCCGTAATTGTATATTTAGTGTGGCGAGGCTCGTCTCATTATTTTATTTAAGGTCAAACCTAGCATGACTATGATTTCTATTTAATTGGTCTCCAATAATAGACCAAGGTCCTAATTTATTTTAAAGGACTGCTTCATTTGTATTTAGATGAGATTAAGAGTTTTGGGCTTCGAATGAGCCCAATACATAAGAGAAAGAACAGACTGGGCTAGTAGCCTGCGTGTGCCAGTCTCCTGACATTTCGTTTTGGGCGAATCCTTGTACCACTGGGCCGAATATTCCTGGCTTAGGCAGCCTATGTGAGTAATATTCAATTTACAACTAATATTCATTCTTATGAGATTAAATATGAAATATATCAATAGCATTAGTTCACAGTAGCGTTTTTTTTTCATTTAACCAAAATACTAATGTACTTATCACCTTTTAAGATCCTATTTTTCTATTTACCTATTTGTTTCTATGTATATTTGTTTTGCACAGAAATGTGACTAGCATTTGACTCAAGAAAGTGTTACTATAGCTGAAGGCTTCTGAAATCCTTATTCACTTTTAAAATTTTTTTTTTTGAAAAAGAATCGAGAGTTATATTAAAGGAAAATATAACTAAATGACTAACATTCACTTACTGTAAACAAAACCATTTCTTCAACCTCATTTGACATTACTATTTGGAATTACAATAAACATGAAAATCTAAACATATGCCATTTTAGCTTCTTAACTTTTATCAATCACATTACCATTATTTAATTAATGAATTACTACTCTCCAAACTCACGTTTATCTAAAGAATTCAAATGTCCTGTATAATTACAAATTGAATTTCGAATAGACCTATCTAGCACTAACGAGAATTCAATTAAAAGAATCTATCAATACTACAAATAACAATTAAAAGTTAAAGAAAAACAGTAACAGTGTATTGTATCAAAATTTCAGATGAATTGAATCTTCAATGATATGATTACAATGTTTGAATTTCAAACTTCCAATGGGGTAAGAATATACCTGGAACAAATTGAAAGCAACAGAAGATGAGGATTAGTCGGCAACAGCAGCAGTAAAACACAACAACAACAACAACAGGAGAACAACAACAACCACAGCAGGCAGCAAGACAACAACCAGCAGGCAGCAAGACACAACAACAGCAGGAGAACAACAACAACCACAACATGCAGCAAGACGACAACCAGCAGGCAGCAAGACACAACAGCAACAGCAACAGAACAACAACAACCAGCAGGAGAACAACAACAACCACAGCAGGCAGCAAGACAACAACCAGCAGGCAGCAAGACACAACAACAACAGCAGAAGAACAACAACAACCACAGCAGGCAGCAAGACAACAACCAGCAGGCAGCAAGACACAACAACAACAGCAGGAGAACAACAACAACCACAGCAGGCAGCAAGACAACAACCAGCATGCAGCAAGACACAACAACAACAACAACAACAACAACAGAACAACAACAACCAGCAGGAGAACAACAACAACCACAGCAGGCAGCAAGACAACAACCACAGCAGCAATGTATGACAAAACAACAGCAATGTACAACCAACAAAGATAGATGCAAGTACCAACACAAAATCTGGCCAAAACTCAATGAAACAGTAACAAGCTCACTTAGGAATTTTTTCTCTCTATCTCTCTGTTCTATTTGTATGTCTGTTGTCTAGTGAGTATGTCTAATGTTCTGCCAAATGATCTCAAGATGTGTTTCCAGAGAGTATTTTCTTTGTGAGTGTTAGTGTGTTTTGCCAATATTCTCAATGTGTCTTTCAGTCAGTGTATCTGTCCTATATATACAGGCTCAAAATTAGCCTTCAGACTTTAAGATGGCCATGTTACTTCCTTTGTGTTTTCCACTTTCTTTTGTCCAAGTATGGGACTTTTTCTGTTTTTAAGTCCTTTAGTGCAGCAAAATGTGTGGCACACCTGCTGTCCAGCAGGTTCCACTACTAGAACATGTGCCTAGCATCCTCAGATTTCTATCTTTAACTAAAACAACTATATTCTATTAGTTTCTTTAACAGTTACAGCTACAACAAGCAACTAATGAACCAGCAGTGGAATTATAGATAGTTAACAAGTATAATCCAACAACGACAAACCAATCTGTTTACAATTCAAACACAAATGATTTAAGGATTCCATAGGGAATTAATCATGTCAAGAGGATCACTGTCCTTACTTCTCTAACAAACAGACCTACGAAATTAAATCGACGTCATTCGATTAGTCTATTATAACACCTAGAATCGATAACACACAATCAACTAAATAAGCTTTCGATTCAACAGTATCTCGGATTCAACAGTATCTCGGCAGAAAACAAGATAATGTAGGAACATTGTTCGACTTTGATAATCGAATCGCATACGCACACTCAATCACAAATATCATCATACAATCGAACAGAAGCAAATCAATCGACCAAATAAAAGGGTCTATTGGAGATGAAGAAAACAGAAAAAATAAAAGAAAAACAAAAGGATAAAAATTCACACGATTAACAAACGAAATAAGAAGAAAGAAAAGGAGAAATACCATGCAAGAAGAAAATCCGCACTTGAACGGACCTCGGACCCGTCTTGGATTCAATTCGAACTTGGACTTTCATTTTTTAGGCCAATGGACCTTAATTGAGATGTTTTCAACAATGAAAACATCCCAATTAAGGTCTATTAGACCTCAATTAAGAAGAAATGCGAAATCTAGGGTTCATGGCCGAAATTTGGGGCTTAAATGGTTCGAGCTTGATTCGAACCAAAATAAGGGTGTTTATGGTGCGAGGGAGGCGAGATGAAGGTATGGTATCAATTTGGGACGGTTTGGCCTTGATTGAGTTTTGACTCGAATCTTCAATTGAAGATTCGAGGAGCTATGGATGGATTTGAGGTAAGGGGTTTACGGATTTGGGTTTGGGGTGTGATGGGGGCTCCGTGGTGTTGTTTTCACGGCCGACGGCGTTGTTGCCGCCGGCTTTCCGGCGACGGAGTGTGGAGGCGGCGCTAGGGTTCTTTGGAGAAGAGGTGTCTCTAATGAAGGGGTGAATGGAACGGGTGATATGGGTTTTGGGGGTTTTGGGGTAATTAAAATTAAAGTTTCAATCTTAGCCGTTGGATCAAGGAGTCCAACGGCTCAGATCAATGGGGAGGTGGGTCGGTTCGTTTGGTTTGGACGGGTAAGGGGAGATGGGCTGAGGGTTATTTGGACTGGGTTGGGGCGTTGGGCCTGGTTTTGGGTCCAAATAAGTGGCCCAGTTCCGATTTGTGTTCATTCTCACTTGTTTTCTTCTACTTCTTTTATTTTCCTTTTGATTCTTAATTACCAAAACTTCTAAGATAATTTGTAAAGCCAAAATATTAATTAACTCTTAGTAATCTTTATCACAGATGATTAAACACCAGTGTTATACGAAAATCACACAATTAAATACTAAAATGTAAGATACAATATTATTAATATTTTCCACTTTATAAAATACTTAGTTTACTAATTAATTCCAAATTGTCCGATTAAACTGTAACTACAATGGCACCGTCTATATATATATATATATATATATATGTTTATTTGTTTATTTAAAGAAATAATCATGTACACACAAATGCAACCAACAATAAAAGTAACACAAAATCCACAAATATTGCAAACAACACAAAAAATTATTTTAGTTTGAATTTTGGGAGTAATTCTCGTATAGGGCAAAAATCACGTGCTCACAGTAATAAGGTTGGTGCAAGGGTTGTGAAGGCTGTCTTCATGGGATATTCCAATGTTACAAAAGGATATATCCTATATGACTTACAGAAACAACAATTCTTCATTAATAGAGTTGTCACATTCAGAGAAACAATCTTTCCCTTCTAGGACAATTCGACCAGGGATCAATCTGTTCATATACCCTCTGATGTTTTTGATTCTGCAGACATAGCTCCACTTATTTCTAGCTCCCAGATGCTTCCCCTTTTGCAGCTGATACACCAGTCCCAACTGAGTCTCCTTCTACAGTTTCAGTGTCATCACCAGTTATCCCACCTTCTGATTCTCATTTGTTGGATGATTTATCCTCCACTTTTGTTGACAACTTTGAGGAGACCTTAGCACTTCTACCAGTTGAAGATGATACTACTCTTAGAAGATCTCAACGAGTCACCAAACAACCTTTATGGTTAACAGATTATGTGACTACTACTGCTACTTCTACTACGCAACCACATTTCACGTCCCATTATGTGTTTTATACTCAGCTGTCCAGCCCCTATAAAGCCTATTTGGGTGATCTCTCAGCTATATCAGAACCTAAATCTTTTCAAGAATCCTTTAAGGATAGTCATTGGGTTGACGCTATGAGTGTTGAATCCAAGCTCTACAAGACAACAAAACTTGGGAGTTAGTTCCTTTACCACCTGGGAAATCACCAATTGGGTGCAAATGGGTGTACAAGGTGAAACTGAAGGCTGATGGGGAGGTTGAAAGGTTTAAGGCTAGGTTAGTGGCCAAAGCATACAATGAAACTGAAGGTCTTGATTATCATGAGACGTTTTCGCCTGTTGTGAAGATTGTCATTGTTCGAACAATTCTTTCTTTGGCTACTATGCAAGCTTGGCATATTCATCAACTAGATGTGTATAATGCCTTTTTGCAGGGTGATTTACATGATGAGGTGTATATGGAATTGCCTCATGGATTCTCAACTCAAGGGGAGTCTAAGCTAGTATGCAGACTTCTAAAATTCCTGTATGGATTAAAACAAGCGAGCAGGCAATGAAACTTGAAACTCACAGTGACACAACTGCAATCAGGTTTCAATCAGAGTAGTCTTCGATCAGTACTCTCTCTTTATTAGAAAAAAGGGAAGCAGTATAGTGGTGATACTTGTCTGTGTAGACGACATGTTAGTTACTAGGAACGACCTGAAGATGATACAAGACACAAAGGAGTCATTGCACAAAGCTTTCAAAATTAAAGACTTGGGAGAGTTGAAATTTTTTCTAGGAATGGAATTCAGTAGATCAAGCGAAGGGATTCTATTGAATCAAAGGAAATATGCACTAGAGATTATATCTGATCTGGGCCTGGGAGATGCAAACCATATTGGACACCATTTGAAATCAATATGAAATTAAAAGTACATGAGTGATAAACTGATAGAAAAGAAGGATGATCCCCTTCTTGCAGACAAAAATCAGTATCAAAGGAGGACAGGAAAATTGTTATAACTCACTTTGACAAGGTTGAACACTGCTTATGCTGTACAAATATCGCGTCAGTTTTTACAACAACCAAAAAAATCACATTGGGAAGCAGCCATGCGAGTAGCAAGATACATCAAAAGAGTGCTTGGCTTAGGAGTTTTGTTCAGCAGTAAAAGATCCAATAAACTCATTGTATATTGTGATGCAACTGGGCCTCTTGTCCAAATACCATAAGATCACTTTTAGGATTCCTAATCAAGTATGGTTATTCATTGGTATCGTGGAAGTCCAAGAAACAAAGCACAATTTCTAAAAGCTTAGTAGAAGCAAAGTACATAAGCATGACAACTGCAGTTTCAGAAGTTGTTTGGTTGACTGCTCTGTTGAAGGAGTTGGAAGCAAATGTGGTACTACCAATTGATCTGTTTTGTGATAATAAAACAGCTTTCCAAATAGCTGCAAATCCAATATATCAGGAGAGAACCAAACATATTGAAATAAACTGTCACTTTATTAGGGAGAAGATACAATTAAATCTAGTGAGAGCACAACATGTCAGATCAAAGGATCAAGTAGCAGATATTTTAACAAAAGGATTGAGTAGAATACAACATGAATACTTAACAGGCAACCTGGGAGTACTGAACATCTTTGCATCTACCAGCTTAAAGGGAAGTGTAAAAGAAGATTATTACTTAGTCAAAAGTATAATTATAAATAGCAATATAGTTGGTTAATTATGTTAGTTGTTAGAAGTTCGTTAACACTATTAACTTTCATATTAAGTAATTAGTGGGTGTACAGTTGTCAAAATACAGAACATTTTTCTCCTTATCAATATATTTGTTTTCTTGTTCTCTCCGTCTCTCTCTTTTTCAAATCTAGGTATCTCCATTGTATCTTGTTCAAACTTGACACAAATTAACAAAATAGCAGAGCAGCCATCCGCTTAACCAAATGAGGATTTAGGATTTGAAGGGCTCAACCTTCATAATTTCTAGCATTGAACAAATTATATTTTAATAATTATGAATTCATATCTACTTAATTTTTTATAGTATTGATGAACTTTTACGTAAAAAATTCTATTCCACGCTAAAAATACTGAATTCAGTTGAACCCATGTATCGCTGCGCTTGACAAAGATACTGGAATATTAAACTTCTACTGTTCCTCTCTCCTCTTCTTCGTCGCAGGTACAGAGTAATAAAATTGCAGAGCAGTCATCCGCTTAACGAAGATACAGGAGTATTAAACTTCTAATGTAATTATTTTTTAAACTACTAAGCACACTACTACACTTATTTGTTCAAATGGCAGTGAGAGATGAAACATGCACCCGGAGAAAGCCTAAGGTATTTTAAATGCTAAACTTAGCAACTAATAGATGCAGCTGGTTGATGTTGTGGGGTGTGTGCTGGCCCTGGTTGGTTAATCTCGCCATTATCCATCATCAAACTTGTTCTATTCTTTTCTTTCTCTTGTTCCAACGACCTGTACTCTCCAAAGTTCGCGTAGGAATCATTAGCTTTCCCAACTAATCCAGGTTCCTGGATATTGTCAGTTTCATTTCCTGTAATACTACTTTCTGTTTTGACATTATCTGGAATATCTCGGTTCAGGTCACCTGCACTTCTATCTTCATCAATTTGAGTCTCTAGCTTTTCTCCAGATCCATGTTTCTCCTCGACTTCTAGTCCAGCTTCAGCAGCATTTGCTTCTCCAATGGCTGCATCTGCTACCAGTCCCTCGAAATCATCATTGTCCAAGAAATCATTATGAACTTTCCCCTCAATGGTAATGGTTGCCTCTATGCCATTTCCTGCCATTTTATCTATTCCATTGTCAATCTTAGTGTCAGTGTTGGCTTCAATTTTCGTCTCTGAAGCATCTCTATCGGCCATTTCCTCTTCTTTTTTGTACTCTGTGTCCTCTTTCTTAGCCCCTATCTCGTCCTTCTCCTTGTCCTCCATTTCAGCTTCTACTACATTTTCCTCTTCTTCTCTGGAAAATTCCATCTCTTTCTTGTCCAAGTTTTCCTTCTCTACATTTGATACTTCCATTTCCTCATCTTTTTTGGTAGCTGATGTTGTTCGACGTCTTTTTTTTGTCGGCTCAACCACTGCCGTAGGAGGCATTGCCTTAACCTTCTCACTGATCCGTGCTGATCTCCTTGGATTCTCAATGATACTCCAATCAAATTCTGATACACCAGGATTTCCGTCATGCGTTTTCAGGTACTGTGCCAACTGTCTGCTGTTCCTGATCTCCTCTCCAGTTGGAGCAACAAATACAACCTCATTCTTCTTTATTTTACCCCCTTTCTTCGGCATGACCTGCAAAGAAACAGAAGAAGAAACAATGCAAATTATCCACTATGCTTGCTTAATAACCCCCTAATGTGCAGGGTAGGGGCAACTATTCTTCAAGGATCATTGGAGCTTTTGTCACTCATATCTCAAACAAGAATTGAATGATCTAGAACACTATGCTCATAATGGTTATACCTTAAACATAGAAACGTACTATCTAGCCTGTGTAACAAAAATTACTTAATTATATCACAAAATAGATGCAGAAAGTGAAGGAAAGCTAATTCATTGTTCAGGAACCATTAGGCAGCAACTGACTTATCAACCAAAAAAACAGGGATCAGCACGCAACAAGCCCAATCTCAAACACGAACTAAATGATACAGAAAACTAAGCTCGTAAGGGTGATACCTTAAGCATAGAAGTATATTATCTAGACTGTATAGCAAAATTTCTTGATATACCACTAAATAGATGCAGAAAACGAAGGATCCATCTGTTGGGTATGGGATCTTCCCCTCTCTTTTCAGGGGAAAAAAAAGGGGAGCGTAATAAAACAAATAAACTTGCTTGCCGTGGTGTGTCAGGTCGCGAATTCGAATCAGCCTCTCTGCAAAGCAGGGGGAAGGCTGCCTAGAGTATTCCCTTCCCCAGACACCCACGAAGTGGGTATTAAACTGGGTCGGCCCTTCTTTATTATTGAATGTGAGGAAAAATATTAAGTTGCAACTTACAACACACAATCTGCCTCAGTTACACCTACCATAAGGACTAATCCATTGTTCCGAACAGGGGCGGATGCACGCTTATCGAAGCGGTGTCACGCGACACCGCTTCGTCGGAAAATTTTACTAAATATATGTGTTAATACTGTACAGAAACAGATAAGTAGAAAAGAAATGACACCACTTAACATAAATTGTGTTTTGGTGTGTTGGTTATGTATTTGATTTTGCTCTAAGAGGTCAAAGGTTCAAACCTCAACTAACACATTTTTCTTTTGCAATTATTTAAGAGAACCTTTATGGTTAAAAATTGCAACGAAGTAGAATTGAACCCAAACCTTTTCTAACTTAAGATTCAACAAAGCCAATAGACTCAGGCTATTTCTTGTCCAAAAGTATGATAATCAAAATTATATTTCGGTTCTTCTCTAAATTTTGAGACCGCTTATAAAAATTTCTGCGTACGTGCCGGGTTCCGAAACAATTGAAATATTAGGCAGCAACTGACTTATCAACCAAATCAACAGGGATTTAACACGCAAATCGTCTCATCCAATGATTTGACTTATGTTCCATTATATTATCACTCTCGGTTCATTATAAACTCATTGTGTTAAGTGTCCAGAAGATTCCCTGGATCTAAAAGAAATTGACCTCCTGGCTACTGCAACAATATAATAAGCTACCAGCATAGTTTTACCAATTCAAAAGTTCAAGTCTACACTAAATTTCTACTTGCCTTAATCTCAATAGTAAGTCTACCAACATAGCGTGCTAAAGCAAAATAAACAACAGTAGAGAAACTGAAGAAAGAAAGAACGAAAGAAATACCAGTTTCTTCCAAGAAGAAGGTGCAGGAAGCTCCAAAGGCAAAACTTCACCCTTTTCCATACTACTTGCCATCATTATCTCCTCCGAAAACTAAACTTCTCTGTTTTGTGCATATACCAGTAAAATAAAATCAGAAGCCACTGTCGGCTGAGCTTGGTTTGATAAATAAAGCCGCCCGAAATGTACAAAACCGCCTCAGCACGCAACGGATTTACCAACACGTGCCATAAGCCAAGTTTCGAGGAGCTTGCCTTATCACCTCCGTACCCCCTAACCCCAATACTTTATTAAGTACGTAGTGGTTTGTCTTACTTTCAGAATAACCCAATGTAAAAGTTCCAAGTGTACGGACTAGATTTGTTAATTAAAAGCTATTCTGGATAACGTATTTATTCTCCTAGGTCTGTCATCAAAGTCGGTGGAAAATATCTACATATCATGATTTATTAATACTACTCGGTTCAAAATAAATAATTTTTTGGATGTTTTCACACATATTAAGAAAATTATCTTTTAGCATTAATTAGCAATAGAATTGACCATGTTAACTTTACTATCTCACATAAACACTCCTAACACATATTCCAATACTATTTACTCCAAAGACAATATAAAAAAAATATCATTAAATCATTCTTAAAATCCGAAAAAATCACTTATTTTGGATAAAAAAAAAATATCAAAAAATCACTTATTTTGATTCTACGAGAAGGTGCTAGATGTTTGACACATGGTTTCTGCTTGGCCTACGTGCATTGCGCTAACACTTCGAAACAGACCTAAATGCTTCACGCCTTACATGCGAATGATAATTCACATCGTAGTGGTAACCGTTGGATGCCGGCTGTGTGATGCACCTGTTGCAGTTCTGGTCCCGTTTAGCATAGACACGCTCCCATGGATCTCGTGCCACGCCACGGTTGACGGTTTTTTTGTGGATAACGTTCCCGAAAACGCTATTAACTGAATTTAAGCATACCATTTTGGAGTCCGGAACTGAAATAATGTTCAAAACAACAAAAAATACCAAAATAAACCAAAAAAAAAAAAAATACACAATTACCTATTTCGCAGTATAAAACTGCGAATTGCACTAACGGCCGTTAGTGCAATTCGCAGTTTTATACTGCGAAATAGGATTTTTTATTTTTATTTTTTAAAAAATGGCCGTGTTTTCAAGAGTGGCCTATTTCGCAGTATTGTACTGCGAAATAGGCTATTTCGCAGTACAATACTGCGAAATAAGCTGCAAATGGGCCCACTTTTTAATTAAAAATCATAATTCGTAGTTTTGTAGTGCGAATTTGATTCTCAAAATTTTCTTATTTATAGACGACTGAACTTCGTCAAAACTATATCAACACAAATTCGGTTTTTCTCTCTTCTCCTTATCAATCCATTATTTATAATGTCTCAAGTTGCCAAAATGAGGGTTTCATTGTATTGGGGGTGAGGTTATTGTGGATAATAACTCGGTGAGGTATAGCTCTCCTCCACAGTGTCATGTTAAATTGCCGCTTAATATGCAATACAATACTTTGGTATCGTTGTTACGTAAAAAAATGAGTGAGCGGAGGCGTTCGGTTAGCATTAAAGTAACCGGAAGATTTCCTTATTCAGTGACTCCGCATGGGTTTGCTTATTATTCGGAGTTTAACATTGACGATGATGAAAGTCTTAGAGATTTTTGCGGGTTCCGGACGAATATAGAGAATACATTGTAATAAAATTATTAGAAATGTATGTCAAGGTTGAAGACCTTAGTAGTAATGAGGGAGTGCGTATAAGTGATAACCCACATTCATCGGATGGTTATTTTGGAGGAGCATTAGGCGGACAAGTTGGAGATGGAAGAGGTTCTCTTGATTTGAATTTGTCACCACAGGCGAATGAGGAGCCAGAAAATAATGTTACTACTTCGTATAATGAAGAAGACGACCGGTAAACTTAAATTTAGTGAAATCTTTTTCTTTATGTTTTATTTGGATTTGTATTTATAGTTGTAATTTTCATAGGGTGTATCGTCCGGAATTGAATTTGACAAATTATGACCACGTCCCTAGTTGGAATTTGCAAAAATCTGCAGTATTGGAGCACGGTGGTCCCTCTGGTAGTTATCAGCAACCTCAAGAAAGCCAGCATGAGACTTCAAGACAATACGAATTGTAAGTATAGTGATGTAGTGATATGTACATTTAAATTTCAAGAAAATACTATTAGGATACTTAAATTTTTGTTGGTTATATGCAGTGAAAACGAGCTTCTAGAAGCTCCTGGACTAACAAAGTTGCCCGTACACGATGTTTTTACTCGTGACTTAGCAGATGCGCAGAGTCAGGAGGATGATAGTGATTACGATAACAATGCGGATGAGTCTGGTGATGAGACACCCTTCCGTGAGGAGGGTGATGATGTGGAGGATGACGATGAGGAGGAGGAAGTGAATGTGGAGCCTGATTTGACTAGGGAGCATGTTCCTCCTCCTCCCCCGGTCTGTCGAAGAGTGTATGAATCCCACGTGCCTTTTCATGAGAGAAATATTCCATACCTGGATAATTTGCCTGCCATGCCTAATGTTGATGCATTGACAAGGGATTATGATGAATTACGATCGAAGATGTGGGATGAATGTAGACCAGGTGTTGTTACAAAAGGCATGTATTTCCCTGACAAAGCGCGCCTAGTTAGGGCTGTAAAAATCTATACCATAAGGGAGTCTCGTGAGATGACGATAAATGAGTCAACTAGGGATAAATACAAGGTTGTATGTCGCCGGTGGTTCTTGGGCTGTCATTGGATGCTTCGTGCTACAAAGAAAAAATCTGGTTTGTGGAAAATTGGTAAAAATATTAGCGATCATAGATGTGAAATGGACACATTCAATGAGAACCACTTCAACCTGGATGTTGACTTGATTTCTCTTGTCTTGGTTCCATTTTTGGAAGTGTCTATTAGATTTAAGATTAAAGAGTGTATTACAGTTGTCCACAAGGAGTATGGTTGTACTATAAGTAAAAGAAAGGCATATCTCGGTCGCAAACGTGCCTTTGAACTAATTTATGGCGATTGGGATAAGTCCTTTTCAAATCTTCCCAGGTACATGGCTGCACTGCAACAATTTAACCCCGGTACTATTGTTGAATGGAGGCGCGAGCGAAGTCCTGGCAGACCGGAATTTATATTCAACTATCTATTTTGGTCATTTAAACCAGCAATAGATGGTTTTGTGCATTGTCGTCTTGTAATTTCCATAGACGGTACTCATGTCTATGGAAAGTATGATATTAAGCTTTTGATTGCAGTTGCTATAGATGCCAATGGCCAAATATTTCCACTTGCTTTTGCCATTTGTGCGAACGAAAGTGAAGAGACGTGGACGCAATTCTTGAACCACTTGAAGCAACACGTTGTGAAACAGCGTTCAGGTATTTGTCTAATTTCTGATCGGCATGGTAGTATTTTAAGTTCTGTACGTCACTTGCCTGAATGGCAGGCACCGCATGCATACCACCGTTACCGTGTGAGGCACCTAAAGGCCAATTTTCAAAAGAGATTTCCTGACAAGGCGTTGCATGACTTAATGTGGATGGCTGCAACTGAGCACCAGCTATGTAAATTCAATAGGTGCATGGAAGCAATCCGGCAGTTGGAACCACGAGCCTATAGTTTTGTGCATGTCCTTCTACTGTTTCTCAACATGCTTTGTGCCTCAAATTTGCTGCTGGCCTAAGCCGCATCCCCTGTCGGTCTGGCACACTATCTGGATCATCATCGTCAAGCCGCCTTTTTATGGGAGGATGTGCAGCGGCATCTACAGCACAACTTGCAGGGTCGGAGGAATAGGCCGTTGGGCCGGCACCAACCTATAAAAAATAAGTAATGTTAGATAAAATATGAGAGGTATTTAAATTATTATGGTTAACAAATTATTTCTCTCACAATGGTCTCGTCGAGGTCCTGCGTATATTCATCGATGGTCAGCTCATCATCGCATGTAGTATGGTCAAACATGGTTTGGGATGAAGACTGCATAAAAACGGATGTAATGAATTTATTGCATCGAAAGTAAAAATAATGTAGAATTGAAAAACAAAAGTAATACAAACATACCGCATCAAATGCAGGGGACGATGTATAACTCAACCTACGACCGCCATCCACGTCACGGGTCGGCCGATGCTCAGTTGCAGTAGATGTGCCAGCGAAGTACTCATGTACATCCCCGTCAAAGGTACCCATAATCTACAATGGTCCGGATGGGGTCATCTGTGTCGCTGGCAATGACAACCGAAGGTCGTATGAGGGCATACTGCTGCCAGGGTCGTATGAGGGCATGCTGCTGGAAGGGTCACCTGGATGCGTCATAAAACCCCGCTGCATGCTGCTGGAAGGGTCACCTGGATGCGTCATAAAACCCCGCTGCATGCTGCTGGAAGGGTCAGCTGGATAGGTCATAAAATCCCGCTGCATGCTGCTGGAAGGGTCAGCTGGATGAGGCACATAACCCTCCTGCTCATCTCCAAACCCCCCAGCTCCAAACCCTGCAGGTGGGTCGACCGGCTCCTCAACACCCCCTCGCCGTGCACGTCGTCGTCGTCCCTTGCGAGCCCTAGCCCCTGCACGGGGGACTGGCCTACCCCTCCGGTACGCGTCTGCATCCATATAATCGGGCTCATCATCTAACCTATTGCCCTCCCTCGCCTCTTCCAGTCCCATACGACACATCTGGG
The DNA here is from genome assembly GCA_032618575.1 of Nicotiana noctiflora. Lineage (NCBI taxonomy): Eukaryota > Viridiplantae > Streptophyta > Magnoliopsida > Solanales > Solanaceae > Nicotiana > Nicotiana noctiflora. The sequence goes on from JASVEL010004385.1 coordinate 146,771, forward strand.
CAACCATCTGTGCAAAGTCAACCAGTCCAGGGTTGTCTTCAGACTGTTGGGTATCGACACTAGCCTGGTAGACCCGGTGAAACCAACTAACCTGTGAAATAAGTCAATTAGTAAGTAAATTACTCTATGCCATAATTATATGATATTAATAAGTCAAAATAACATACCAGTGACTCGTGTCGTCCGGCATACGGTCTGTACCGGCCGTCAACCATGTGGATGGGGTTCCCGACATACTTCCGGGTGTGACGTCTGTACCAGGCCTCATAAATCGCAATACTAGCCTCCTGGTACGGTGTCGGCGGTGGCGGGATGCGCTGAGCTCGCTCCTCCCAATGGACTACCTGGTCACGCAGCCACGCTGCGTAATCCCGGCTCGTGTTGTGACGGTCGTCACGCCTGATAATGAATAGGGTCCCAGGAGGGATCACTCGGTACCGGCTGATGACGACCAAACCGACGAAGCACACGCTCCGTCGCATGATACTCAACAAATTCCCAGAATATCAATGGGACGGAGATGCTCCATATGAGCCGGTCTGCCGAGCAAATAGCAGGTAGGTGCGCAAGTAGCTCATCAGTGTACGGCATCCAGATGAACTACAACAAATAACAATAAATTAGTATGCAAGGTACAACTACATTTAAAACAACCAACTTTATGTAAATGTTTACCTGTCCAGTATGCAACATATCCAACTGATCCCTAATAAGGGGGAGATTGTGGTGCACATCCACTCCTCGGTAATTCCCCCGCCGGAGAATCCATCTCACAGCTAGCGGGATGGGCGGATAGTCCTGTGCCGGCAGAGGTGGCTGTAGTGGCATGATACGCTGCCACGCCCAAACCTAACAAAAAATATTGATGTAAATTACCAGTCATTTTAAAATATATAATTTGTGCTTAATTAATTTTGAAAGTATTTTTCACCTGCAGTAGTGGCAAAAAACCACCAATATCAATAGCTGCACCGATGCTAGCCCGGCACATGCTCCTGTAGAGATACGCCAGAACAGCAGCTGCCCAACTGTACTGATGCACCTGCTCCATATCCTCCAGAGGCTGGAGAAACCGCATCGATATCTTGTTCCCCGACGTGTTGGGAAACAAGACACACCCAAATAGCATGAGTAATGCCATCCGAGAGAAACGGATAATCCACAGCTCCTCTGTCTCCTGCGTGAACTGTGGATGCAACTCCGCCATGAAATCTCTAATGACGGATATCTGGAGACCACTACCACCAACGTTGCCCTGCGGGTGCAAACCTGTCATCCGTGCCATCGCATCCGCCAGCTGTGCGCGGGTCATCCGTCTCCACTCCTGGGGCAGTGTCAATGCGCGGCCCTCAATGCGCAATCCATACAACACCTGCACATCCTGGAGAGTGATCGTAGCCTCTCCAGTAGGCAAGTGAAATGTATGCGTCTCTGGTCGCCACCGCTCTATCAACGCTGTGATGAGCGACCAGTCAAGCTGCATCCGTCCCAGCTCAAATATGCTGTATAAGCCGGTCTGTTGTAGAAGGTCTACTACTCGTGGATGAAATGGATGCTGCGCCAAAAACTCCCACAGATCGTCCGGCCTCCTGGGCGTATAGTCTGAAGAGCTAGATGGCCGTGCCAAATAGACTCAGATCTATGGTCACCCTGCAGTACTAATAATCCTGCTGCCAAAGGTCCAGGGTGTGCAAGTTGACGAGATGCCATGTCGTGTACTATAAATAAGAAAAATTAATTATTACATAGAAAAATTTTATATTTTCATAATTTTGTTAACTTAATTAATTAAATTACGTATAATTTAATATAACGGTTGTTTAAAGGTTCCAGGCTTGATTTTTGAGGCCCGGGACCACATATTAATGATTAATTATTATAAATCTCAATTTTAATATTTTCATAATTTTGTTAACTTAGTTAATTAAATTACGTATAATTTAATATAACGGTTTTTTAAAGGTTCCAGGCTTGATTTTTGAGGCCCGGGACCACATATTAATGATTAATTATTATAAATCTCAATTTTAATATTTTCATAATTTTGTTAACTTTATTAATTAAATTACGTATAATTTAATATAACGGGTTTTTAAAGGTTCCAGGCTTGATTTTTGAGGCCCGGGACCACATATTAATGATTAATTATTATAAATCTCAATTTTTATATTTTCATAATTTTGTTAACTTAATTAATTAAATTACGTATAATTTAATATAACGGTTGTTTAAAGGTTCCAGGCTTGATTTTTGAGGCCTGGGACCACATATTAATGATTAATTATTATAAATCTCAATTTTAATATTTTCATAATTTTGTTAACTTAATTAATTAAATTACGTATAATTTCATATAACGGTTGTTTAAAGGTTCCAGGCTTGATTTTTGAGGCCCGGGACCACATACTAATGATTAATTATTATAAATCTCAATTTTAATATTTTCATAATTTTGTTAACTTTATTAATTAAATTACGTATAATTTAATATAACGAGTTTTTAAAGGTTCCAGGCTTGATTTTTGAGGCCCGGGACCACATATTAATGATTAATTATTATAAATCTCAATTTTAATATTTTCATAATTTTGTTAACTTAATTAATTAAATTACGTATAATTTCATATAACGGTTGTTTAAAGGTTCCAGGCTTGATTTTTGAGGCCCGGGACCACATATTAATGATTAATTATTATAAATCTCAATTTTAATATTTTCATAATTTTGTTAACTTAATTAATTAAATTACGTATAATTTCATATAACGGTTGTTTAAAGGTTCCAGACTTGATTTTTGAGGCCCAGGACCACATATTAATGATTAATTATTCTAAATCTCAATTTTAATATTTTCATACTAAAAGACTACGCTAAAATTAAATAAGGCTCTACGCTACAAGGCTCTACGCTAACAGGCTCTACACTAACAGGCTCTATGCTAACAGGCTCTACGCTAACATGATATACAATTAACATATTAATGTAATACTAAAACAATAAATATACCAACATTAACATATTTTCTAATAAATTATAAAATAAAATTTATTCAAATACCTCAAATTAAAGTTGTAAAACTGAAATTTTGTTACCGAATTCGTGTCCAACAGTATCTTCGGGTGGGCCCCACTTATATTGCACTTGAAGGGGACGGGTGGGACTTGGAAATCAAAATTTTGGCAAAAATTTGAAGGGAATTTGAGGGGGGCCGAGGGGAATTTTAAAAGATTTGAAGTTTGAGAGTGGAGGAGAGGAAGGAAGGGGCGGGCGGATATAGCAAGAGTAGGCATTTCGCAGTTTTATATTGCGAAATGCAATTCGCAGTACAAAACTGCGAATTGCATTTCGCAGTATAAAACTGCGAAATGCCTTATTTTTTTAAAAAAAAAATTTTTTAATACATTTCGCAGTTTTATAAAACTGCGAAATGTACAAACGGACGTTTGTACATTTCGCAGTTTTATACTGCGAAATGGTTAATTATGTATTTTTTTTTTTTTGGTTTATTTTGGTATTTTTTGTGTTTTTGAACATTATTTCGGTTCTCCACCCGGGTCCGGAATATCAGTCCTCTACTCTCTCTTTCTTAGGCAATTCAACCTCAGAGCTTATTTAAAAAGACATATTTATCAGTAAAATATGTACGGAAGATATTGAGAAAATCATTCATGAGCCTTATTAATAAAGCTGCACTACACGTCTGCTAGTGTTGTAGATTTCATTTTAGACTTGGGTGTAATACAGCAAACAACTTACCTGTTTGCCAAAATGATTTTATTTACACTACTAAAATATATGTATATTCTCTCAACCTCTATCCTCTTCCAAGGGTAAAAAAGTTATTTTCGATAAATTTTCAGTTTAATAAAGATAAAAAAAATTAATAAAAACAAGCAATATCAACAGTAAGGACCCAAAAATTAATAACAACAAATTAAGAGCCAAAAATAGATGAAAAGATGCAGTAGCAACAAGCATTGGCCACAACAAGATAATTTAGTGTGAAAATTCTGTTTTTTCAAAATCTTTTGGGAGTGTTTTAGTACCCTAATTTTTAAGTTTACTAGATAACCGTCATTTTGCCGCTAAAATATTGCTACGCAGGTCAATACTTAGGTCCGCATATAAGGACAGTGCTGAATTAACAATTTGTTCTAACGATTCTTCTCAGGATTTAGCTGAATTGCACACACTTGAGAATCAGCCCAACACAGCAATATGGAGGTAGCCAAGTCCAAATTGGGATAGTTTTAGCATGGGTAAGTGGCTCAATTCTAAAGAGCACGCGACTGATGGGCCTTATACTATGTTTAGAAAGGTGGAAATGACACTATGTAGCTGTTTTTATCACGTCGTTTAAAATATATTTATAGTTTATAATATACTTAGCCAATTTCACTCGAAATTTAGGATACAGAATCCTATAGTTTAAACCTTAAAATTCAAACTCATGTCCTAACGTTCGAAAATTGTATCCAAAAATTTGAATTTTATATTTTAAATATAAATATATGGCTTAAAAGTGACTATTGCTGCTTCGCCCGAAAAGGAACGCATTTCTCAAATTTGGCAATGATTGCACTTGAGATGATTTCTCTTTCCAATATACCAGATTTGTGTGGTTGGCCAAAGTGATTCTACTTTTCTTCAGATAGAGTTAACGATTTCGGAGGAAAGCAAAGGCCAGTGTTATTCATATTATGTTAACCAAACAAATTTGGTCCACTAAACTTTCAATGGGACACATTCAAATCCAATATCCAACAGAAAAAAAAAATGGAGGGAAGGTATTCTTGAAGAGGAATTGAACCCCCTCCAATGTTAAACTTATAGTCATTAGAGCCTCTTAAGTGTTTTCTGGAGATTTAGTGAGCACTTAACAGAACAACTAGCTTTATGCGTTATTTCAAAGTAACGAAGAGTATAAATGATATTGCTCGGTTAACAGACATCACAAAATTATAATTAGTCATAACTCTAATTTTATTAGTGCTTGTAAAAGAGACATGAAGAGAACTCCATAGTCGAAACTCAAGAGTAATCTATTTCTTAACTACTTATATAGTAATATTAGTTATCTAAATTATTTGCTCCAGAGTGTGATTAATAAAAGAACAGACTGCAAAACTAAGAAGAAGCAGTCAATGGAGGTCGATGAGATGGTGCACCAAAGTAGATCTCGGTTGCTGCTGAATTTTCATTCTGAATTCCAAATTGTCTACTTCCCTCGCTTAGTTCTTCTTCCTCGTTTTCGCCCTCTTCTTCAGCATTCCATAGGAATCGAGCATATGAGGACAGTACATAGCTGCATTAACAATATAATGCACATCCGTCACGTTAAAAGACAAATAAGCACACCACCATAATCTTAATAGGGTCAACAATAACAACAAAACTAGTGAATCCTACAAGGGGGGTCAGCGGGCGGTGGTATGTGTACAACCTTACCTATACCTTGGAAGGCAGAAAAACTATTTCCAGAAGACACTCGGCTAAAGAAATTGTATGGTAATGGGGGCAAAAGAACCACCAAGATTTTTCAAGAGAGTGGACAAAAAACATAAAAATATAGTCCATCAATATTAGAGCAATTCGGCTGGAATAAGTTAAAGGTTCTGTCAATCATTAACGTGATAGCAAATAGCAATGCCCAATAAGTGACAACAAATTTTTTTTTTACACATCTAATGCAAGGGCGACTCCTTAAAATTAGTGGCTTAAAGCAAAATTTTAGTAAAAGGCCTTATACCTTTTTAATTAGTACGTATACACATATATGCAAAAAAATTAATCTTGCTATTTTTTTCATACTTATTATTTATAGTATATATTCTTAAATGACATAAAGTCTTTAACTTCACATGGTAATATTATTATTTATATTAGAAAATAATAATTTAAATAAATGAGATGTTAGACATGTATTTACAATATGTTGCCTTTGATACTGTTATAAAAAATATATTTACTAATATGAAGATTTAAGTAGTTTAATTCAAAGTTTTAAAATATTTTATTGTTAAAGAGTAGACACCTTTATTTTTTTACAATTTTTTGTACTTTTTATTTTTTTCTACAAACATTAATATTGTCTAATTTGAAATAAAATTTTAAAATTCATTATTAAAAATTTTGGGAGACTTAAATCAAGGTTTTACTAGTGTCCTATCAGAGCCACTTGTTCACACCTGATATTCTCAATCAAATTTATAGATCATTTAAGATAAGGCAATAATAACAAGAACATTAAATGTAGTAAGTGTGTCATTCAGTTAACAAATGTGAATAAAGTTGGTTGAATAGTACGTTTATGGTGGGATATAGTCTAAAATAATTGTTGATTGTCAGTGAGGGGCAGCTCAATAGAACTGATGGCCTAAATCCAAAATATATTAAAAAGATCCTAAAACGTCTTTTACGAAATTCATATTATATTGAGATACAAAAATAACTACATGACTTTGATATAATGGTGAGAATGCAACTCATGATGTATGAGTTAGTCGCACATCATATGGTATTGAATTGATTTCCCTTAAATAAAAATGGTAAATGGTGAACCCATTATCTGTTGTGTTTTGAATCAGCGATATTTGTGTCGGGAATTTCTTAGTTAAAAAAGATGAAACACAAAAGAACTTGCTTTCTAGTTTGTGGATCAATAAACTGTAACAAAAAAAATAGTTAATTTAGAGAATTTAAGTTGAAATTAAAAAGTAATATCGTGAGAACTATGAAAAAAACTATACATAAAGGAAGAAAATAAAATTGATAAAAAGATAAATATATTATGTAATTTGGTAAAAATTTTATCTAATTAACTCACTCAATTTTACGTTTACCAAATATTAAAGGTTATTAAATTAAAAACCTTTTATTAATAATTATATAAATATAAAGTATAAAGTATATATTATATAATAATATAGTAGTGCTTATTATTTTTGGGGCCTTAATTATTTGGGGATTAAGGCGCCTTTCACTTGCGTTACCTTCTAATAATTTCAAATGTTAAAAAGAAAGAGAAGCAGTGCACATACATACCAGTCATCAGGATCAGATTTCACAGCCTGATCAAAGTATGTGTGGGCACGACCTACGTCTTTATGGGTTTGCCATATTAGATCAGCGTAGAGTGACAACACATTACCATCATTTGGATTTGCTAATATTGCTCTTCCGCAGTACTCCTCAGCTTTTCCTAAATCCCCCTTAAATTGTTTGACCCAATAATTGGCATCACATGACCCAATAAATGAAGTACTTAACTATTCAAATACATAATTATTCAGAGGCAATAAAAATCTAATTTACAATTGCCTTACCTCTTTCAAGAATCTGGCATAATTGGCCAGAAGGAGACCATTTCCTTGATTGGCTTCGATCATTTTCTGGTAATAAGCCTTCGTACTCTTATGTCCATGCCAACTATTTGAATCTTGAGAATCCGGTCCATCTCCATCACGTGACCCGCCACCGCTGCCTCCACCGCAAACTCTACCTCCACCGCCTCCACTTGCACATATCGACTGCAACACCCTCCATTTTTCCTCAACAGCCGCATCAGAAGTCTCCTCCTCCGCCTTTCCCGAGCCGGAATTCGACAACAATCTCCTCACCTCTGTCGAACTCACTTCTCTCTCTTTTAGCTTCGCCGGCTTCGGCTTCATTGGCCCGTTTTTGTTCTTCTTCGGAACTACAGCTGGATCTCGTAGGTCCGATTCGCGCATGCATCGGCTGGATGAATGTTTGGTCGGTGATTCATCATGACCAAACGACGTAGACATAGAATGAGATCCAGTCCTAATCAATTGCGGCGTCTGTATTGGTATTATCTTGTCTGATTCTGGCGATGACCCGCAGGAGATTGGTACCCATGAATTCAGTAAAGGACTTGATGAACTTCTTAATAGCATCTTTTGGATGAGATCAATCGCAGATTAGGTTTTGTTTTCAGATATCAGAATGAGTGACCAAAAGAGTCCCTCCAAAGGAGGAGAGAATGAGAAGTGGTTGGCTGAGCTGAAACATGAAAGGTTATTAAAGAAAAAAGAGGATCCCTGATAGAAATAAATCATAGCCATTTATTGAATAAATCATAGTCAGTGTGATATAAAATAATAAATCTGCACGTTGAATATGATATTTAAGTGGTGACTACCATACTGAGTGGGTCCAGTGCTGCTCAGTGGGCTACAAATAATTTTGGGACTGTTACATTAATTAGGAGGGGGAAGAATTGTATTTATACTTAGTTGGTTAAAAAAAATTGTAACCGTATATACGGGCCTAGAGTAGCAAGAATTTATGTTTAAAGTATAAACTTGTAGTGAAGTTAACTTTTGAAGTGAGCCCGTAAGTCGCAGAAATACAAATTGACAGAGATTATTTTTGCATGTTAAAAAAATTAATCTTGCTATTTTTTTCATACTTATTATTTATAGTATATATTCTTAAATGACATAAAGTCTTTAACTTCACATAGTAATATTATTATTTATATTAGAAAATAATAATTTAAATAAATGAGATGTTAGACATGTATTTACAATATGTTGCCTTTGATACTGTTATAAAAAATATATTTACTAATATGAAGATTTAAGTAGTTTAATTCAAAGTTTTAAAATATTTTATTGTTAAAGAGTAGACATCTTTATTTTTTTACAATTTTTTGTACTTTTTATTTTTTTCTACAAACATTAATATTGTCTACTTTGAAATAAAATTTTAAAATTCATTATTAAAATTTTTGGGAGACTTAAATCAAGGTTTTACTAGTGTCCTATTAGAGCCACTTGTTCATACCTGATATTCTCAATCAGATTTATAGATCATTTAAGATAAGGCAATAATAACAAGAACATTAAAGGTAGTGAGTGTGTCATTCAGTTAACAAATGTGAATAAAGTTGGTTGAACAGTACGTTTATGGTGGGCTATAGTCTAAAATAATTGTTGATTGTCAATGAGGGGCAACTCAATAGAACTGGTGGCCTAAATCCAAAATATATTAAAAAGACCCTAAAACGTCTTTTATGAAATTCATATTATATTGAGATACAAAAATAACTACATGACTTTGATATATGGTGAGAATGCAACTCATGATGTATGAGTTAGTCGCACATCATATGGAATTGAATTGATTTCCCCTAAATAAAAATGGTAAAGGGTGAACCCATTATCTGTTGTGTTTTGAATCAACGATATTTGTGTCGGGAATTTCTTAGTTAAAAAAGATAAAACACAAAAGAACTTGCTTTCTAGTTTGTGGATCAATAAACTGTAACAAAAAAATAGTTAATTTAGAGAATTTAAGTTGAAATTAAAAAGTAATATCGTGAGAACTATGAAAAAACTAAACATAAAGGAAGAAAATAAAATTTATAAAAAAGATAAATATATTATTTAATTTGGTAAAAAATTTATCTAATTAACTCACTCAATTTTACGTTTACCAAATATTAAAAGTTATTAAATTAAAAACCTTTTATTAATAATTATATAAATATAAAGTATAAAGTATATATTATATAATAATATAGTAGTGCTTATTATTTTTGGGGCCTTAATTATTTGGGAATTAAGGCGCCTTTCACTTGCGTTACCTTCCAATGATTTGAAATGTTAAAAAGAAAGAGAAGCAATGCATATGCATACGAGTCATCAGGATCAGATTTCACAGCCTGATCAAAGTATGTGTGGGCACGACCTGTGTCTTTATGGGTTTGCCATATTAGATCAGCGTAGAGTGACAACACATTACCATCATTTGGATTTGCTAATTTTGCTCTTCCGCAGTACTCCTCAGCTTTTCCTAAATCCCCTTAAACTGTTTGACCCAATAATTGGCATCACATGACCCAATAAATGAAGTACTTAACTGTTCAAATACATAATTATTCAGAGGCAATAAAAATCTAATCTACAATTGCCTTACCTCTTTCAAGAATCTGGCATAATTGGCCAGAAGAAGACCATTTCCTCGATTGGCTTCGATCATTTTCTGGTAATAAGCCTTCGTACTCTTATGTCCATGCCAACTATTTGAATCTTGAGAATCCGGTCCATCTCCATCACGTGACCCGCCACCGCTGCCTCCACCGCAAACTCTACCTCCACCGCCTCCACTTGCACCGCCCGCCACTAGCGACTGCAACACCTTCCCTTTTTCCTCAACAGCCGCAACAGAAGTCTCCTCCTCCTCCTTTCCCAAACCGGAATTCGACAACAATCTCTTCACCTCTGTCGAACCCACTTCTCTCTCTTTTAGCTTCGCCAGCTTCGGCTTCATTGGCCCGTTTTTGTTCTTCTTCAGAAGTACAGCTGGATCTCGTAGGTCCGATTCGCGCATGCACCGGCTGGATGAATGTTTGGTCGGTGATTCATCATGACCAAACGACGTAGACATAGAATGAGATCCAGTCCTAATCAATCGCCGCGTCTGTATTTGTATTATCTTGTCTGATTCCGGCGATGACCCGCAAGAGATTGGTACCCATGAATTCAGTAAAGGACTTGATAAACTTTTTAATAGCATCTTTTGGATGAGATCAATCGCAAATTAAGTTTTGTTTTCAGATATTAGAATGAGTAACCAAAAGAGTCCCTCCAAAGGAGGAGAGAATGAGAAGTGGTTGGCTGAGCTGAAACATGAAAGATTATTAAAGAAAAAAGATGATCCTGATGGAAATAAATCATAGCCGTTTATTGGCCAAATGCCGCGGAAACCGACAGAAGTCAGTGTGATATAAAATAATAAATCTGCACGTTGAATATGATATTTAAGTGGTGACTACTATACTGAGTGGGTCCAATTCTGCTCAGTGGGCTACAAATAATTTTGGGACTGTTACATTAATTAGGAGGGGGAAGAATTGTATTTATACTTAGTTGGTTAAAAAAAATTGTAACCGTATATACGGGCCTGAAGTAGCAACAATTTATGTTTAAAGTATAAACTTGTAGTGAAGTTAACTTTTGAAGTGAGCCCGTAAGTCACAGAAATACAAATTGACAGAGATTATTTTTGCATGTTGCAAACGACTAGCACAAGCAGTTCCTCCTTAATTCTTTTTTCGTGAAGTTCCCATTGATGGACGTCAAAACACAAAAATCTGTGGAGTTTTATACTAGTGGAACAGTTCAAAGACTACAGAGTTCCTTCAATTAGATTCCATCTGAATATAAATGGAGATTATTTTAGGGTTTCTTCCTTTGATGGGATCTATCTAATCAACAAATGATATGAATACTAAAGTGCAGTCAAAGGAGGTCCCTGTTGCCAAACAGGTTCAATAGAGACAATCATATCACACCAGTAATACACTACTAGTTGGTTGCTTTAGTATCAAATAGTTGGCCAAATCATTAAGTGTAAAAACAACTCTGGGACAGCTTATATCCTCAGCTGTGTTGCTTGTTTATCGCATTCAAATAGAAACATCTAGAATTTAGCAAGACTTATCTCAATAGATGTTGTGCAAGTCTTTTACGTTCAATCACCAGTAAGGAAGAAGAAAAATAGCTCCTGTGACTCTGTGAGAAAAGAAAATACACAACATTCACCAAGGAAAAGACACTAATAGTTGCTTCAGCTCATTCGATACAATTGCTCCAAATTCTTCTCAATAAAGAAAAAAGAGGGTAGAATATTTCTACCCTAAGATGTGTGGTAACAAAATCTACATTTCCTTTGCAAGGATGAAGACCGCTACCATATGTTTCTCCATATCATACCATACAGATCGCGCTGGAGTCTTTACTTACTTGGTATCATATCAGGGTTGAAAAAAGTAAGGAAAGAACAAGAAGCATGCAGTTTTCAGAGACATTAGTATTTCTAAAACTGATACTTCAAAACTTCCTACAGGGAACTACTTTAAACCACTAGGTTAAGCTAAGTAGTTGTGGTACCTGATAGCCAACAACATTCTTATTATTTAGGATTTCTTTTCAATTCAATCACACTCACTCCACAAGACAACAAAGAGAAGGAAAAGCCTGCTTTGCTATTGGAACAAAAAAATCTCATAAATTCTTGAACAAGACAGGGAAAAGTATTCTTCTATCCAAGAGTGCAGAAATAGGGAGCACTGTAATAGACTTGAATATAGGGACAACTGTAATAGACTCTAATTCCATATAACTGAACAGCAAATTTTTCTCTCAAAGCCCTATAGTAGAAGCTTAAGAATCGCAGCATGAATGAACTAATGCTAGTTGGGCTAACAGGGAACTCTATACTACCTTTAAGTGAAGAAGACAGAACAATCTCCACGTTTCAGTATCACTAAACTACCGTACACACTAAATCCTTCTCTTTATCTTTCTTCCCTGTGCTACACATGTTTTACATAACCATGTAGACAGCATACAGAGCAAATCGTACAAGACACCATAAAGAAACTTCTTACAATTTTATCTTCTAAATTGAGAACCCTTGTTTGGTCTGCCATCATTCTTCCCATCCCACACAGAATACCAGAAGAAAAGTGACATCCAGAATAATACAGCAAAAAAGATCTGCATGGTGTCTTGTGCTTTGGAGAAAGATGCCATGATACCTGATTCAGAAATTTAAACATTTGTCAGGGATCCGTAACAATATGAGTACTACTATCACAGCATACACTCAAGGCAGAAGACAAGTGAACAGTACCAAAGTTACTGGCATCAATCATTACACCTTCCTGGATTATCACTTAAGTTTGATGCTTGACCATCAGTATCTCATATACAATAAATAATTTGTAAGACGATCCCTTTAGTAGATAAAATACAGCAAAAACAAGCTCCAACATAGACTCAAAAACAATGGCACAGCAGAAAAGCTATGCTAAGCCAGTAACTTAATAATGCAAGATGAAATTTCAAGCGATGTTTTAAGGTTAACATTTTTTTGTCTGTCAGTTGCTAATCCTGATCAATTCTAGTCATTGGAATGTGTCATTAACAATGTATTAATTAGCTGCCAGATATTTTTACCTGGATTTGACCCCAAGCCTCAACCCCCGCCCCCACCCACCACCACCACACACAGAGACAACAAGAAAAGGAGGAACAAGAAAAGGGTATCAAAATAGTTGTTTCAGGTTATTGAGCAAGTGACACAAATCATTCAGTGGATAAATACTCTCTTTTTTTTAAGCCAATGATCGTTTCATCCAGGTCATTTCATAAATAGTTAAAAAGCATCCCAAACTATAAGTGCATTGGTCAAAGTTCACTAATGATGGTAGTGTTCAGCTCATTCCAACCATTGACCTCCACGTTATGACATCTGTTTTGTTTTTGTCATCGTGTTTCTCACTCTCCTCTGATGATTAGCATCCAAGTATCCATGTATCTTAAAGAACGAACATTTTGTTGTCCATTTAGGAGATCATTTGCTGCACTGTATCCAGAAATGCCACAGATCTACTGTACATGGACGCTTGTGAAGGTATAAGATAAGGGTGGGATGATTTATCACCTAATACTTAGGATTCAGGGGGATTTAGTTTTCTAAATATCCTGTATTTTTATTACTTGCTATCAGTGCTCCTTCCGTCCTTTCTTTAGCCGAGGGTCTACCGAAAATAGTCTCTCATCCCTTCGAGGAAAGGGGCGAGGAAAGGGGTAAGGCTGATGTTATTATATTTACTTAGGATTCCCTTAATGAGTATAGGTATGTTGGGATCGTCTAATAAATGTACAAGAATAAATTGAAAAGACATCGAACCAAAATAAATAATTTTATTCCATAAGCATATCTCATGCAATAACAAAATATTCTACTACTTAATGCAATTCTTTTTTTCTTTTTTGCCAAGAAATTCATGAGGCATAATGGGCCCGCCCCTCTACCTTCTCCACTTAAATACCAGGTTTTTGACTGTGGCAGGGTTCAAACCCATGATGTACCTAACATACACATCATGCATTGCGCTCTTACAACCAGAACAAAGCACTGGGGGCAATATTTTGCAGTTATACGTGTGTGTATATATATATATATATATATATATATATATAAAGAGAGAGAGTATGTATGTTAACCGGATCAAAAAAAACCACGGAAACCTATGCTTCTTAGTTCCTTGGCTGCCAGCGCACCCTGCAAATCTGGTATGTACCACACACCCACATCCATGTTATATCAGCGCAGCAGGGGGTATTGAAGGATTCATATAAATATGCAAGATAGCTCTATAGTTGTTACTACACGAAGCCAAGGTGCACTCTTTCCAACAGCTTCCATCTTTAAATATGAAGCAACAGATAGTTGAAACTGAAAGTAATTACATTATACATGAAAAACTTTTCAAAGTTGAAGAAAGATACTTACAAGATTAGAAAGCAACAACATATACTAATCGATGGTTTTGTGAAGACGTGGTAAAATTGCTCCTAAGACATCTTAATTTTCAGATAAATTGCATCAAATTTTCTTGAAAAGAATAGCTCGAAAATATACCAAGCAAGAAACATAATCTCCTATTCTTCTCCTCTAGGTGATTAAGAATTAGTTACAAGTCATTACATAATTTTGCAAGGAATTAGTTAAAAATGAATCTACTTCCCAACAGATATTATATCTAACAGAGATGGTATATTGAAGCTAAAACCTCGTCTAAGAATATAGTTCATGATATGAATCTTGTTTCTAACACACCAGCAGTTCTTACTAAAAGATACTACTCCAATAAGTAGTAGTATCAAAGTCAAATTTAGCTATTGATAGCGGTTTAATCTGAAGCAATAAATAGAAAAATAAAAAATTCAATACAAATACAAGAAAATGAGCTATGAATACCTGGAGATGAGGAAGAGTGTTCTTCGTTAGTGGGTGGGTCGGTTTGTGGAGGTGAAGGTGGGCCTGAACTGGTAGCCCGGCAGCGACCGAATGACGTATTAGGATAAGAAGAGGATTGGGTTATTGAGCTTTGCGGATGTAACATAAAAGAAGAGAAACGAAGGCTAGAGGTGGTGGTGGTAGCGGTGGCGTGCGAACACCGGCGCGGCGGCGTTACGGAATTAACAGCGGAGGTGGAAACAGTTGGCGGGGAACGGTGAATGTTCTTGAGAGAGAGCAACGATTTCATTTTGGAATTTTGTTCAGATTTTGGAATGTGACTGGAAGCAAGTCATTTCTATTCAAAACTAGTACAATCGGACTCATTTGGGACACGTCTCACTTAATTTTCCCGACTGGGACAATTTTTCCTTTTTTATTATTTTTCTCTTTCTTGTTTCTCTTTTTCTCTCTTTCTTGTTTTTTCCCGACTCTTTCTATCTGCTGTCCCGCTACAATTATGCAATTAAGGGATTGTTTGGTAAGGTGTATAAAATAATATAAAATAATATATTAGTAATATATATATTAATAATGTATAAGTTAGTAAGGTAAGTATTAGTTATGCAGATATAATTTTTTATCTATTATTTAGTGTAGTGTATTAAAATTATAATGCATTACATAATTTTTTTAAAAATAGTTATTTATAAAAATGTCATCTATATTCTCTAGCTTTAAAGAACTCTAAGGATAATTTTGTCTTTAACCATACAAATACATGCATTAATGGCCTTAGTCTTACTAATGTCATGGTTTTCTATGCATTACTTAAATATACGATAATATCAAATATGATGTATAACTAATACAAATATTAGTTATACACGCTACACAAATTTAAAAAATATATCAACTAAGGTATTACCAATGTATAAAACTAATATTTGCATTATTTTTCTAATACCTCTTACCAAATAGCACCTAAATGACATGACTTGGTTTTGGAAAAACATTATGAAATAAATTTCTAGAGCCGTCAAGATGGATTTGTCACTAATATCAGCTCAAATGCTCAATTAATTCAACCTGCTTGTTCAGTAGAGTTGAGTTAATATCTTTTCAGCTCAATTCAAATTTAGGAATATTCATTTGAGTCATTCCATCATGAAGTTTGTTTGACCAAAAAGTATGACACATTTTGTTAAATTAATTATATAAAAATATAGAGAGTAAATTCTAATTAAGGATAATTAATTCTAAATCTAAGAAGGATAACATAAATAGAAAAATATAATTGAGTACAAATACTGACAGTAGTTATGGACGAATCTAATTTATTTATATCTATCTATACTAGATTAAAAGCACGAAGGCCCTTAAGTTACCCTTTAGAAATATATTTCACAAGGGGTTAAATTGTTAAATTAACTTCCTAATATTTAAAATTTTCAAATCAACTTCAATTAATACTTAGCCTAATATTTAGGTGTATAATAAATTCCTCAACTTATATTTTGTCTCTTCGTTAGGCAATATAACAGGTCCTTGCCAAAAAACTAAAAAGTCACACGAATCCCACACAAAAGCTAAAAGGCCATAAAAAGACAAACGCCACAACACCTTGCCATCATCAACGACAAGTAATACTACAAAAGTTTACTTGTTTAATCATTATTATTATTATGGAAATGAATCAAGAGAGAAAAAAAAAGAATCGGAATTGATCGATAGATTTCTCGAAACAAACAAAAAGAAAAGTAAAGATAAAACATAAATTATGGATCAACTAAGTTTTCTTGGGGACTTTCTTAAAGAGGAACCTCATGTAAATACCATGGAATAAGGTTTGATCTTATTCATGGAAATTCTGTAACTATTCCAAAAATTAAAAGTTTGACTTGGAAGGACGGTTTCTCTGTCGAAGAAAGGAATAGCAATTTATTCCTATTATTTTTCCTATAGAAAATCTAGTAACAAGAAGATTTAATCGGAAATATCGACAAATTCTTGTGGAGTCCAAAACAAAAACAAAAAAATTAAAAAAAAAATCAACTACTCCAATTTTATCTCTATCGAATTTTAATGTTCTGATGAAGAGAAGAACCTATGATTAGCTTTTCGGGAAATTTCCAAACGAATAATTTCAATGAAATCTTTCAATTTCTTATTTTACTATGTTCAACTCTACGTATTCCTCTATATGTAGAGTACATTGAATGTACAGAAATGACTATAACAGAGTTTCTCTTATTCGTACTATTATTATTATTATTATTTAAATATCATTGATGATTCTTTTAGGAGCATGCTCCAAAAATTAGACACAAAAGTAACAATATACAAAGCAATCTAGTTGTTCATTCAAAATATTGTTGATATGAAGTAATCTCACAATTAATATGTAGCTTTATTTTTTGTGCGCGTGCTAAAAGATTTAGAAAATTATAAAAATACACTTATTTGCCAATTTTCTCCAAAACACTGAGCCAAGAGTATTCAAAGCATGCAAGATCATACAATGAATAATAAAATTATATTTTTACTGCATGCAAATTTTAAAAAAATATTATTAGAAGTTAGAATATACTATAAACCAAATCACAAAATACATGGCTACTCTTGCGCCCGAATGAACTCAATTTCAATCGACAAAAGAAACATTCTTTTTTAATGACAAAAGAAATAAGTTTATTGCGACCGACTAAAAAACAAAAATAAAAAAATTATTTTACATGAAAGAATTATTTTAACTTCTTATAGAGGTTCATTCGATGATCATTATCCTCATTATCTAAAACCGCAAGCAATTAAATTTTTTGGCTTCAGAATCGCATCAAGATAGTGAAAATAAATAGATGTAACACAAATACATTTTTCGAATAATTAATTAGGCTATTTTAAAAAGTTTTTTCTCATTTAGATAGAGTACACGCGCAACGCGCGTATACTAAGACTAGTATTATGAAAAAGACTGTGCTTTAAATAACATTAAATGGTAATAAAATGTAAATAAATGAGAAGATACACTCAATCTTGAGTGAGGCGGATCCTCTTTTATTTGATAAATATGAACGATAGATGAATACAAGAATCTTAGGACTCTTTTCGGGTTTGATGGGGAGTGTGGGATAACAGAACATCTAAACTCTTTAGAGAGATGTGTTTTTGTTTTTTCTAGAGATAAAGAATCTATTTTTTTTTTTAGAGAAGTCCTATGTCCCCCCCCCCCCCCCCCCCAATTTTCTTATCTCTCATACTCTTCATACGGGATTCCCCAACGAGCCCTAAACAGTACAATTAGAATGAATATTCATCAGAATATTCCCTCTGAAGATTCCAAAGCAAAACTAGCCGTTACTTCTATCTGTACTGCTCGACCTCGACCTTGTTAATGATCACAGCTCGACCTCGACCTTATTGATCAATGCTCGACCTCGGCCTTAGTGATAACTGCTCGACCTTGGCCAATCAGCTCAATTTGATGTGCAGGTTACTTATGGCAATTATTTTCGCCTATCGAATTTCTCTTATTTAATTTTAACCCGTACAAAGTTAAGTAAAACTAACTTATTCTCCTTTGCGATTTAACTATATCATTTGAAAATTCTGATACATGAACTTAAATGGTCCCTTTTCACATTCTTTTTTTTTTTCTTAATTAGGGAGTATTCATAAACTCGAAAAACTAAATCAAACCGAAAACCAAACCAAACCGATCACAAAACTGATACTTTTGGTTTGATTTGGTTTTGGTTTTGAATTTTAAAAATCGATCAAATTTGGTTTGGTTTTGGTTTTAATCAGAAAAAAATCGAACCAAAACGACTATAGAAGTAGCTATTTCAAATTTACTATTACACCTATATATATGTATATTATTATATAAAATTTTAAAAATTTATTGTAAATGTTAATAGTTTGCGCTTTTAATATAGTTCTTTACCTTTACATTCTAGTTTGATTGGTAGTTTTTTTTATTTAGTGTAAGAATCCATTTCATGTTAAAAATAATATATTTTTAATTGAGTCCTTAAATTATTCATCATTATTTGATTCAATATCATCAATATATTTTGGTAAGTGATAGATTTCTCAAAGGGTAATTGATTTGATAGTATTACATTGAAACTGTGGTTGCTGGAATATGTGTTTGGTAGTGTATGTCTTATATTTAAGAAAAAAATCGAAAAATAACCCGAAAAGCAGGAAAACCAGCATAAATCGAATCTAGAAATACCGACTTAATTGGTTTGGTTTGGTTCTAATATTTGAATAACCGACTTATTTAATTTATTTTTTTCTTTTAGGAATAAAATCGATCCAAACCGAACCATGAATATCCCTACTCTTAATAATCCTGTCTAATTCTAAATGGAATTAATAGCCTGTTTGGCCATACTGGAGAAATCAGCTTATTTGAGAATTGTTTTTTTTTAAACGTGCTTTTGAAAAGAGTACTTTTGGAGAGAAGCAGTTTGTGTTTGGCTAATTACTCTGAAAAGTACTTTTGAGCAAATAATTTATGTTTGGCCAAGCTTTTCAGAAAGTGCTTTTAAGTATCAAATTACGAATAAGGACATGAGTAGATTAACTTTATAGTTAATATTATAAGTAAATAAATAATTTCAAAAATTTGTTATTACATACAATAATTAAATCTTTTAATTTATTTAAGTAAAATATGAAAATAAAATTAAAAAGTGCTTAATTTTTTTAATATAAGTTAAATATATTAAAAATAATTCAACAAATATAAAAGCATTCACCGTTAAAATCACTATATATTAGAAAGCTATCCTAAAAATGAGAAGAAATATTTAAACATTAATATCTTAAGTATTAGGTTTAATGGTTATTTTGGTATATACTATATTTTGTTAAAGGGCAATTTTGGTAAGAAAAAAAGTCAAAATTGCTTCTGCTTCTGCTTCTGCTTTTGGGAAGAAGCTACTTTTTTCTGCTTCTCAGAAACTGCTTCTGCTTCTTCCCAAAATTACTTTTTTCCTTTAAAAAGTTTGGCCAAAGAGGCTATAAATCTAATTATCCTATCACATTCTTTCTCTTTTTTTTTTGGGGGGGGGGGAGGGGAGTGCATTTTTTTTCTAATGATATAAGTAATAATCTGTAAAGGAAGCTTCTTCGCGAGATTAGACAAGTCATTCCTTCATTCCTTCACTATATGCAAGAATATATATTGGAGCATCTACATATATAGTAGTATATTTTTGCAGGTCGAAAAGTTAATGAGGAAAACCACGTTCTTATCTCTGCCATTGAATTTGAATATTAATTACAATTAGTATTAGCACCCGCACGATGTACAGATAATATTATAATCCTGCTAAATTGTATAAATTAAAAATAACAAATTATATGAATAACTTTTGATATAAACTTAAATATTATAACTCACATATAGTCTGTGATACAAACAAATAAAGATACAATATGATTCAAAAATAAATACTCCTTCCCTTCAATTTACATAAAATATTTTTCTTATTAGTTTGCTCCAAAAGAATGGCATATTTATATATTTCGAAATAATTTAACTTTAAATTTTTCATTTTACCCATTTTAGATATAATGAGAAGTTTTTACGCCCATATAAATATCATGGCCCCACAAAACTGTTAGGATCATAAGTTTCAAAAGTCTTCTATTTCGTTCGTAAACTTTGTGTCAAGTCAAACTATCTCATCTATATTAAAACTGAGTGAAGTCATACTATATAAAGTAATAACTAATAAAAATACATTTAGTATTATCTTAATTTAAATTATAAAAATATATTATATTATTATCTCAACATAGTAACTTCTCACATCAACATCAACTTCTGCCAACCTAAATTACACAATAAACAATTAATACATACATGTGAATTTGTTGAATCTACACTCAATGATTCTAGTTTCATAACACGCAATTGAATCTAAAGAAGAATTTGGAGAAATCTAGAAGGAGAAATGAAGAGAAGACAAAGCCATTTTTGCTTTAATAGAAGAGGAAAGAAGATAAAACTGATTTCTTGTAACAACCCGATTGGTCGTTTTGAGTATCTACACTTCGCTCGGTGATTTAGAACCAAACTCTATGTTTCAAAGCCTTTAGAGCCTTAACCTAGCCTTCCTCGATTTGTGTGTGCAGTCCAGGTATTGACCCGGGAGGCCTATATGCTAAAAAAAAACTGATAAAACAAGAATTTGTGTCGAAAAATTTAATTTTAGTTGACATTGGTCAACTTTTTGAGTAAATGGACCCAGACCCATATTTTGACGATCCCGGTGAGTCCGTATTGAAATATATATGATCTGGGCATATGCCCGGAATCGAATTCCGCAGTCCCTAGCTTGAGTTATAAATTTTTATTGAAGATTAAAAGTCTAAAAAATCTAATGTTTTTAAGAATTGATTGAATGTTTGGCATTGTTGATACTAGGTCCATATTTTGGTTCCGCAGCCCAATACAGGTTCAATATAATAATTTTGACTTATCAATTTTGAAATTTCAAGTTTTAGAAGCTTGTGATTCGTATTACCAAGTCTTGGGTAAATTTTATAAATGTTCAGTTATCTATTCTCTATTCTCTTATAATCTCAGTTAAGTTGTATTTTCTGTTAGTTGGCTTACCTAGCGAACACATATTACAATCAACATAGAAGACTCAAACCCTAAGGGGATGTCCCTCACACAAGGTTATGCAAGATACTTACCTAAAAGATGACAAACCAATACTCTAAAATGCACTTCTAAGGTGAAAAGACCTCCGGAAGGCTCAAATCTAACCAAATTAATGTCAAAGCACAAATAAAATTCATAAGAAACTACTTCGGCTCATAAAGTCTCAATCTTTAACAAAATCCAAAAATTAGTTCAAAAGTCGACCCCGGCATCGCACCTCAGACCCCGAAATTTTTTACAAAAACCGAATACTCATTTCGATATGAGTTCAACTATATAAAATTTATCAAATTCCGATACCATTTGGTCCCCCAAATCATGATTTTTTATTTTGAGAACTTCCTCAAAAACCCACCATTCTCTCAACTCAAAACACAAATCAAATGATAAAAATGAAGATAAAATCATGGAATATGTTAGATTCTACGTGAATAACACTTACACGATTGATTTGCTTGAAGAAAATGGCCAAACCCTCGATTTAAAGGATTCTACCAGGACTGCGCATCTACGGACAAGAAATCGCACCAGCAACACTACTGAAGCGAAAAGGGAAGCTGCAGAAGCAAAATATATCACATGTGCGATAGTTGGACCGCAAAAGCGATCTTCGCACATGTGCGTCAGCCTCCGCAAAAGCGAGCAATCACCCAAGCCTTCATTACCGTAAAAGCGGCCAGGATCACGTAGAAGCAGAGCCGCACCTACGCTCCAAGGTAGCAAGTGCGAAAAAACCAAAAATCAGACACATTCAAAAACCATGCAAAACATTTGAAACTCAATGGGAAACACACCTGAGGCCCCCGGGACGCCGTCTAAACACACAAAAAAGTTCTATAACCTAACACAGACACATTCAAGGTCTCAAATCATATCAAACAACACCAAAAAGAAAATCATTCTATGAATCAAACTATAAACTTCAAAATCTTCCATCTTTAAAAACTTGTGCCGAAACTAATTCAAACAAACCCGGAATGACGCCAAAATTTGCAGATGTAACGACCCAGCCGGTCGTTTCATGAGTTACATCCCTAATTTCTCCATTTCTACTTCTTTATGTGTTGTTTTACTGTATTTTATTGTATCGTGTTGGTTTTTTTGTGTTCATAGTGTCCTTGGAGTGGAATGAGAGACTTAGTCTCTTATTTAGAAGCTTAAGTTAGAAAAGTCAACTGGGTGTTGACTTATATGTAGAAGATCTTGGATGTGAATTTTGATAGTTCGGATAGCTTCATTTAGATGATTTCGGACATAAGAGCATGTTTGGAATGTAATTTGGAGCTCCGTGGTAGATTTAGGCTTGAATTGGCGAAATTGGAAATTTGGTCAACAATGGAAATCTTGATATCAGGGTCGGAGTAGAATTCTGGAAATTGGAGTAGGTCTGTTATGTCATTTGTGTCGTGTGTGCAAAATTTCTGGTCATTCGGATGAGGTTATATAGGTTTTGGCATTATTTGTGGAATTCGGAAGTTTGGAAATCCTTAGGTTTGAATTCGAGGGTGATTTAATGTTTTAATATTGTTTTGAGAATTTTGAAGGTTTAAATAAGTTTAAATGGTGATATGTAACTTGTTTGCATGTTTGATTGAGGTCCCGAGGGCCTCGGGTTGATTTCGCAAGTTGGACGGATCAAGGATGGGATTTGAGGAAGTGCTGAAGATTTTCGTTTAGTTGTCATAACCGCATCTCGGAGTGGGGATCACAGATGCGAAGTTCACAGAAGCGGGAGAGCAGCCGCAGAGCATCCAAGGCCAATGAAGCCAGGAGCCGTAGGTGCAAAGTGAGGAATGCACCTACGTGCCCGCAAGTGCGGGTATTTGTACGCAGATGCGGATAAGGGCGGTTAAGTGAAAACCGCATATACGGTTGGTTCGACCACATAAACGGCGTCGAAGAAGCGATATAGTGGTCGTAGATGTGGAAAACACTAGGCAGAAGCTACAAAAGGTCCCTTCATGAATTTCTGCCCATTCTTCACCATTTGTGGACATGTTTGGAGCTCAAAGCAGTGATTTTAAGAGGGAATCGAGGTGTATCAGTGAGGTAAGCTACTTGGGCTTTATTAATTGTGTTTGTGATGATTTTTCCACTATTTAATCATGGAATTTAGTGGGAATTTGGAGAGAAATGAGGAAGTTAGGGCTTGATTTTTTGACAGTTTCGATTGAGGGACCATTTGAGGTCCGATTTTGATGTTTTTGGTATGTATAGACTCGAGAGTGAAAGGAGTTTCTAGTTTTGTAATTTTTCTTAGATTCCGAGACGTGGTCCTGGGACTGAGTTTGAGCCAAATTCAGGGTTTTTGATCTAATTTGATAATTTTCATGTGGCTTTCATTCCTTTAGCGTGTATTGATGATAATATACTGATTTTGGTTAGATTTGGAGCATCTGGAGGCCGAATCGAGTGGCAAGGGCGTCATAGGCTAAAGTTTTGGATTGGTTTGAGGTAAGTAACGCTTCCAAACTTGGTTCTGAGGGTTCGAAACCCTGAACTATGTGTGCTATGATTAAATATTAAGGTGACGTAAATGCCAATTGACGGGCGTGTGGGTGTGCATCGTTAGAATTGCGGCCTAGATCATTCCATGGTACTGCTTAGTGACACTTTCTTGCCGATATTTGTATAGTGATTATGTGAAAAAGTTAATGAGCTATAAATCATGCTAATTACCATGGTAGGGCTTCACGCCAGTACTGTTGATACCGAGAGGTCATTTCTTGTTGTCATATCATTAGCTTCATTGATAATTTGTACTCAGTCTTATTCACGCATACCATATTATGTCTCGATCTTGAATATTATTATTTGGCACATCATATAATTGTTTTGGGCTAGTTTCTTGGTAGTGTGAGCCCGTGTGTGTGAGACTAGAGAGTTATGACTGAGTGAGGCCGAGATCCTAAATTTGAGTGATAGTTATGGGATCTGGCTGCACACCGCATCCAATTATTGGTTATGCCTTCATTGGCTTGTTATATCGCTTCGACTGAAAAGAGCTCCTCTAAAGTGTATAAACCCCAGTGAGCCCGGATGATATTATTGAGGGATGGATTTCCCTTGGCATGGATTTGTCAGAAGTAGTGATACTTGGAGATGGATTTCTCCTCAGGGTTGGATTACCTTTATTCCTCGATACCGATTGACTTGAGGTCAGTGTTGTCTATATATTCTGGGATGGATTTCCTTAGGGTTATATGCGGTACCGAGTGGTTGGGAACTTGAGAGTGGGAGCTCACGATGCATTTCATCATTTTCTGGCATTGACATGTAAAGTATTATTGAGTTTTATATTTCACATTGTTTGGATTAGCACTTTTCTTTACTGTCAACTTAAAAATATTGAATTGCTAGAATGCATACTTTCTTATACAATTCAAATGTGTTATAACTATTGAGGTTTATTTCGTCACTACCTATAAGTGCATTGTTTGGACTTTTTACTTGCTGAGTTGGTGTACTCACGCTACTCTTTGCACCTTGTGTGCAGATCCATGTATCTCGGAGCACAATACTGGCTGTTGTTTATTTCAGTCGCGGATTATCACCAGAGATAGCGAGGTAGCTGCCTAGCAATTGCAGTTCCGCCTTTCTCCTTATTTATCTTCCTTCTAGTACATTTTGGCTATTTCCAGACTATTTTGGTCTTGTTTTTTATTTTAGAACAATTGTAGCATTGCTTATGACTTAGTGATACCCAAGGTCGGGCTTTTATTTTTTGCATTTTGGTTTTTAATTTATATCTTATATGGAATTAGTTGAAAAAGGTTTTTATTGAGTTTTTAATGAAATGTTGAACTGATTCGAAAATTGTCGGCTAGCCCATTCCCATGGTAGGCACCATCACGACCAAGGTAGTTTTTGTGTAATGACAAGTTGGTATTAGAGCCTAGGTTACATAGGTCTCACGAGTCATGAGCGGGTTCAGTTGAGTCTTGCGGATTGGTACGGAGACGTCTGTACTTATCTTCGGGAGGCTGCAAAACCTTTAGGAAAAACTTTATGTTCTTGAACTCTTGTCGTGCAAATTTGCTAATTCTGGCAACTAAACTTTTATTATTCTATTATCTCACAGATGGTGAGGACGCATGACGTACGACCACCAATACCACCAGTTGTAGCCACTAGAGGCCAAGGTCGCGGCCATGGTAGGGACAGGGATATAGCCCACCCAGCAGCTAAGACAGCACCTGCAGATCCACCAGTCGCCCCAGTTCATGATCAGGTCCTAGTTGCGGACACTCCAGCAGGACCAGCTCACGCACCCGATGTGCATATTGTTATTCCAGGTCTTTAGGAGATCTTGGCTCAGATCTTAATCGTGTGCACTAGTATTGCTCTGGGGTTGCAGTTTCTACAGTAGCCACTTCTCAGGCCGGGGGAGACACACACTCCCGCCGCCCGCACACCCGAGAAGGTTATTCAGGGATTACAGACACTGGAGGCACCACCAGCCCAGTTGATTGCAACTGCTCAGGATTTTGTAGTACCAGTTATGCCTGATGATGAGCATCGTCAATTTGAAAGGTTTGGTAGACTTTAGCCTCTGACTTTCAGTGGTGCAGAGGGCAATGATGTGTTGGGTTTCTTGGATAAGTGTTAGAGGATTCTGCATACAACGGGTATTCTAGATACTAATGGGGTCTCATTTACTACCTTTCAATTTTCTGGAGCTGACTTCACTTGATGGGAGGCTTATGAGAGGCGTAGGACTGTTGGTGTAGTGCCCCTTACCTAACATCAGTTCTCCATTCTCTTCCTGGAGAAGTATGTACCGTATTCCCGTAGAGAGGAGCTGCGCAGACAGTTTTAGTAGTTGCATCAAGAGGATATGAGTGTGATGCATTATGAGATGAGGTTCTCCGTGTTGGCCTATCATACTATTTGGCTGGATCCTACGGATAAGGAGAGGATTGGGAGGTTCATTGATGGCCTCACTTATCAGCTACATATTTTTCTGACCAGAGAGAGGGTATTTAGCACCTCTTTTGAGAAGGTGGTTGACGTTGCCAAAGATATTGAGTCAATTCATCGCCAAGACCGAGTTTAGAGGGAGGCCAAGCAGCCTCGGGGATCTGGTAGCTTTAGTGGTGTTCCTTCTGGGGGTCAGTTCCAACATGGCAGGGGCCGTCCATTCAGACATGCTTAGTCAGTTTGCCCGGGTCACCATGGTGGATCATCTAGTCATGGTTCTTATAGTTCACATCAGGGTTACTCATCACTTAGTGCCCTTACAGCTTAGAGTTTGACTTATACACCATCGGTTCAGGGCTCTTCTATTAGTAGGTATCTCGGTGGTTGGGGCTCCTTTCAGTCCCCATTGTCAATGGCCGGTAGAGATTGCTTCAAGTGTGGAGATTTTGGTCATATCAAGAGGTTTTGCCCCCATCTTGCGGGAGGTTCGTCCTAGCAGAGGAGTCAGCCTTTGGCTTTAGCACCAGATATTTCCCCACTCGCTCACCTAGCTCGGGGTGGAGGTCAGTCACCTAGGGGTTGACCTAAGGGGAACTCCGATCAGGTAGTGGTCAGACCCATTTTTTGCACTTCCAGCCAGACCAGATGCTATCGCTTCAGATGTTGTGATTACAGGTATTTTATCAATTTTCCACAAAGATGCCTCTGTATTATTTGACCCTGGTTCCACTTTTTCATATGTGTCATCATATTTTTCTTGTTATTCGGATACGCCCCGTGAGTCTCTTGTTTTATCCGTTCGTGTATCTACTCCGATGTGTGATACTATTATTGTCGATCCTGTATATTGATCATGTATGGTGACTATTAGGGGTTTTGAGACCCAAGTGGACCTTTTATTGCTTTGGATGGTTGATTTTGATGTGGTATTAGGCATGGATGGGTTATCTCTGTGTCGTGTTTGGACTATCATGCTAAGATAGTGACGTTGGCTATGCCGAGTGTACCATGGATTGAGTGGCGAGATTCGACAAATTATGTTCCCAATAGGGTTTACATTTTTGAAGGCCTAGTGGATGGTTAGGAAGGGATGATTTTCTTACTTGGCCTTCGTGAGGGATGTCAATGCAGAGACTCCTAGTATTGATTCGGTTCTAGTGGTGAGAGACTTTCTGGATGTTCTACCTGCAGGCCTACTGGGCATGCCTCCGGGACAGGGATATTGACTTTGGTATTAATTTGGTTCTAGGAACTCAACCCATTTCTATTCCACCATATCGTATGGCACCGGCGGATTTGAAGGAGTTGAAGGAGCAGCTTTAGGAACTCGTTGATAAGGATTTTATTTGGCCTAGTATGTCACCAAGGGGTGCGCCAGTCCTATTTGTAAAGAAGAAGGATGGACTGTGAAGATGTGCATTGATTATAAGTAGTTGAACAAAGTCACAATCAAGAACAAGTATCCTTTGCCTCGTATTGATGATTTATTCGACATGCTTCAGAGAGTGAGAGTATTCTCTAAGATTGATCTCAGGTCAGGGTATCACCAGTTGAAGATCAGGGACTCGGATATTCTTAAGACAGCTTGAGTACCCGATATGGTCATTATGAGTTCCTTGTGATGTCTTTTGGGCTGATGAATGTCCCAACAATATTTCATGCATTTGATGAACAACATGTTTTGGCCTTATCTCGACTCATTTATATTATATTCATTAATGATATTCTTGTGTAATCACGTAGTCACATGAAGCACGCTGAGCATTTGAGAGCTGTATTGCAGCGGTTGAGGTAGGAGAAGCTTTATGTAAAATTCTCCCAAGTATGAGTTTTGGCCCAGTTCAGTGGCTTTCTTGGGGCACGTGGTGTCCAGCGAGGGTATTCAGGTGGATCCTAAGAATATAAAGGTAGTTCAGAGTTGGTCCAAACCGTCCTTAGCCACAGAAATTCGAAGCTTTCTTGGTTTTGCGGGTTATTACCATCAGTTCATTCAGACATTTTCATCTATAGAATCACCCTTGAACAAATTGACTCAAAAGGGTGCTCCTTTAATGTGGTTGGATGACTATGAGGTGAGCTTTCAGAAGCTCAAGACTGCTTTGACCATAGCTCCAGTGTTAGTTTTGCCATGACCTTCAGGTTCTTATATGGTATATTGTGATACTTGTCAAGTTGGTATTAGGTGTGTGTTGATGTAGGAGGGTAGAGTGATTGCTTATGCTTCTTGTTAGTTGAAGCCCCAAGAGAAGAACTACCATGTTCACGATTTAGAATTGGCTATTGTTGTTTACACGTAGAAGATTTGGAGGCATTATCTCTATGGTGTATCTTATGAGGTGTTTACTGATTATCGTAGCCTCTAGTAATTGTTCAATAAGAAGGATCTCAACTTGAGGTAGCAGAGATAGTTGGAGGTACTAAAGGACTATGATATCACTATTTTATAACATCCGGGAAACGCCAATGTAATGGTTGATGCCTTGAGTAGGAAGGTGGTGAGTATGGGCAGTTTGACATATATTCATGTTGGGAAGAGACCTCTTGTAGTTGATGTTCAAACCTTAGCCAATCAGTTTGTGAAGTTGGATATTTCGTAGCCTAGTGTGTGGTTTATCAGTCTTTGTTGTTTGATCGCATCAGTATGGTGATCCTCATTTAATTGTCTTGAAGGACAGAGTTCAGCACGACGATGTGACTATTGGTGATGATAGGATATTGAGGATGTAGGGCTGGATATGTGTGCCCAATGTAGATGGGCTTCGGGGGTTGATTCTGGAGGAGACTCATAGATCATGGTATTCCATCTATCCGGGTGTCGTAAAGATGTTTTGAGATTTGAGACAGCACTACTGGTGGGGAAGAATGAAGAAAGATATAGTGGGATTTGTAGCTCAGTGTCTCAATTGTCAACATGTGAAATATCAGTATTAGAGACCGGAGGCTTGCTTCTGCAGATGGATATTACATAGTGGAAGTGGGAGCGAATCACCATGGATTTTGTAGTTGGAATCCCACAGACTTTGAGAAGGTTCGATGTTATTTGGGTAGTTGTGGATCGGCTAACCAAGTCCACGTACTTCATTCCTGTGTGTACTACCTATTCTTCAAAGTGGTTAGCTGAGACTTATATCCGAGAAATTTTTCTCTTGCATGGTATCCCAGTTTCCATCATTTTAGATAGAGGTACTCAGTTCACATCGCAGTTTTGGAGAGCCATCCAGTGAGAGTTGGGTACTCAGGTTGAGTTGAGCATAACGTTTCACCCTCAGACGGACGGGCAGTCTGAGCGCACTATTCACATATTAGAGGACATGTTGTGTACTTGTGTTATTAATTTTTGGGGTCTATGGGATCGGTCGAGTATTCAGATAGCTTCGTATGAGGATTTATATAGGAGACGGTATAGATCTCCAGTAGGTTGGTTTGAGTCGGGTGAGGCTAGACTTTTGGGTATAGACTTGGTGCATGATGCTTTGGACAAGGTGAAAGTGATTCAGGAGCGGCATCGTACAGCTTAGTCGAGACAAAAGAGTAATGCTGACAGGTAGGTTCATGATGTGTCTTACATGGTTGGAGAGAAGACCCTACTAAAGTTTTCACCCATAAAAGGGTGTTATGAGATTTGGGAAGAAGGTTAAATTGAATCCTCGATTTATTAGGCCTTTTGAGGTGCTTCGAAGAATTGGGGAGGTGGCTTATGAGCTGGCTTTGCCACTTATCTTGTCGAGTGTGCATATGGTATTTCATGTTTCCATGATTCGGAAGTATATTGGCGATCCATCTTATGTATTGGATTTCAGAGCGGTTCAATTAGACAGTGATTTGACTTATGATGTGGAGCCACTGGCTATATTGGAGCTGTAGTATAAAAGTTGAGATCAAAGGATATAGCTTCAGTGAAAGTGCAGTGGAGAGGTCGTCCCATAGATAAAGCTGCTTGGGAGATCGAGCGGGAGATGCAGAGAATATATCCTCACCTATTTGAGGCTTCAGGTATGTTTCTTGACTCATTCGAGGACGAACATTTATTTAAGAGGGGAAGATGTAACGACCCGAACAGTTATTTCATGAGTTACAACCCTGATTCCCCCATTTCTGCTACTTTATGTGTTGTTCTCTTGTATTTCATTGTATCGTGTTGGTTGTTTTTTGTTTGGAGTGGAATGAGACACTTAGTCTCTTATTTAGAAGCTTTAGTTAGAAAAGTCAATCGGATGTTGACTTATATGTAGAAGATCTCGGATGTGAATTCTGATGGTTTGGATAGCCGTGTTAGGTGATTTTGGAATTAAGAGCGTGTTCAAAATGTAATTTGGAGGTCTATGGTAGATTTAGTATGATCTGTTTTTAATTAATTCTGTGTAAAATGCTAAGTTTTGATGTCAAAATGAATAAATTCGACTTCAGTTAATATTTTAGGTAAACAGACCTAGACCCATGATTTGACGATCCCGAAGGGTCTGTAAAAAAAATATGGACTCGGGCGTATGCCTGGAATCAAATTCCGAGGTCCCAAGCCCGATATATGAATTTTTAAAGGAAATTGTTTTTCTGAAATTGTTAAGGAAAATTGAAATGAAATTTGATTAGAACGTGTTGGTATCGGGCCCGAATTATGGTTCCCACACTCGATACAGATCTTATATATGATTTAAGACGTTTCTGTAAAATTTGGTTAAAAACGAACGTCGTTTGACGTGATTCGGACTTACTTGATGAAGTTTGAGAAAAATTCTTAATTTTGAGGTTTGATTCATTGTTTTTGAGGTTATTTAGGCGATTTGATCGCACAGATAATTTCATATGATGTTGTTGAGTTAGTGCATGTGTTTGGTCAGGAGCCTCGAGGGCTCGACTGTGTTTTAGAATGATTTTGGGCTTATAAAAGTTGCAGGTTTTCCAATTCTGGTATGGCCTTCTTCATATTTGTGGGAGGACCCTCACGAACGCGATGAGTAAATATTGCTGAAGGAGACTTCCTTCTATGCGAACGTGTAGACCAGGTCGTGAACGCGAGGTAGCGGGGGGCCATACCTTCGCGAATGTGTTCCTGGCCTCGCGAACGCGAAGGCTAAGTGCCTGGGCAAGGGGATAGGGTAGTACACCTTACGCGAACGCGACCTTAAAGATGCGAACACGAGGGCTCGAGGAGCTATAGCTTCATGAACGCGAGCCCCTATACGCGAACACGAAGGCCAAAAATCCTGACCCATCGTAAACGCGAGAGGTCTGTCGCAGACGCGAAGAAGAATTCCCCCTGTTATTTTTAAAAACCCCAAATCAGAACCATTAAGGGAGTTCACCAAAATTTCACAAACTCTTTCTTCTCCAAAAGTTCCTGGGTGACTTTTGAAGCATTCGTTCATCAAAACTTATTGGGTAAGTAATCTCCAACTCATTTTCTTCTATTTTCATCTCCATCTAATGAATTTCTAGGTCTAAAACATATGATTAGGGGTAAAAAAATTAGGAATTTGGGTAGACTTAGAGCTTTTTTATTTTTCTTGATTTAGACCTCATTTTGAGGTCGAATTTGAAAACAAATTATATATCGGGATCGTGGATGAATGAGTGATTTGATTTTGGTCTGAAACTCATGTTTTGACCAAGCGGGCCCGTGGTCGATTTTTGAGTTTTCGGGAAAAATGATGGAAAAGCTATAATTAGGCATTGGGTTCACATTGTTTAGCATTTATTGATGTATTGAAGTCATTTATGCATAGATACCATTGATTTGGAGCCAAATTCGAGAGGAACAACGGTAATTGAGGAGTGAAATGCCGTGGAAGTTGAGGTAAGTGTTCGGTCTAACCTTAGCTCGAGGGATTAGGAGTTGAGTCATATTTGCTATGTGTTTCTTGTTGAGTATGACGTATAGGCATAATGATGATTATCTATACGTTGGTATCGAGCATGACCATGAGTCTTAAATCGATACTTGTTGAATTCTTGAATAAAGTTATGGTTGAAATAAAGGGTAAATTTGTGGTATCGAGCAAACGCTTAGTTATTTTCGTGGAAGTTAGTTATGAGCTAGAAATGATGATAGTAGAGATGATTAGAAGTTGAATTGAGATTGGTTATAGCTGATTCTTCCTTGCCGGGATATACATATTGGTACTGTTGAGTTCCCTTGTCAGGATAGTGTAATTTATAGTAAATCCCCTGTCGAGATTGTTGTTGTGAACACTGTAAGCTGCATATTTTGAACGGGTTGCGCGCCGCAAAATTTTAATTAATGAATATATACATATATTATATATATTGGATCGGGTTGCACGCTGCAACAGATATTATATTGGATCAGATTGTGGACCGCAACATATCTTATATATATTGGATCGGGTTGCACGCCGCAACAAATATTATATTAGGTTGGGTTGCACGCAGTAGCAGATATGTTATATTTATTGGATCGGGGATTTGTGCAACAGGTTTATCTAGAGGTTGCTCTAGACACTGTGCTCTTTTGCACAGATCTCGATACCGGAGTAGCCTACGGTGCACAACAGTAGTACGGGAGCTAGCCTTCAGTCCACTGAGACACCGAGGTAGCCTTGTAGGCGTCCGCAGGCCCGGCGTCTCCTCTATCTTTATTCATATCCTGTTATCTCCTCTGTTCGAGACAGAAAACGTTATTTTCTTTCAAACGGTTATATGTAGTAAAGTATTAGTAGTACATGAGTATTGCGACCCCAGTTCTTGGGTAGAGACATATGTTGAGTTCTGCTCTATTGTTCAGCTTATTTAATTTAAGTCTTCCGCTTTAATTTCATATTTTTGCTGTTATTTAACTATTTATCACCTGATGTTATGATTGATAAAAAGGATTGAAAATAAAGGATTTAAGAGTATATGATTTGCGGATTGCCTAGCTTCTATGAGTAGGCGTCATCACGATTCCCGAGGGTGGGAAATTCGGGTCGTGACAAGGCTTGAATGGGAAAAATTAGAAATTTGGCATTTTCGGTCAGTGGTGGAAATCTTGATATCAGGGTCGGAATGAAATT
Source organism: Nicotiana noctiflora (assembly GCA_032618575.1). Lineage (NCBI taxonomy): Eukaryota > Viridiplantae > Streptophyta > Magnoliopsida > Solanales > Solanaceae > Nicotiana > Nicotiana noctiflora. The sequence continues at coordinate 180,167 of JASVEL010004385.1, forward strand.
CTGAAAATTGGAGTAGGTTCGTTATGTTATTTGTGACGTGTGTGCAAAATTTTAGGTCATTTAGGTGAGGTTTAATAGGTTTCGGCATCATTTGCGAAACTCGAAAATTTGGAAATCCTTAGGTTTGAATTCGAGGTTAATTTGATGTTTTGATGTTGTTTTGAACATTCCGAAGGTTTGAATAAGTTTGAATGGTGATATGTGACTTGTTGGCATATTTGGTTGAGGTCCTGAGGGCTTCAGGTTGATTTCAGAAGGTGGACGGATCAAGGATGGGATTTGCTTCAGCTATCATAACTGCACCTACGGTGTGGGGACCGCATGTATGAGGTTCGCAGAAGTGGGAGAGCATCCGTAGAAGCGGTCAAGGCCAAGGAAGCCAGGAGCCGCAGGTGCATAGCATGGAACGCACCTGCGTGACTGTAGGTGTAGGTATTTGGATGCAGATTCAGATAAGGGCAGTTAAGTGCAAGCCGGAGATGCGGTTTGTTTGACCACACAAGCGGCATCGTAGAAGAGATATGGTGGCCGCAAATGTGGAAGACGCTGGGCAGAAGGTAAAAAAGGTTCCCTTTGCGAATTTCTGCTCATTCTTCACCATTTATGGACGAGTTTGGAGCTCAAAGCAAGGATTTCAAGAGGGAATCGAGGTGTATTAGTAAGGTAAGCTACTTGTGCTTTATTAATTGTGTTTGTGATAATATTTTCACTGTTTAATCATGAAATTTAGTGGGAATTTGGAGAGAAATGAAGATGTTAGGGCTTAAAGTTTTGGAGAGTTTTGGTTGAACATCCGAGGGACCATTTGAGGTCCGATTTTGATGCTTTTGGTATGTATAGACTCGGAGTGAAAAGAGTTTCTAGTTTTGTAATTTTTTCAAATTCCGAGACGTGGGCTCGAGGTATGAGTTTGTGCCAAATTCGATATTTTTGGTCTAATTTGATAATATTGTGTGGGTTTCATCCCTTTATCTTGTATTAATGATAATATATACTGATTTTGGTTAGATTCATAGCATTTGGAGGCCAAATCGAGAGGCAAGGACATCGCAGGCTAGAGTTTTGGCTTGGTTTGAGGTAAGTAACGCTTTCAAACATGGTTCGGAGGGTTCGAAACCCCAAACTATGTGTTCTATGATTAAATATTAAGGTTATGCAAATGCCAGGTGACGGGCGTGTGCTATGATAATCGCGGCTTGGATAGTGATTATTTCTTGCTGATATTTGTGTAGTGATTATGTGATTAAGTTAATGATCTAAAAATCATGTTAATTACCATGTTAGGGCTTCATGCCAATACTGTTGAGACCTGAGAGGTCTTTTCTTGCTGTCATATTGTTAGCTTCATCGATATTTTGTACTCAGCTTTGTTCACGCATATCATATCCTATCTCAGTCTCGGTTATTATTATTTTTCACATCATATTATTGTTTCGGGCTAGTTTCTTGGTATTATGAGCCTGTGTGTATGAGACTAGAGAGTTATAACTGAGTGAGGCCGAGAGCCCAAATTTGAGTGACAGTTATGGGATCAAACTGCACGGCGTAACATATTATTGATTATGCCTTCATTGGCTTGTTATAGCTTTTGGGCTAAAAGCAGCCCCTCCAGAGTCTATATACTCCCCTAGTGAGCGCGAATGATGTTATTGAGGGATGGATTTCCTTGGGCATGGATTTGTCCGAAATACTGATACATGGAGATGGATTTCTCATCAGGGTTGGATTATCCTCGTTCCTTGGTACCGATTGACTTGAGGTCACTGTTGTATATATATTCCTGGTTGGATTTCCTTAGGTCGGATGGCCATATGCAGTACCGACTGGTTGAGCACTCGAGAGTGGGAGCACACAGTGCATTTTCATACATTTCTGGCATTGACATGTACAGTTTTACCGAGATTTATACTTCACATTGTTTGGATTAGCACTTTTCTTTACTGTCAACTTAAAAATATTGAATCGCAAGCATGCCTTCTTTCCCGTACAATTTAAATGTGTTATAATTGCTGAGGTTTGGTTCATTATTACCTATCAGTCCATTGTTTGGAATTGTTACTTACTGAGTTGGTGTACTACGTTACCCCATGCACCTTATGTGTAGATCCAGGTATCCAAGGGCACGATATCGGCTGCTGACTATTCCAAACGCGAATTATCAATCGGAGATAGCGAGGTAGCTGCCCGTCAATCGCATTTCCGCCTTTTTCCTTCTTTATATTTCTTCTTGTACATTTTGGCTATATCAGACTATTTTGTTCTTGTTTTTTTATTTTGGAATAATTGTAGCATTGCTCATGAATTAGTGACACCCGAGATCGGCCTTTTATTTTCCACATTTTGGTTTTTCATTTTATATTTATATGGAATTCCAGTTGAAAAAGGTTATTGAGTGTTTAATGAAATGTTGAACTGTTTTGAAAATGTGTCGTCTGACCTAGTCCCATGCGACCAGGGTTGTTTTGGGGTCGTGACTACAGACAAGTCCCGAATGACAAGACAGGGTTGTTTCAATTTCTGAATCATATTCCAACCCCGATATCACAAAAGTCAACCGTGGGTGAAACTTCTCCATTTTCTAAACTTCAACTTTTCCAACTTTCGCCGAAATGTCTCAAATTACCCTACGGACCTCCAAATCCGAATTCGGACACATGCCTGAGTCCAAAATTACCATACGAAGTTATTAAGATCATCTAAAACCTATTCCAGATCGGTTTACTTAAAAGTTCAATTCTGATCAACAATGCTTAAGCTCCCAAAACTCGAATCCTTCTTTGTTAACTAAATTCAACCATGCACGCAAATCGTTACACTTAATATGAAGCTTCTGAAGACCTTATACTGCTAATCGAAACTTAAATTCTCAAAAACGACCGGCCGGATCATTACACAATTAAAATATTTTTAACAATTTAAATGATACCATTGGGATATAGTTAAGATTAATATATTATGATTAAATAAATATTAACCTACTTTAAATATTTTTCTTCTATGACGCACATGTACTAAATGAAGATGAGTTCTTACATGTAATTATTAATTAAATGAATTTTACCTTATGATTTTTGTAATTCACGTTATTCATAATTATTTTATATCAAGCGGCTCATACAATTTAAGAGAACACAAATATCAACAACGGGTTAAAAAGTTATTGTCCATACCTGAGCCATTAAAGAAGAATTTATCCTCCCATCTTATATATTTTAGCATAGCAATTACTAGCACTCATAAAAAAAGTATGTATTGCTTCAAAACAATTAAGATATAAACTAAATTATAAAATATTGAATAATTCATTTACCGTAAGGTAACATAATTGAAATGTATTCAGCCGATGTTTGAGTCGATTCAGAGTTTAAAACATTATCTCCATAGAAATGTATGTCATCAGTTCCTTTTTTTTTTGTAATTTTATGATTGATCAACTCCCTTCCACTATTATTGGAGTTGCTTTAAAATTGATAGAATCGAACTGTATTTATGTAACTACTCTCTTTCTGAGAATCATTTTAAAAGTATTCGGCTCCAAACCATATACATCACACATGTTGATTCTCAAAACTGAAATACTAAATGAGCAAGAGATATAGATTTTTTTTTAAATTAATTAAAAGTATCAATTTTTCCACACGATCTTTATACCCCTCTTTCTATATTATTTCCTCTACTATGAAATTAATATAGTTATTCCATTTATATGGAAGTTTGACTTTAAATTTCTATTTAAATTAACTATATACGAATTTAAATTATATTTATTTTTTTAATTTGTTTCTCAAAATTATGTCAATGTTTTGTATTTTTTAGTTTTATCTATTATAACGCTTTTAAATACGTGTGCCTTATTTATATAGTATGACTTAGCTCATTGTTATTTTAAAAATTTCTCATTGTTATTTTAAAAACTTTCTCTTCTCAAAGATCAAATAAGTCTTATCATTATATATACATCTACTACTGAAATTATTTAGTTACATAATTTTTTTTTTCTTTTTTTTTTGATTCCTTATTCATGTTATTGCATTACCCATAACTTAGAGTTGTTCATATTATTGTCCACAACTCCCATTAATAGATGAACTAGTACCGCATGATGTGCGAACATAATCCATATCAAATAATGATTTGGATTATTTGAATTACTAGATGGCCCGAGCCCGTGCTATGCACGAGCATTTGCCTGAGATAATTAGTTTCATTACTCGTACAATTACAAGATTGCCACAAAAATGTAAACACTACTCGTATAAAATTACATCTTTATCCAATTACAGAAACAAAAGAGAGGAAAAAATAAAAAATTCAAGCCTTTAATAGAATTTCAAAAGATAGGGACAATTTTCTCAATGCTTGAACGTCCATACATATGAACCATCTCAGAGGTAAGAATTTGAGAGGTTCCTCTTTATTGGTCTTCATTCTCTTTAAAGCACTTCTATACACTTAGCAATAGCAGTACCACCAAATTACGCTGCAATAGTGTTATGCATGGACTTGAGTTTAAACATAGCAAAAATAAACTATATGTGGAAAATTAAACATTCCTAGTTCAAACCCCCAAGGAAAATGAATTATTTATCAAATTTACATATACCTTGCTAGCTTCATGAAAATAAATTATTTATCAAATTTACATATACCTTGCTAGCTTCATGATTCCCCTAGACATGTCTCTAAAAATTCACACATACACTCGAGCAATTGATTGTGGCTCATTATCCCATGCAAGGATCAAGCATGAATTTCAGGAAGCATCTCTATCCCCACTAATCTCAAATTACCGGGTAGATTAAACGTGAAAAAGAAAAAGATGCTAGTGAATGCATCATGTAAAATAGTCTCGCCAAATAAAAATATTAGCACTACCTGATGAAGAAAAGAGAATGAGTCATGGTAAAATTTTCAGATTTACCAGTAGATATCACATATACAAAGAACGTTACAACAATAACATACCTTGTAACAATAAGAAAAGCAAAGTCACTACAAAAGAGAATGATTATAAGTACCTTTTTGCCGAGTCTACTTTTTCGTGCTGCCTCTCTATTCTCCTAAGTGTATGTAAAGAAAATTAAATTAAAATTCCATAAGTTAAATGCTTTGGATCTGGTGTTTCTGGTATATCATGCTCGGAACTTGAAGTTGGATCCATTGTGTTCTCTCGCATTCCCACCACATTGGAAGTAATGAGAAATTGTAAGTAGAAACTTTAGAAAGAAAGGAAAACACTAAATTTTGAAAGAAGAAACACAAAATGAAAATTTTAGTTGAAGATACCATAACCGCTTTAGGTGGACTTCTAGTTAGTTCCCACTTCTTTGCACATAACTTGCTTTTCTTCCATGAAAGTACATTCTTTTGGGAAGTTACCATATCTATTTCTATTTGTAGCTCTGCCTTTTTCTCTTTTCTAAATTGCACAATGATATATATGTCTCTAAATACTTCTTATTTTTATAAACCGCACATATATAAGATTTCAGAAATGTTCTCCAAGTACATACATTAGTTGGAGACTATTGTTTAGTTGATTATATAGAGAAAGAAAGATAGTCTTGTACCATTCATGACCACTTGGTAAATTGCATCTTATTGTTTTGAATGCTTCACCAAATGAATCCATCCAATATTAAACCTTCTCCAGATCTGTCTTTCAAAGTATCCTCCTTTATGGTAACAGATTTAGCAATATTTCCTCTACAACATTTTTCCTTAAGTAGTTATTCTTGTAAGAAGTCAATTACACATGTAGGCTGCAATAACCAAAGATTATGTTAGACTCGTAAACTTTTTTTTTGGACATGAAAGAGAAAAAAAGACACAAATCATGCACTAATAATTTGTAACTATTACAAGTTTACACATTGTAATACCATTTTCATCTTTGATTCTTCAAAACAAGCTGTGATATTCAAAAAATAATCAACTGGGAATTGATGTTCCTATTATAGAACAAGTTTTCTGAAAAAATAGGAATAAGCCTTTAGTACTAAGAGTCAATCCTAAACCCACAGATTTTGTCGAAACCAGTTAGCATATTTAGCTGAATAATTCAAACGCAAAACACCAATAAAAATAATAAATTGTCTTGCTATAAGGTGAAAGTAAAAAGTTTTTAAATTTGCACAGAGAATAAGCTGATCACCTTCATGATATATTCCAAGGCTAGCTGATACCTTTGTAATATTATTCTTATCTTTACTTGTGACATCGAATACTGCCAATATAGAATAGTTCATCATTTCATATCCCCAAATATTGTAGTAATATTCTTTTTCCAAAATGAAAGGACAAATGCTAGAAGGAATGAAAAGGAAGGAAAATGTTCTTACCATCCTTGAACCATTCTCTCTTAGAGCAAATATACCAAGACTGATATAATGAAAGGAGTTTCCTTCGGCGGATAAAATTAGAAGGACGATAGTTCAAGAAAAGGAAGTAACATGTGACAATTCAATGCAGGTATGTTCGTCATCTAAGCATTTCTTGTTCTAAACTTCAATACATGGTAGTATTAAATAAAATCTCTTTTAAGTTTCCACAAATAATAAAGCTCTTTATTTTAAAAGAATTTTGATATGTATTAGGTGACGGTAATGTATGTGTCTTTAAAAATATATCTTTATGGAGTTGTTGGTAAAAGTTAAATTGAGTATAATCCTTGCCGCTAGCTGGAATTTAAGGATATTTGAACAACAGACAGACTACAAACACCATATAATTTTTCCCAATATTTACTTCAACCTAATCTTTTATTGGTTTTACAATATTAGATGATGAAAGAACTGATAGTGATATTTTGCATTCTTTATGGCATTACTTTGTACCATGTTTATCTTTTTCCTTTAATCAATAAGATACAAAATTTTACTAAGAAAAGACAAAACTAATTAGAAAGTGTTGTGAACTGTACAACCAAACAAAAAATATAGATTTTTTTTTTCATTCTATAGAGACTTTTTATCGTGCTTATCTGAACTTTTATATCATGTTGAAATATTGATAAGATATTAACATTAAGTAAACCAGGATTGGTAATCCAGAATCTAAAATGAGATACCGTCTCCAAAGAATATCAAGAAACATGGTCTCAAGTAACAGGGAAACCAAATTAGACTTACACATGCATAGTCAAATTAATTAGCAGACATGAAAAGTGGCAGCCCAGACGGCCAAGCATAATATTTTTGATATACAATATCTGAGAAATCTTAAGTCTAAGAAAATTGGTGACAAACAAGACATGCATGTCGAAATCGGGTAGATAAATATAAAATAAAAATATTTCTTAAGAACCCAAGAGGAAGTCACTAAATCATAATCGTTGATGTAAAAATTAAAATTACCACATAAAATTTTTAATAGTTTTCTCAAACATGTGAAAATTTCACTCTTACCTGTCAATATGAGGGGCCGACAGGCGACAAATCAACATTAAGCAGCTTTTATGCAGTTCTCATCGTGTATAACCCTTGAACTCCAAAATCCCTATTTGTATATGGAACCTTCTAATTGTTTGGTCCTGATCTGCAATAGTAGTTCATTTGTGATCTTATAACCCAATTTCAACCCAATTTCAAACCATACCTTTGAACTTCAAACTCATTAATGAAAATAAAACACAAACACTTCAAGAATGCAAAACAAGTAAAAACAGGAACAAAGAACAGAGACGAAACGAAAGCAATAAAGAAAAATTCCAGCAAAAAGCAAGAGAAAGTATGAAAAGAGATAGAAGAAGATCACTAGAGGAAGTAAAAAAAAGTAGATGAAAGAGAAATATAGAGACATGTAAAAATATGAGAAGCTACAGATGATAGAGAAGAACAAAATATAAATCCACGTGGCATTTACAGTTTGACACGTAGTAAACTACAGAGCTGCAGAGCATTTACGAATTGAATGGTGTGGGGACATTAATTAGAATGGACTCAGCTAAAATTACTGATATAACCTTCGTCGTTCAAGTGAACCTTCACTTATTATATAGTTAAATGTACAAATAATCTTCAAATTAAATCTTCTATATAGAAATAATAAATAATTATTTAATATTAATTAAGAAGCATGAAACCATTTTCAATTCTCATAGTTGATAATTTGTTTTCTTTTTCTATATCCATAAGAACCCAACCTCGTAAGTTTTACGGTTACTATTAAGGAATATTAAACATGTAACGTTGCGAGATCTGTCTTGTTTGAGTACATTAAATTATATTATTTTAATAAAATTCTTACGACCACTTTATTTTTTTATCTCAAGTTCAAATAAGTCCCATCCTTCTACATTATTACCTTTTTAATAATTATTTAACTAACTAACAAACACACTAATCTGCTAGCACATAAGTAGACTAAACTACCTCTTTACTCTCTCTAGTTCACAACAATTGTCTAATTTGCTTTTGACACGCCTATTAAGAAAATACTAAATTCTGTACAAAAATACCTAACTAAACTACTCCTAATTAAACATTTAATGTGAGGAGCAAGAAAATTTTTAGGGATATGTACATAGGGGTTATTTTGTAAAAATAAATTGAATTTTTTCTTGATTACATAACTGGACACTTATTTTGAACCAAAATAAAAAAGTAAATTGGACACTTATATTGAACCGGAGGGAGTATTCAAGTTACATCTTTTGTCTTTAACACATTTCAATTTATGTGAGTCTATTTGACTGGACACAGAATTTAAGAAAGAGAGAAGACTTTTGAACTTATGGTATAAAATAAAGCATATATATTTTGTATGACTATAAATCATTATATAAAGTTAAATTATTTTCAAATAGGAAGGGGGTCAATCTTTTTGGGACGAAAGTATATTCACATAGATTAAAACAGAGGGAGTTAATTTATATATATGACTAGGAAAAGTAAAAGATAAATATAGCCGGCTATTCGTGATACGGATATCTACTTGTAGTTAAGTAATAGTATAGAACTTGTTTTATTTTCTAACTAGTAGTACTTGTAGTCGGACAGAAATGTCGATAGGGACTAGGCAATTGTCAGCTTTACAAATTGTTACTCCATCGTTAAGTACGTTATCATTGCATAGGAAAAAGGGTGAACGTATTGGCACGTCTTGTGTACGTTCCTTACATATTCCTTATCAACATTTGGATCTGATCATCACTTCTTAATCAATATTCAAGAATTGTCCTTTCTGCAAAAACCTAGAAAAGAAAAGTATATATGTACAAACAAGAAAACACATAAACTTAGAGAAGAAAACAAAGCAAGATCAAAGAACATGAAGCAGACTTGAGCAAATGCCATCAACTCTTGCCCGTAAGCATACAAGTATATATTTGAGCATCTAATACAAAATCAGTGTTTAGTTTATATACTAAAACACAGTTAACCCCTCAACTCTCTAGCATATATTTCTAATATGTTTCTGATATGATGCATATATAGTTGACACTAGTCACTACTAAATCAATTTTGTCCCCAGGAAAATTAACTACTGAACTTGGACGGGTGGAGGTCCATATCAAGGTTGAAAGAGCTGATCTCTGCATCTGCATTTCCAAGATAGGAGATAGTAGATATCATCAGCTTGTGTTTTAGATGGATCTGTATTATAATGGCCCTTGATCTTCTGGCTTGGTGAAATGATTAGAGTTGCCTTGCATGGCTGGCAACTCATGCACTTGTTTATGCAACCAGGTGGTCTTGACCCTATCACCATTTTCCTAGCCATACTCACTGCACAAACATAAGTCCAGATATATAGAAAGTTATACTCATTGATGGACTACTATATAGAGAGTGAAACCAAGATCTTAGTTTTATTATCTCTGCATGGAGCATTTAGCTCTATATAACAGAAAAAAGAAACAAGTTTCACACCTGATTGAGAAGGATGAAATGCCAGAGACAATAAAAGAACCAAAGTGAGTCCATGTTTCAGACGAAGTGTGCAGTACTTCCTTGATAGAGCCATAGGTTAGCTTGTGATTTTGCTTTTGAATTTTATGTGAAAAATAGTAGCTGCAAAGTTTCTTTTGATTCGGAAGATGAGACTTTTCTCTCTATTATAGATCATGAATATTACAATACCCGTTGGGGGTGGTATTTATGGTGAGACAAAGTGGAGAACTGTTTCCAGAGAAGGGACAGTACTCTGATGCCAAAAGCTTCATCACCAATCACTTCACATTACACTTTGAAATTACAGTATTCCTAATTTTCTGCATCTTTCTGGGAAATGCTGCACTTTGGCTTCAGTAGGTATGACTATTTGAGCATCCTGTTTACACCAGACTAACTGCTCCATTAAGGATTGCAGATACCAAATATATACGTACTAGTATAGTCTTGCTGATTTTGCTTTTATTTTTACTTTTAAGGTAACAGTTAGTAATATTCTTCCTAACGATTATTGACTCTGAGTATTATCTCACACAAATTATCAGAGACAATAAACAATATTTCATGTCTCAAGACAGTTAGCATAAGCATAAACAAATTAACTTAAATTTTTGTATACTACTCCCTCCCCTTTTACTTGTCTTGTTTGGGTTTTGTACTATGCTCAATAAGAAAATTTTCAACTAAAAGAATAATTCGACTAAATTATCATTATTTATTCCTTATGTTCTCAATTTTTAATTACTCTTGCTTTTACTATATTAATCTCTACATATTAATTAGAGAACAGGTAAAGGTGAAAAAATTGTTAACTAATCCTTTCTTGAAAACTAAAATATTTAAGAATTTTACTTATATATGTTTAATAACCATGACAACTAAAAGTAGGATGCATTTTCCAAACCTCGTAACTTAATCTGTTTGACTCGAAGAACAAATTTTAACAAACTTCCTAGGATTTTGAGACGCGTGTACGTCATATTCTAGCATGTCACATGATGTTGGGCATATTTCTATATGTTTTAATATTACTATTCTCGTGTTTTAACCGCTTTTTGGTAATATTTTGTGTTAAAAATGCCCAATATGTGTTAATTATTAGTTTTTTGACTTATTAAGTTATATATGATGATTTAGGATGTTTGGAGTGCAAAAAATATGAAGAAAAGATGCTCCAAGTAGAAGAGAAGAGGTGGATGCGTTGCATCCATGGTCTACTTGGGAAAGAAGGCTAGATGGTACACCCTTAGCACTGAAGCTGGTCCATATATAACATCCGCCTAAGCATCCGTACCCGGGCACAACAAAGATAGAGGAACCCTTCCATCCACCCTAGCATGCGAAGCTGAGAAGGGCAAGCTGAGGCGAACGCGAAACATTCACTCTAACATCAGTCCCTAAAGCTGAGTTGGATTAGAAAAAGAAAAATTTTGGCTCGCGACTTTTATATGCAATATATAGGCCAAAAATGCCCCTTTAATGTCATTAAGACATTTTTTTAAGGGAAGTCGACCTAAGGAGAGCAAGGCGCCGCCGTGGAGGCCGAGTTCATCTTCTTCCATCAAACCTAGTAATGTTTATGTTTCTTTGTATGATTTGTTATTTGGCTACCATGTCTATGTGGAGTCAAATTTCACGTTTTGGGGTTGCGGTTGTTTCATGACTATTGTTATCCAAATATTGATTTTGATTTCTTGATTTATCAGTATTAGTTTATTTATTCAATCCCGCGTTTAATTATTTTATTACTTGATCAACAATGAATACTATCAACGAATCTTGAATTGAACTCAAAAGTGGAAATTCTAGATTTCATAAAAGATTGAGTATAGAAAATTCTTGAACCCGGGCGTCGGAAAACGGATTAGCGGTTAGGATAGACATATACCTAATTGCCTTGCTTGGTTGATTTACAGGAATTTTAAATGTGTTCTTATTGATTCTAACTTCATAAACATATAGGAATTAGGTTAGCTTGAATATGCGAGCAAGAACTCGACAAATTCATATGAGCAATATTAAACTTGTTAACTAATAAGCTAGATAAATTAGTTAATGTAACGACCCGACCAGTCATTTTGAACTTTTACACTTTGATCGCCAGTTATCATGCATGACTTGCCCCGTGTTATGTATTATGACTAAGGTAGATCACTGATTTTGGTTTTCACGAAGGTTTGGAATGAATTTTAAAGAACAATTTCAGTTGAATTTGAAAGTTTTGACCGAGAGTTGACTTATTTGTATAGAGCTTGGATCAGAGTTTTTATGATTTGGATAGCTTCGTTAGATGATTTGTGACTTGGCAGTATGATCGAAATTGATTTTGGAGGTCCGGTGTAGAATTAGACTTGAATTGGTGAAGTTAGTATTTTGGCGAATTCCGATTGATGGTGAGATTTTGATACAATGTTCGGAATGGAATTCTGAGAGTTTCTATAGCTTCGTTAAGTGATTTGGGATGTCTGGTTAAATTTTCAATCCATTTGGACATTGTTTGGTTGGATGTTTGATCGAATGCGTATTTACAAAGTTTTAAAAGAACTTAGGCTTGAATCCGATGTAATTTGAGGATTTTGGTGTTGTTTGAGGTGTTTTGATGGTTGGAGCAAGTTTGGAAGATTTTTAAGGATGAGTTTGCACTTTTGGTCTAGGTCCCTGGGGCCTCAGAGTGATTTCGGATGGCTATCAGGATGAATTTTGGACTTGTGTTATTGCTGAGATTGCTAGTTCTGGTATTTCCGCATCTACAGAATTGGGATCGCAGATGTGGTTTCGCAGATGCGGGAAGGAGGTCGCAGGTGCAAAAATTAGCTTGGAAGCTGGTTTCCGCATATGCGTTGATGACATCACAGATGCGGATTTTTGACATGTGGGAGTTTCCGTAGAAGTGAATGGTTTTACGCAAGAGCGGAGTCCGCAAATGCGGATATTGACCGCAGAAGCGGTCTTGGGCATTTAAGGAAACTCCACAGAAGCAGAGGATTTCCACATAAGTGGATGTCGCAGAAGCGGAAAGTGCACCACATATGTTGTTCCGCGAGTTTTAAATTTTATTTTTTTTTGTTCCGCGAGTTATGTTATTTTTTTTTTACCATTTTTTAGCATCCTTGAGAGCTTTTGGACGAAAATTGTAGAGGGTTTCGACTGGGGTTGATTGGAGGTGAGTTCTATAATTTTAAAACACGATTATTATGTGAAATTAACCTTGAAATTTATGGAAATTAAGCCTAAAATTGAAGAAATAAGGGTTGAGATTTTGAAACTTGATTTGGGAATTTGAGGGACCATTTATGGTCGGATTTGAGAATTTTTGGTATGTATGAACTCGTGAGGAGATGAGGAATCTATTAATGTGAATATTTATGAGTTTTGAGAAGTAGACTCGGGGCTCGAGTTTTGCCAATTTCGAGATTTTTAATATTTTTTGATTGTTTTCGATTGGGTATTGTTCCATTGGCATATTGTGACGTATAAGTTATGGTTTTGGATAGATTTGATGCGCGTGGAGGCCGATTGAGGGGAAAAGGCGTCACGAGCTAGAGATATCGGCGGTTCGAGGTAAGTAATGATTGTAAATGATATCCTGAGAGTTTGAAACCCAGGATTGCACATCGTAGTGCTATATTGAGGTGACTTGCATGCCGGATAGCGAGCGTGGGGTAGAGCACTATTGGTTGATTATGACTTGGTCCGTACTGATTGACGATTTTTTCGCGTATTTGACTGAAACTTATTTGTTATTATCCTGATTTGGGCTGATTGCCATATTTGAGCTTCGTGCCAATTATTTGAACCCTTCAGGAATTTTATCAATGTTTCCTCATTATTTTGATGTATTATTTGAATTCAGTCCTATTGATATCTACTTTTTTACAAACTCAGCCAATTTTACTCAGATTTGAACTTAAATGATATTTTAGGCTAACTACTATTTTACAAATGCTTGAGGGGCTTGTGACAATTTTTGGACTGAGTGAGGCCGAGGGCCATATGTGAGGATATGCTGAGTGATATGAGGCCGAGGGCCTGAGATACTTTATATGCCACGAGGTGTCTTGAGTGGTGTGAGGCCGAGTGTCGAGTGATGTGAGGCCGAGTGCCGAGTGATGATGCCACGAGGTGGCTTGATATTGCTCTTGGGCCGTAAGGGGCCCCTCCCAGAGTCTGCACACCCTAGTGAGTGTCGTCGATGATATATGGATCGGGCTGTACGCCGCAGCGAGGTATAGATCGGGTTGCACGCCGCAACAATTACTATATGATACTATTCTGAGAGTGTTCTAAAAAAGAGAGCCTAGGGGGCTGAGAGTGAGCCCGAGGGGCTGGTACTTTTTTGAGATATTGCCCAAGGGGCGAACTTTTATGTGATCATCTTGCATATTACTTGCCTTTTTACTTGTTATACTGGGGTATTTGTGCCAGAGGGGCATATCTTCTGTGCTTATCGACTCTAACAGTTTTGAAATCATTTCATAACTATTGAAAAGATTATTTTCAAAAGAGATTTAAACTAAGCCAAGAAATTTCTATAAATTTTATAGCTTCACTGTTTTCTCAAAGGATTGTACCCTGCTTCCATACATCATGATGATTGCTTTACGTGATTTCTTACTTCTCAGTTGTTATTTACCTTTATTACTCACTCAATTGGAGTACTCACTTTACTCCGTGCACCTTGTGTGCAAATGAAAGTATTTATACACCCGGTAGCAGGTTTTGGCTGACCAGAGGCAGTGTTGTCCGATTTAACAAGGTGGCTGCCAGCATTCACAACAACGTACTTAATCTTTTGTTTATCATTCTTATTTTGTTTATTTCAGGCCTTATAGTTGTATTTATACTCATAGATGCTCGTGACTTGTGACACCCATGTTTGGGCTGTGTCGAGATGGCTCTACTATTATTATATATGTTTTCGCAAATTATTGTTATTAAATCATGCTTCATAATTGCTTAGTGGTAATTAACTGCTTAAAAGAGGTGTTTTGTATTGGTCTGGCTGGCCTTGCCTTCACGAGTGGCGCCATCACGACCGAGTTCGGGAATGTGGTCGTGATAGTTAGTCAATTCAATTGAAGAATACAATAGGAATGTTAGATAGCCCATTATCCTAGATCGTTTTCATCACATTTATAATATAAAAATCTGCTCTTCCTCTGTTTAAAGTTCATTAGTTATTTTCTTTTTAGTTTATTTACTTTAGCATCACCATTTTTTGGTTTAATTCTTTTTTTGATAATTATGATAGTCTAATTTAGTGAATAATTAATCACAAATCCTTGTAGGTTCGACATCCGAATTTTAATCATTTTATTACTCGACGACCAAATATACTTGCGTATGCGTTTGCCTGCTCCAACATCACATTTCGAGGTTTCCCCACTAAATTAAGGACCTTTTAGGGCATAGTATTATTTTTATGATGGATCAACCAGTCTATAATTTGACTGCTTAATCCTGAGAGTAGTTAAACTTTGAACTTGATCATGGACCTATATAGCCTGTGTAATTCCAGCCAAACATAGAAAAAGTAACTTACTCCTTGACTTCCATTTCTTGTCCGCACTATACTATACACACTATCATATTCTTTATAGGTGGCGTTTAATTTATTTCAATTAGAAATTATTTCAATAGAGAAAAACTATTTTTCTTTTACAGAAAATGAAAGCACCCTGGGAGAAGTTTTACGAGATGATTAATATGAAATGCTACCGTATATTATATATCGGTTCACGTTAATCCGCTTTTAGAATTCGAAAAGTTTTCTCTCTTCTCCGCAAATTAAACTAGAACAAAATGAAAAATATATTTTTAGCCACTATTCTTTCGTCTTACAGTATATAACCGAAAATTTAATACCATTAACATAACAATTCATATACTTATTTATAGCTTTAAGATCAAAACGAATTCAACACTAGTATTCTCCTGTATATATTTCTCAGAGATATTTACACCGCTTTGTCTTGAATAAGGCCTAAATTACTTTCACTATTTAACACTAGTAGTAACCGACAATAAGTGTAAAATAATCTTATTTCATTACTTGAGTATCTAACTAAATCAAAGTAAAAATAATACAGTATAGCCAGTTTTCGGACTGGTCATTCAAAAACAGTCAGCATTTACCAAATCAATGAAGAATAGCCACTATTTTGCTGTAATAGAGACCGATCCAGCATAATATACTGGAGTTAGGTGCACCTGTGTATGAATTCCAGCATATTATGCTGGACCGATATACTTTGTTGGCTCCAGTATAATATACCGGAGGCTAGAACACCTGTGCTGCAAATTCCAGTATATTATACTGAACCATTATACTTGCTGGAACTCCAATATATTATGCTGGAGTTCTAGTGTACGTAAGCTGGAACTCCATCATATTATGGTGGAGTTCCAACATACTTATCCTGTAACTCCAGTATAATATGATGGAGTTCAAGTATAGTTATGCTGGAGTTCTCCAGCATAATATACTGAAGTATTTTTCGGATTTTAACAGTATTTTTGCTCAAATTTATCTTTATATAAAAAATAGTTAAATTTTAATAACTTTTGAAATTTGGCTATTTTTGAATAACCAGTTGTATATCTGGCTATTTTTAAATGTTTCCCGGATCTAAACGGAGAAAAAATAAATTGTGAAAAGTTGGCAATGTTTTAGGGCTTTTAGTACCGTTATGAGTGATGACTGTTACACATACAAGACAATACAGACATGCAGACCAAAGATTATCGGTTAAATGGTTGGATGACTAAATAGCCCAAATGACTCTTCACTGCAAAAGAAACTTGCTTTCAGTTTGACGCGATGAAAGATCCAAGGACCAGCTGCCAGCCCATAATAGAGAAGGAGAATCCGAAAAAATGATTGAAAGGCACACAAAAATAGCCAGATTACACTGCACAACAAAAATCCGCAGTGTGTTTCCACAAAGATAATGAGGCTCTTTTTTATATTAGGGTTAAATTTTTCACTACTCGGTTTGACTGCGATCTACAATTCTTCTTTTCTTTTCTTTTTCAATAATGGAAATATAGCAGTATAATGGCACATAAAATGAGTCTTAACTCTCTTCGGGTAGTTTGGTTTGAATACAGCTTGTATCGGGATTAATTATTCTGGTATTGTTTTTATCTACTGTTTGGTATGTTATATTTTCTCCGTTGTAATTTATGTGAACGTATTTTCTTTATAGTCCGTGCAAAAAAGAATGATATATTTTCCTATTTGGAAACAATTTAGCTTTATGTAATGATTTATAGCCACACAAAATATATGTCTTTCATTTACACCACAAGTTGAAAAATCTTCTTTTTTCTTAAATTCCGTGCCAGTCAAGTGGGTTCACATAAATTGAAACGGGGGAGTATTAAAAATGACAATTGCATAATTCTAAGAAGAATGTACTCCCTCCGTTTCAATTTATGTGAACCTATTTACTTTTTAGTCTGTGCCAAAAAGAATGATCTCTTTCCTTATTTGAAAACAATTTATCTTTATGCAATGATTTATAGTCACACAAAATAAAGGTGCCTCCTTTTAAACAACAAGATCAAAAGTCTTCTCTCTTTTCTTAAATTCCGTACCCAGTCAAATAGGTTCACATAAATTGAAACAAAGGGAGTATAAGTTATCTCGGTATTAATTACCACACAATCTGCAAGATATAAGTTATCACAGTACTAATTTTAAACTCCGGAATAACTTATACCAGGTTTGCTAACCAATCAAAAAATTTTATAGTATTATATTTTTCTACCAACACTATACCTTCTTATACCTCGTATCAAACAATGCCTAAGTAATAATGTCATAGTAAAATGTAAGTTGTAATACTTGTCTGCTTGGATTCGAGTCCTCCATGAATAGTTTTGGTTACTAGCAATCAGCTAGACATTACATAGCTCTCGTACATTTTCAGCTAACTGCAACTGACTACATAAAGGCAAGACACTCTGTTCTTCTCTCTGGTCGCTCAGTTCCTTTGTTAGTTGAAGTTGTTAACTATATCGTTCTTAGCTTGTATTTAGGAGATAATTTCTCTAAGAATTATCTTCCTAGTTTGTAGCCTAGGATAATGCTAATCTCTTGAAATTAATTTTCCAGTTTGTAGCCTAGGATAATGCTAATCTCTTGTAATTAGTTTTCTAGTTTGTAGCCTAGGATAGTGCTAATCTCTTGTATATATTGACTGTCAATAGCAATGAGAAAGACAAGGAAAATTCTCCAAATCTTTCATGGTATCAGTTACCTAGGGTATTCTCTCTAATTCCGCTGCACCCTACGCTCTCCTTTTCCGCCCATATCTTCTTCTTCTTCTTCCTCTATTTTTTTTTTCTCTTTTCTCTTCTCACCGGCAGTTTCTATGGGGGAGTCTAAATCGTCCTTCCATCCGGCTCTTGCTATTTCTAATATCAAGAACAATATTCCCATCACTCTTGAGATGAAAAATGTTCAATATTCTACGTGGGCGGAATTATTCAAGGTTCACGCAAAATCAAACAAGGTTCTTCACCATATCATTCCTCCGGCCAAGGGCAAGGAGCAACCTCCTCCATCTACGGATGCAGAAATGGAATTGTGGGAGACCTTGGATGCCACGGTTCTTTCGTGGATTTATTCTACTATTTCTCGTGATTTGTTGAACATCATTATTGAGCCCGACTCTACGGCTATGGAAGCTTGGGATAGGTTGCGTGACATATTCCAAGATAATGAACATTCTCGTGCCGTGGCTTTGGAACAAGAATTCTCCACCACTTCTATGGAGGATTTCCCAAATATTTCATCTTATTGTCAACGTCTCAAATCCCTTGCGGATCAATTGAAGAATGTTGGGGCTCCGGTGTCCGATAGTAGAATGGTTTTACAATTGGTTGGAGGTCTTACTCGGCCGTACCGAGGTGTGGGTACATTGATTCGCCAAAGTAATCCTCTGCCTCCTTTTTACAAGGCTCGATCCATGCTCACTTTAGAAGAAGCTGGGTTAGCAAAAGAAGCAGCCACTGAGTCTGCTATGGTGGCCTCGAGTGATGGTGGTCCAAGCCATGGAGATAAACAGGGTCACAACAAATGCAAGAATAATTCTGGCCGGCGCAACAACAACGGTGGCCGGAAAAATTCGGGTACAGGTGGTGGCAAGAACTTCGCCGGCAACAAGGGTGGTGGCCGGGACCAACAGTCCGGCAGCCACGGTGGACAGCAGCACCAGTCACAGTGGCAGCAACAGCAGCCTGCGGGATCAGCTCCATGGGGCTGGTACAATCACGGCTGGCCCATCCCTCCTTGCCCCTACCCAACGCAAGGATGGGCCAGGCCTCCTGCTCCACAGCAGCCTCGTCGGGTCGGTTTACTTGGGCCCAGACCTCAGCAGGCCTATTTCCAGCAAGCAGGGGCGTCCAATCCACAGCAAGGGCAATTCGGTTCTTACACACCTACGGATATCGAGGCAGCTATGCACACGATGTCGCTTCAAAAGCCCGACCCATCGTGGTACATGGATACCGGTGCTACCTCTCATATGACGTCTTCTACTGGTAAACTCTCATCTTCTTTTAATTTGAGCAATCATCCAAACAATAATATTGTTGTTGGTAATGGTCATTCAATTCCCATTCTTGGCTATGGTCACACTAAATTGCCTCCCCGTGTCAATCTTTGTCTCTTAAAAATGTCCTCCATGCTCCTAAACTGATTAAGAATCTAATTTATGTTAGAAAATTTACTAAAGATAATTCCGTGTCAGTTGAGTTTGATCCTTTTGGGTTTTCTGTGAAGGAATTTTGGACGGGGAGGCCAATCATGAGATGTGATAGTCATGGCGATCTTTATCCATTTTCACCTTCTTACAACAATCAACCTTCCTCGTTTGCTGCTATTTTACCTCAAATATGGCATGACCGCTTGGGTCATCCGGGGCACCTATTTTAGATTTGCTTAGGAAAAATAAAGGCATTGATTGTAAAAAACACTCTAGTTCAAGTATTTGTAGCTCTTGTGTTTTTGGGAAACAAATTAAGTTGCCATTTATTTCTTTCTCTTCTAGCACTACTATGCCATTTGATATATTACATAGTGAGCTTTGGACATCTCCTGTTTTGAGTTCTGCGGGACATCGATATTATGTTTTGTTTCTTGATAATTTTTTAAAGTATTTATGGACTTTTCCGTTGGGTAGAAAATCTGATGTTTATGACATTTTCTTAGCCTTTAAAGCCCATATTTCGACCCAATTTAAACGTAATATAAAAAATGTGCAATGTGATATTGGTCGTAAATTTGATAACAGTTCTTTTTGGGATTTTTGTACAAAACATGGCATGTCATTCCGTTTGTCTTGTCCTCTACTTCTTCTCAAAATGGGAAAGCCGAACGCAAAATTCGGTCTATTAACAATGTCACTCGTACTCTCTTAGCTCGTGCTTCTCTTCCCCCATCATTTTGGCATCATGCTCTTCAAATGGCAACATATCTTCTTAATGTTCTTCCTAGTAAATTGTTGCATAATAAGTCTCCTATTGAAGTTCTTTATCAAAGAATTCCCTCTTATGATCATCTCCGGGTTTTTGGGTGCTTGTGTTTCCCTCTTATTCCCTCCACCACTATTAATAAATTGCAACCAAGGTCAACTCCGTGTGTGTTTCTTGGGTACCCCACTAACCATCGTGGTTACAAATGTTATGATATGTCTTCTAGGAAAATCATTATTTGTCGTCACATTTTGTTTAATGAACATACATTTCCTTTTGCTAGTGTGCACACTCCAACTTCTCATACATATGACTTTCTTGATGATGGATTATCATCACATGTTATCCATCATATGCAGCAATCTACTACTCCTACTGGGCCCATTCCACACACGGTCCAGCAGCAAAGCCCCACCTCTTATCCTTCTCCACGCCATAACCAACCACCACCTGCCACCCAAATTTGCATCCGGCAGCGTGGTCTTGCACCACCAACTGTCAGCCCCGCCGGGTTACCAGCGGACGCCGGAACGGGGGGTGCCTCGGTGGTTGGGGCAGGCGTGGCAGACCAACCCGTGTCCCCTTCATCTCCATCTCCTTCTCTCTCTGGGCCTCTTCCTACCCAATGCCCAGTCTCTTCCTCCCCTTCAGCCCAAACACAACAGGCCCCATTCCCCACAAATTCTCTGCCCATTCCTTCTTCCCAGCCTAGAGTTGTCACACGTAGTCAACATGAGATTTTTAAACCCAATCCGAAATATGCAAACTTGCATACTACGGTTGACCGGACTCCTTTACCTCGAAATCCCATTGATGCACTTCGTGATCCAAATTGGAAAATGGCCATGGATGATGAATTTGATGCTCTTATTAAAAATAAGACGTGGGAGTTGGTGCCCCGTCCACCTAATGTGAATGTTATTCGTTCTATGTGGATTTTTTCTCATAAAGTCAAGGCTAATGGTGATTTTGAGAGGCATAAAGCCCGTCTTGTAGGTGATGGTAAATCTCAACAGGTTGGCATCGATTGTGGCGAGACATTTAGTCCGGTTGTCAAACCGGCTACGATCCGTACTGTTCTTAGTCTTTCCTTGTCAAAGGCATGGTCTATTTATCAGTTGGATGTTAAAAATGCTCTCTTACATGGTCAGTTGTAGGAAATTGTCTATATGCATCAGCCTGTTGGATACAGAGATCGGACTTATCCGGATTATGTTTGTCTCTTGCGTAAGTCTCTTTATGGACTTAAGCAGGCGCCCCGGGCTTGGTACAAGCGATTTGCTGATTATATGTTGTCTCTTGGATTTACTAATAGCATGATGAATAATTCTTTATTTATCTATCGTCATGGGTCCGACATGGCTTATCTTTTATTGTATGTTGATGATATTATTGTGACAGCTTCTTTTGATGCTCTCCAAAGTTCTGTCATGGCTCGTCTTAACTCCGAGTTTGCTATGAAGGACCTTGGTCCTCTGAATTATTTTTTGGGCATTGCTGTGACTAGATATAAGGGTGGTTTGTTTCTCTCACATCGTAAATATGCCGAGGAAATAATTGACCGTGCAGGGATGTCATCGTGTAAACCGTCTCAGACTCTGGTTGACACGAAGCCGAAGGTTGGCGCTACTACTAGTGCACATTTTGACGATCCGACTCTGTATAGGAGCCTTGCGGGGACTCTACAATATCTTACATTCACCAGACCGGATATTTCTTATGCCGTTCAGCAAGTTTGTCTTCATATGCATGACCCGAGGGTTGATCATATGTCTGCTCTCAAACGGATTATTCGGTATGTACAGGGTACTCTTGATTTTGGAATATCCATCCTCTATTTCTTCTCTGGTTGCATATACTGATGCAGATTGGGGTGGGTGCCTTGATACAAGATGTTCAACGTCTGGTTATTGTGTTTTCTTGGGTGATAATCTGATATCTTGGTCATCTAAACGCCAACCCACATTGTCCTAGTCTAGTGCGGAGGCCGAATATCGTGGGGTGGTGAATGTTGTCTCCGAGTCATGCTGGATTCGGAATCTTCTCTTGGAGTTACATTGTCCGATTAAAAAGGCTACTCTTGTTTATTGTGACAATGTTAGTGCTATTTATTTGTCAGGAAATCCAGTTCAACATCAACGAACAAAACACATAGAAATGGATATTCATTTTGTTCGAGAGAAGGTTGCTCGTGGGGAAGTTCGAGTACTACATGTGCCTTCACGATTTCAGATCGCGGATATCTTCACTAAAAGTCTTCCGCGGGTTTTATTTGAGGAATTTCGGGACAGTCTTAGCGTCCGTCGCCCTCCCACTATGACTGTGGGGGTGTGTTAACTATATCGTTCATAGCATGTATTTAGGAGATAATTTCTCTAAGACTTATCTTCCTAGTTTGTAGCCTAGGATAGTGCTAATCTCTTGAAATTAGTTTTCTAGTTTGTAGCCTGGGATAGTGCGAATCTCTTGCTAATCTCTTGTAATTAGTTTCCTAGTTTGTAGCCTAGGATAATGCTAATCTCTTGTATATATTGACTGTCAATAGCGATGAGAAAGACAAGCAAAATTCTCCAAATCTTTCAGAAGTTACAACTCATCTCATGCTTAAACAGCTATTAGTACATTTCTCATCTCGTATCAGTATTCAGTAATCAACTTCTGTTTTTCTTTTTCCTTTTTTGGGTCCAGAGTAGTACTGCAACATCATCACTCTCTTAAAAGATACTTTCTCTGTTCAATTTTATTTGTCCATTATTCTAAAAATAAAATTTTATTTTTATTTGTTGCTTTTAGCATATCAAGAAACACAATTTTTTTTATTATACTCACAATATTAATTACTCATTTTAAATCATTTTTTCAAATCAATTAATAATATGCATCAATTAATATGAGTATCATGGTAAATTGTGCACTTCATTTGTTATTACTTAAGGGATGTATAAAGTCTATAATAAACAAGTAAAAATGAATTGAGCGAGTATAATCAAGAATGTAATCTAAGTGCGACTATCTTTTGTAGGAGGGCAAACCAAACAGAGCAGTTACGAAAGTTGAAAGCAAGATAAGACTATTAACAAAAGTTAGCAAATTAGTAACGTGATTCAAGCGTTTGTAGCGTAACGAAGTGAGACCATCTTCGAGGCGGCATCATTTTTTGCACTAAATTTAAATTTGATGTAAAAAATAGTATTTTTTTGCTCTAATGCAATACTATTTTTTGAACTATTGTAGAGCATGATTCATCACTCTATATTTAATTTATTAATATTTTATCCAATCTTTTTATTTTTGTAATTTTAATGTATCATATATTGTATATATAATTAATTTGAGATTTTTATAATTTTAATTTTATATCCCATTTTTTGATATATTAATTTTTGTATATATTATATTTATATGAAATTATAAGTTAATTTTATTATTATAACTATATAAAAAGAAATATAAAAAATGGTGAATGTGAATTATACATAATGAATATTGAAAAAAAAAGATAATATTAGTTTGAGGGAAATAAAAAATAAAAAGTAAATAGAAGATAATAATAATATAGATGACAAAGAAGATTTGGTATAAAAAATAATGTAATGGTTGAAGAAATTTGGTGTTATACCATTTTAGTATAAAATTTAGTGTTAAGGGTTGGAGATCGTACCAGAAAGCTAAATATAGCTGCTTGGTTCCTGTTCAGAACTTAAGGCGTTTGACATTAGGACATTAATAACAATGTCTGTACAGCTTTAATAATTTATATTTGTTGAAGGAGTCACGTGAATGTGACAGCTGTCACATTACACTAATAAGCAGTTAATTAAATAGGTTTTAGTTAGTTAATCATTTTGTACAGTGTATATATATAGATGTACAGTGTATTTTTCAATGGAATAGTAAGAATACGATTTCCACATTTCTTCTTCTTCTCTGTTCTGGTAACTGCCATCTAAGAGGAGCTTCAATGGTGCTCTCATGGTAGAAAATAATATGGTATCAGAGCAGGTTACATCAATCACAATTCGTTGATTTCAGCTTAATTTCATATGAACGAAGGCTCGTCTTCTTCGTCTCCTTCTTCTCCTACCTCGATTTTTCACAGAAACAGTGAATCAACAATGGCGGCATAGAAAATAGATCACACACATCCTTTGTTTGTGCATCCATCGGATACTCCAAGCTCGGTGTTAGTTCCAATTCAGCTCACTGGATCTGAGAACTATGGGATATGGCGGAAATCGATGAGAATCGCACTTCAAGCAAAACGTAAACTAGGTTTTGTGACTGGTACATGCAATAAGGACCAATTTAGGCCTGAAGTGCATAGAGATTGGGAAACATGCAATGCAATTGTCCTTTCATGGATTATGAACACAGTGTCGCGAGATTTGCTTAGTGGAATTGTTTATGCATCGAATGCTCACTTAGTCTGGGAAGCTCTTAAGGAGAGATTTGATAAGGTGAATAGGATGAGGATTTTCCAAATACATAGAGAAATAGCCACTATTTCTCAAGGTACAGATTCAGTATCTATGTATTTTACGAAATTGAAAGAACTGTGGGCTGAATATGACGCGATGGTACCTTCCACAAATTCGAAGGAATACACAGATCATTTACAGCGATATAGGTTGTTACAATTTTTGGGTGGATTGAATGATTCTTATGCTCAAGCTAGGAGACAGATTTTGATGAAATCAGTAGAACCTACTTTGAATCAAGCATATGCTTTGATTATTGAAGATGACAGTCAAAGGAATACATCACATGCATGACATAATCCAATAGCTGAAGGGAATGATATTACTGTTATGTGGAGTTCAACATCTAATGGAAGTTTTGTGCATAAGAACAAAAGGAATTTTAATGCATTCTCTGATTTTTGTAAAATGAAGGGTCATGTGAAAGAGAAGTGTTATCAAATTATTGGTTATCCAGCTGATTTAGAAGGAAGAAGAAAGCCAGTAGTGGGGAACGCAGGTGGCCATCAATATCAGAGAGCAAATGTTGCATATCATGGAGATTCTTCTAAAGCTAGAAGAAATTATGATACAGGACAAGCAAGAGCAGGTATGGAAGGATCTGGTTCTGGAAATTATGCTGATAATAATATGCATATGCAAGGAGCTCAGTCACAAGGATTTGGAGGAAATGTAGCTGTTACTTTTACTCCGAAACAATACGAACAAATTCTACAGTTGCTTAACAAAGAGAATGTGCCAGAAGTATCAGCTAATATAGCAGGTAAAATTTGCTCTTTCTTGGCAAATTATAAATGGATAGTAGATACAGGGGCAACAGATCATATGATGTCAACTACAGATGCATTTTATGATCTTCATGATTATCCTAAACAAGGTGCCTCTGTACATTTATCAAATGGGAAACAATTGCCTATTAGTCATGTTGGTAAATGTAGATTAGCTGAATGAGAGATCAAAGATATGTTATGTGTGCCTGAATTCAAATTTAACTTGTTATTAGTTGCAAAGTTAACCAGAGAGCTACAATGTTTTTTGTCATTCTATCCTGACTTCTTCTTGATGCAGGACCTTCACACTGGGAAGGTAAAGGGGACTGGTAGAATGCAGAATAATTTGTACTACTGGAGAAGCACATTACAACACAATAAAACACCACAGTTAATGACTTCCAGATTCATTTTATCAAAAGATCTATGGCATAAAAGGTTGGGGCATGTTCCTCATAGAGTGCTACAACAAATGGATGTTTGTAAGAGTATTGATGTATCTGCAGAGAAGACTTGTCAAATTTGTCCACTAGCTAAATAAACTAGGCTACTATTTCCTCAAAGCACTAGTAGAGCTAGTAAAACTTTTCAATTAGTAGATGGAGATGTCTGGGGTCCTTACAAAATGCCAACTTATGATGGGCATAGATTTTTTCTTACACTTGTTGATGACTATAGCAGGATGGTTTGGATTTTTCTATTAAGATTGAAGAGTGTTGTTTCAGTTGTAATAAAAAACTTTATGCAGTTGATAAAAAACCAATTCGATAGTTTCATCAAAGTGTTTAGGAGTGATAATGGTACATAATTTTTTAATTCACATTGCAGAGATTTATTTAGTGATGCAGGGATTGTACATTAGAGCTCTTGTACTTACACTCCTCAACAGAATGGAGTGGTAGAAAGGAAGCATAGACAACTTCTTGAGGTAGCAAGGGCTATCAGATTTCAAGCATCTATTCCTTTGAAGTTCTGGGGAGTTTGTGTTTAGAATGCAGCTTATTTGATCAATAGACTTCCTTCAACTGCTTTGATGGAAAGTCTCCATTTGAGATTTTCTATGGCAAAGTTCCAAACTTGCACCATCCAAGAGTTCTAGGGTGCTTGTGCTACGCAACCAATGTTGCCACTAAGAGTGACAAATTTGCAAGTAGAGCTATTCCAGCAGTGCACATGGGATATTCTAGTACTCAAAAGGGATACAAATTATACGATCTTGCCACAAAGTCTTTTCTAGTGAGCAGGGATATTTCTTTTAGGGCGGATATTTTCCCACTTAAATCCACTTAATATCAGCTACAATATTTAGTTGCTACTGATGATCTAGAATTGACTCTTGATCCCTTTGAATATGGAGCAACAGGTGATAACACATGTTCTTTGGAGTCTTCTTCAATTGCCAATGCTCATCTAGCTACTCCTACTCATAATCATACTTTCGTTCCATCAACAATTACCAATGTTGATGACAGTACTCTTGATTTAATATCTACTGAGCCTCTATTACCAGATTCAAGCAATAAAGATAATACTATTGCTGTCAGAAAATCCTGCAGAACATCTAAGCCTCCAGGTTGGCTAAATAACTATGTACATCCAGTGTCCAAGACTACTTCACATGCAGCATCTCGGGGATCAATATATCCATTGTCTGCGTATATGTCTTATTCTTCTATATCTGGTCATTATCATACAATTTTGTGTAATATGTCATCTGTTAGAGAACCTAAGAACTATGAAGAGGCTTTGCTTGATCCCAAATGGGTTGAAGCTATGAAACTAGAGTTGCAAGCTTTACAGGAAAATAATACATTATTGCTGGTTGATCTCCCTTCTGACAAGAAGCCCATTAGATGTAAATGGGTGTTAAAAGTCAAATATAATTCCAAGGGAGAGGTAGAGAGATATAAGGCTCGTTTAGTGGCTAAAGGCTATACACAGCAAGAAGGTTTGGATTATCAGGAGACTTTTTCTCCTGCGGTGAAGATGGTTATAGTAAGGTGTGTCTTGTCCATGGCTGCAATGTTTGGGTGGACATTACATCAAATGGATGTCTTTAATGCATTTCTTTAGGGTGATCTTATAGAAGATATCTACATGATACTTCCTCTTGGTCTTTTGGGGCAGGGGGAGTGCAACAAAGTTTGCAAACTCCAGAAATCTTTGTATGGTTAAAACAGGCTTCTCGTTAGTGGAATTTGAAGCTTTGTGAAGCTCTTCTTTCTCCGGGCTTTATTCAAAGCCATTATTATTATTCACTTCTTCATTAAAAGGTCAGAATCTGATTTGGTTATTATTCTTGTATATGTGGATGATCTTCTCATTACTGGTTCTTCTATATCTTTTATTCAAGAGACCAAACTATTACTTCATCATCATTTCAAGATCAAGGATTTGGGGGAGATGAGATACTTCCTTGGTCTTGAAATTGCTAGAACTCAAGATGGAATTCTAGTATGTCAAAGAAAATTCACATTGGATCTTATTGCTGACCTTGGGCTGAGTGGTTCTAAACCAAGTGTTACTCCTATGGAAGTCAATCAGAGACTTACCAGCATTGAGTATGATCAAGGTTGTGACACAATGGATACTACTGATGAATTGTTGACTGATCTTGCTAGTTATCAAAGGCTAGTAGGAAAACTTCTTTATTTGACCATGACTAGACCAGATATTAGCTATGTAGTGCAGAATTTGAGCCAGTTTATGCACAAGCCAAAGAAGTCACATATGGAGGCTGCTTTAAGGGTAGTAAAATATCTGAAAAATGCACCTGGTCTGGGAATATTATTGAAGTCTAAAACATCTTCAGAACATACAGTTTATTGTAATGCAGATTGGGCAACTTGTCCTATGACAAGGAGATCAGTATGTGGATTTGTAGTGAAAATAGGGGATTCTTTAATCTCCTGGAAATCAAAGAAGCAGAATACAATATCTCGAAGTTCTGCTGAGGCAGAATACAGAAGTATGGCAAATTCTATTGCAGAAGTAGTTTGGCTTACTGGCCTTTATGAAGAGCTGAGAATGAAGTTAAAGCTACCAGTGAAGCTATTTTGTGATAGTAAGGCAGCACTTCAAATTGCTGCAAATTCAATATATCATGAACGAACGAAACACATAGAGATTAATTGTCATTTCATTAGAGAAAGAATTCAAGAAGGGATGATTTGTACAGAATATGTTCCTATAAATTTGCAACTGGCAGATATTTTGACTAAAGGACTGGGAAAAACACATTATGTTTTTTTGTTATCCAAGTTGGAAATGTTCAACCTGTTTTCATTACACAGCTTGAGGGGGAGCGTTGAAGGAGTCACGTGAATGTGACAGTTGTCACATTACACTAATAAGCAGTTAATTAAATGGGTTTTAGTTAGTTAATTATTTTGTACAGTATACATATATATAGATATACAGTGTATTTTTCAATGGAATAGTAAGAATACGATTTCCACATTTCTTCTTCTTCTCTGTTCTGGTAACTACCATCTAAGAGGAGCTTCGATGGTGCTCACATGGTAGAAAATAACAATACTCCACTTGGCAAAGCCAAGAAACAGAATTGGAGATCACAAAATGCAGACAGTTAATTAGATTCACAAAATGTTTATGACCTTTTTAAAATTTTTATTATCTATTTTTATGTATTTTAATTGGACTCAACGAATTAGTCTTGGGTTTTTAAAAGAAAATAGCACTGTAGTAATCCTCTTGACGAAGATATAGTATTAGAACACGCATATACATAGCACTCTTTTATTCGAATAGTAAAAGGAAGAACAGAGAACAGTGCTCATAGTTACTACATCTGGACTGTAAAACGAAAACTAGATCAAGTTGGAGCTCACAAGACTTGAATTTCTTTAACATCTTTCTTAGACCTCTCAGTTCTAGGAATAGTAAGGGTCAAGACACCATCTTTCATCTCAGCCTTGATCTCATCAACTTTGGCATCTTCAGGAAGTACAATGCTGTTGTCGTAGTATCCATAGCTTCTTGAAGACCAGAACTCATCATCTGAACCTTCCTCTTGTTCTTCCTTGTGCTCTCCCTTTATCCTCAACATTCCATCTTCCACCGTGATCTTCACGTTCTCTTTCCCGAGCCCTGGCACATCATACTTGATTTTGTAGCTCTTGTCATCCTCCTTATATCTACCCATAAGTTGTGAGGGACTCACGTTCAGATTCTCAAACAGCCTGTTGATGTTCTCCGTGGCTTGAATCAATGCATTTCCAAGTCCAAAAGGTAAAACATCTGTAACATTAAACAAAGTCATGAGCATATCATCAATTTCAATAATAAGTGGAATATAAAAAGGGGTTTAAGGATGTCGATCGTACCCAAAAGAGCAGGTGGGAAGTCGGGATTGCGGCGTCTCCAGAGACTGCCGCGACCGCGTCTCCTAGGAAAGATCTTGGATTTCTTGCCACCTTCAGAGACTGCTACTTCACGCTTCTCTGCTTTACCTTCACCTTCACCTGCTGTGGAGAAACGTTTTACAAGGTGAGAACTCCATCTCAGTTTCTGATCAATATTGTCCACAGTCCTAGAGAAGGTGGCTGAGGGGCTTGAGGCCATCCTCTGCTGTACATTCTTTAAAGCTACACGAGCCAAAGCCATCTTTTAACTGTTGGTGCAGAATGTATAATAAATTACTGTTGGTTTGTTTCAGTTCACTAGTGGTATGAAGGCAGCAGTGGATTAAGGAAAAGATTTAAAGGTGGTTTTATAATGATGTGAGATATGCACGATACATCTAACAACTTCTAGCTGGAACGTGATACGTCAGAAAAAAAAAGTCACATACTTGATAATCTTGAGAAGCTTCTTGCTGCTTCTGTTCGACGAATGTGCTTTTTCCAGCAGAGTATTCCAGAGAGTAATATATCCCTCTATTCTCAAACTACCATATTTTGACTTTGGTCATGTATCTGTCCTTTAGTAATCTTGTTATAATGTTCCAAATGAAGATTTCTTCCCTATAGGCTGGTTTGTCGTGGGCTCTACTTTAAAAGGTTTTTTAGTAAGATGAGGCTACATAAAAAAAATTGAATTGTATTGTTGCTTTTAAAATAATAGTAGAAAATATATATATATATATATATATATATTTGTTGTCTATAAAATTTATATAAATTTTATATACTTTTTCGATTACCAAATATAAATAATTTAGGGCGCGGACTAAAAGTGAAAAAAGCCATTTCAAATTATTCAAATTACTAATATCATATAAAAATCGGTGAGCAAGAATCCAAGACGATCATTGATTATTGCCATATCTACCTCACAGTTCACATCGATGAACGAGTTTTCCTGCTAATAAGGTATTGTCCTCCGATTAAAACTACTCCGACTACAAAGTGTTTCAATTTGCCCAAATTCATGACATTTATAACAAGAATAACAATAATATAGTATAATCGCACTTAATAAGATCTAAAAATGATAGTGTATACACAGACCTTAGGCTCACCTTGGGATAGAGAGACGGTTTCCAATTGATAATATTTCATTTAAAAAAAAGAAAAAAAAACAAGAAAAAGAAGAAGAGAACATCTGGTCACCTCCTTTGTCACAAAGCAAATCAATTTTACATCAGCATATACAGCCTATTCACTTGAGTTTTGATCGCGCTGTACTGAATCTCACGAAAGATTATGCGGGCGTTGCAAATATAATCAATATATAGTAGCTCAGAGTCGAACCACAGAGAATTAACCCACCAATTACCACCGTCAAATTTACTCAATTCCCACAACCTGTTTCCTCAAATTTTCGGTTTCCCGATGGTTGATTATCTAACAACTAAGACTGAAAGTAATACAGACTAAAAAATAACTATGAATTCTGTGTAAACAATATTAAGAAGATCTATGGTAGTGATTTCCCACATTGGTCTTTTCCTTGGTTGTATATTTCTTAAAATTCGACTTTATCTATCTCTAACTACCACTCGTGCATCATTGGTGGGCAAAGCTGCAACTTTCACCCATTTAGACACATAATCCACCGCCATCAGTATGTACTTATTACCGAAAGAGCTGACAAAGGGACCCATGAAGTCTATCCCCCACACGTCAAACACTTCTACTTCCTGAATTGGTTTCATTGGCATCTCATAGCGACGGGAAATATTTCCCATCCTTTGGCATTCATTGCAGCTCTTTAGCGAGAGGTGTGCATCTCTAAACACAGTTGGCCAGAAGAAGCTGGCCTCCAGTACTTTCGCAGCAATTTTGAACCCTCCAAAATGTCCTCCATATGCTGAAGCGTGACATGCCTGCAAAATTGAAGATTGTTCTATCTCGGGGATTTATCTCCAGATAATGTTGTCAACACAAATTCGAAACAAATAAGGTTCATCCCAATAATACATGCGGCTATCACGGAAAAACGTTTTCTTTTGGACAGAAGACAGGTCATCAGGGATTACACCACAAGCCAGATAGTTTGCAAAGTCGGCATACCATGGTGCATCCTCAAGACTGGCAGCGAGTAGCTGCTCGTCAGGAAAAGTTTCCAAAATTTCTTCGACCTCGACTGAATTTTCAGCTCTTTCAAGTTGTGACAGATGGTCAGCGACTTGATTTTCTGTGCCCTTACGATCACGGAATTTGAGGTCGAATTCTTGCAACAGCAGCACCCAACGGATTAGGCACGACTTAGACTCCTTTTTCTGAATGAGGTACCTGAGAGCTGCATGGTCAGTGTACACAATTACCTTGGAACCAATCAAATATGATCGGAATTTGTCAAAAGCAAATACGACTGCCATCATCTCCTTCTCTGTCACTGTGTAGTTTGTGAGCACGTGATTTTTGCCCTAAGCAATTAAAATATATATATATATATATATCCCTAAGCAATTAAATTTCAATATATATATAAAATAATACAAAAATAATTTTTGTTTGCAATTGTGTGATTTAGTTGAAATACCAGTATTTTTATTCGAAAATAAAATTGAAATGAAAATACAAAAAAATCAATTGGGAAAATATCACCAAAAAATGTTAAAATTTAGAAAATCAAGTAAAATGCAAAAAATACCGGAAAATTAAGGAAAGAATCAAAAAATAGAAAATAAAGAAAATGTAGCAGTTTTAAAATAAATACAAAGGAAAAATACAAAAATACAAAAAGAAAATACAGGAAATTAAATAAAATACAAGTCATAAAATAATAAAATACAAAAATACAATATAATGGTAATTTGGGATAAACACATAATACACCCAGCCCAAACTATAACACATTAACCAGGCCTAAACGAAATAAGCCTGGTCTGCCCAGTCTATATACCAAACAACACCGTATAGGTGTATTAATCCAAGCCGTTGATACATTTGATCAATGGACCTAGTAAGGCGGCGTATCTATTAATTACACGACGTCGCATTTGAGACTAATCCTAGCCGTCCAATACAATTAATCAGACGGATAAGGCTGATGAACCATTTAAATGAAACGACGTAGTCCAGGTAATCGATCTCAACCGTCCAAGCACTTAATCTAACAGACCTAGTAAGACACCTCATTAAAATAGACGATGTCGTTTTGAGGCCAAATGATCCTGGCCATGCATTCAATCCAATCCAATGGCCAAGGATCAAAAGTGTATGATCGAAATATATCTACCTTTCTCCCTCTCAGACGCCTCATTATACACATACACACATTCATACAAACCCTAGCCGCCTAAGTCTCCACCTTCATCCTCTCCCGTGTCTCCCATGGAGACCACCGGAAAATCACTCCCTAGCCTTCGTCTCTGGCTCAGGCAAACCCCCAAATACCCTTCTCACCACCCAAATAACCTCCAAACCACCATAAACCCCGACCAAAACCAACAGCCTCCTTGTTCTTGAAATTTCGGTCACCGGAACCCTAGCCGGTGACCACCCAAAGTATGAACCAAAGTCCCAGATTAACACCATTAAACCATCTCGAGGTGATCTACCACCCTATCTAGGTGGTTTCCCTCGAATAACCCCCAAACTCGTCGAATATTAGAAAAACACTCGCTGGAACCCTACTCTGGCGAGTACAAAAAACAAACCCCACCCAAAAACACTACCCCAGGTCTCCAGACCACCCATCATATACACTTAAATCGAACCTCAAAGCCCCATTCATAAGATCTAGCACTCAAAAGACTAACCGTCTTTGAAGCTCTGAAAACCAAGAAAAATGAAAAGAACGAAGAAGAAAGAAAGATGAAAAGAAAGAAAGAAAAGGAAAAGGGAAAAAAGAAAAGACTGAAAAAGCTAAGTATCCCCACTGTCACGACCCAAATCCAGTCGTGATGGCGCCCAACAATCAAGCTAGGCCAGCCAAACCAACAATTTAATTATAACACAATACGAGTCCCCAAATGGACAACCCAAGAAGAATATATGAGTTTAAGAACTCCAATAATAATAATACTGAACAAAAGTATTGACACTCCCAAAGATCCGGAGTCACAAGTCTAGAGCCTCTAACAAAACCCAACAGGAAATAGAGAGTACGATATAGAAGTACTCAAGTCTGAATACAAAATATAAAATAACAACTGGAATGAGAGGAGAAGCTAGGCTCTGCGAACGTAGGCAGCTACCTCAGCAACTCGATGTGACAATGTAAAAGCTGGAGATGTCCGTCTACTGCTCCTGTGTACCTGAGTCTGCACACAAAAGGTGCGGGGAGTAGGGGTGAGTACTAAGTACTCAGTGAGTAACAAATATATATATGTAGCTGACAGTAAGAAATCCACAAAATACCACAATATGAAGCTACTCTACAGTTCGAATCTCCTACGAACTAGCAACAACAATACAATACAGCTACCACAGAGTAATTCAACAAATACAGATGCAATGCAAAGCACATAACCGCTACGGCGTGTAGCCCGATCCAATTTAACGTCGACGGCGCTCACTGGGGGTGTGTACAGACTCCGGAGGGGCTCCTACAGCCCAAGCGCAACACTACTGCGGCGTGCAGCCCGATCCTCATATCAACCACTGCGGCGTGCAGCCCGATCCCATGCTCGGTCCACAATAAACAATTAAGTCACAAAACAATTCATTTTTCCTTATTTCCAGTTCTCAATTCATAATTTATGAAAAATACTTTAACTTTTTTAATTTTGCAAAAACCCGTGACTTAGCATTTCAAAAGTGTGATTACAATTTCCAGGACTGAGATCAGTGATTTAAGCAATTATAGCTATCACATAAATATTGTCCTCTAAGGACGCTACAGATCGGCACAAGGCCCCAAACAAGGCTTACAACCCACAAATATAGCAAATACAGTGTATTTCCAACACTAACAACATATTATTCACTTCCGGGATGGACCAAGTCTCAATCCCCAATCACAATCAATCCCGTACCTGCCACGGTGTGCGAGCCACGCCCTATTAGCGTCACAATGTGCTAAGCCGGGGTTTCGAACCCTCAGGCTACAATATACACAAACTACTCACCTCTAGCCGGTCGTAGACTCGTCCGCGATGCCTTTCCCTTTGAATTTCGTTGCCTCGTGTGTAGAATCTAGTCAAATAACAATAATTATATCAATTACGGGTCAAAGAATCATAACCCACTTCAATCTATATGAAATTCGCAAAATTACACTAAGTTGGTAAAACCCGACCCCGGGCCCCACTGCTCGGAAAATTCCGAAATTAGTACCAACGCGATCCTTATCTCGCCACGAGTCCGTGCATATAAAATTTATCGAAATCGGAGTTCAAATGGCCTCTCAAATCCAAAAATCCCGTTTTCAATACTTAGGCCACATTTCTTCAAGATTTCAACCCAATTTCATGAAGATTGATGTTAATACTACCATAAAATGATGTTTTTGAGTCAAGAATCTTACCTCCGACGAATACCCGATGACTTCTCGGTGATTTCCTCGAGTTTTCTTCTCTCTAGGGCTCAAATGTGTGTTTTGGGTTAATGAACCCGTAACTCTCTGTTTCTGGATTAAATTCACTGCCAGACACCATTGTTCATCGCGTTCGCGTGACCCTCTACGCGTTCGCGATGAACAAACCAGCCTTACTCTTCGCGAACGCGACGCTGGCCACGCGTTCGCGATGCCCAATCCCTGATACCCTTCGCGGACGCGACGCATCCCACGCGTTCGCGATGTTCAACCTCCCAACCACTCGGATTTCTTCTACGCATTCGCGATAGACCTCCCGCGAACGCGAAGCACAACGCCATGACTCTACGTGATCGCAACCATATCAACGCGTTCGCGATGCTTAACATCCCAGACCTACGTGAACGCGACTCCTTCTCCCGCGAACGCGATGCCCAAAAAGGCTTGGCCTTCGCGAACGCGACACTGGTCACGCGAACGCGAAGGCTTAAGGGCCTGGGCAGAACCTGCAGTTTTCTGCAGAATTTGTTTCCAAGTTCTAAATGCCCGGTTGATGGTCCGAATCCATCCCGAGGCCCCCAGGACCCCAACGAAAACCACCAACATACTCCAAAACATGATACGGACTTGTTCCAATCATAAAAACACCATACTAAACATCAAAATCACCAATTAACCACGGATTCAAGCCTAAGTTTCTTCAAAACTTTCAAAACTAACATTCAACCCAAAACCCGATCAAACGATGTCCGAATGACCTGAAAATTTGCAGACATATCCAAAATCACATAACGAAGCTATAGAAATTGTCGGAATTCCATTCCGACCCCCGGATCAAAATATCACCTACCATCCGGTTTTCGCCAAAATTCAACATTCGCCAATTCAAGCTTAAAACTACACCGGACCTCCGAATTCAATTCCGATTGTTCTCCTAAGTCATAATTGATCCCCCGGAACTAGTCGAATCATCAGAATCCGGTTCCGAGCATTCTAACTCAATAGTCAACTCTTGGTTGACTTTTCATATTCAAGCTTTCTTCAAACATGCTATTTGTTTCATTTTCAATCCAAATCACTCCTAACTCACCCGATATACTCTAATACTGTTTTAAAAGCATAATATATGTAAATGCAAGGTAACGGGGTGGTAATTCTCGTAACGACGGGCCGGGTCGTTACATTCTCCCCAACTTAAACAAACGCTCGTCCGCGAGCGGGTTAAGAAACATACCTGGAGCATCAAACAAGTGTGGATATCTACTTCGCATCTCCTGCTCGGTCTCCCAAGTTGCTTCCTCCACGGGACGACCTCTCCACTGCACTTTTACTGAAGCTATGTCCTTAGATCTCAGCTTACGAACCTGTCGACCCAAAATGGCTATTGGTTCCACATCATAAGTCAAATCCTCATCTAGCTGTATCGTGCCGAAGTCCAACACATGAGACGGGTCTCCGACATACTTCCGGAGCATAGATACATGGAACACCGGGTGAACTCCCGACAAACTAGGTGGCAAAGCAAGCATATAAGCCACCTCCCCAACTTTCCTAAGCACCTCAAAAGGTCCAATGAACCTTGGGCTCAACTTTCCTTTCTTTCCAAACCTTATAACACCCTTCATAGGCGAAACTTTCAGCAACACCTTCTCACCTACTGAATAAGACACATCTCGGACCTTCCGGTCTGCATAACTCTTCTGACGCGACTGAGCTGTGCGAAGTCTCTCCTGAATCACCTTCACCTTATCTAAGGCATCTTGGACTAACTCCGTCCCTAACAACCTAGCCTCGCCGGGCTCGAACCAACCAACTGGAGACCTACACCGCCTCCCATATAAAGCTTCATACGGTGCCATCTGAATGCTGGACCGATAGCTATTATTGTAAGCAAACTCCGCCAAAGGCAAATAATCAGCCCATGAACCACCAAAATCAATGACACAAGCACGCAACATGTCCTCCAATATCCGAATAGTACGCTCAGACTGCCCATCCGTCTGTGGATGAAATGCTGTGCTCAACTCTACCTGTGAACCCAACTCTCGCTGAAATGTCCTCCAGAACTGAGATGTGAACTGGGTACCTCTGTCTGATATAATAGAAATAGGAACTCCATGCAATCTCACTATCTCACGGATGAATATCTCTGCCAACCGCTCTGAGGTATAGGTAGTACACACTGGGATGAAATGAGCTGACTTGGTCAACCTATCCACCACCACCCAAACCGAATCAAACTTCCTCGCTGTCCGAGGGAGTCCACTAACAAAGTCCATAGTTATTCTTTCCCACTTCCACTCCGGAATATCAATACGTCGGAATACACCACCAGGTCTCCGATGCTCATACTTGACCTGCTGACAGTTTAGACACCGAGCCACATGGCTCACAATATCTTTCTTCATCTTTCTCCACCAGTAATGCTGCTTCAAATCCTGATACATCTTCGCGGCTCCTAGATGAATAGAATACCGCGAGCTGTGGGCCTCCTCCAATATCAACTCACGAAGGCCTTCAACATTGGGCACGCATATCCGGCCCTGCATCCGCAATACACCCTCACTATCAATAGTGACATCTCTAGCATCATCATGCTGAACTCTGTCCTTAGGGACAAGTAAGTGTGGATCATCATACCGGCGCTCTCGAATACGATCATATAAAGAAGAACGAGCTACTACATAAGCCATCACCCGACTGGGCTCAGAAATATCCAGCCTTACCATCTGATTAGCTAACGCCTGAACATCAACTGCTAGGGGTCTCTCCCCAACCGGAATATACGCCAAACTGCCCATACTAATAGCCTTCCGGCTCAATGCATCAGCCACTACATTGGCCTTTCCGGGATGATACAAGATAGTAATATCATAGTCTTTAAGCAATTCAAGCCATCTCCGCTGCCTCAAATTTAGATCTTTTTGCTTAAACAAATGCTGAAGGCTGCGGTGGTCTGTATATACATCACAAGATACACCATATAGGTAATGCCTCCAAATCTTCAAGGCATGAACAATAGCAGCTAACTCCAAATCATGAACGGGGTAGTTCTTCTCGTGGGGCTTTAGCTGACGAGAAGCATATGCAATAACTCTACCCTCCTGCATCAACACACAACCGAGTCCAACTCTGAGAAGCATCACAATACACCGTATATGACCCTGAAGCTGATGGTAACACAAGTACTGGAGCGGTGGTCAAAGCCTCCTTGAGCTTCTGAAAGCTCTCCTCACATTCATCGGACCACACAAATGGAGCATTCTTCTGTGTCAACTTAGTCAACGGTGAAGCAATAGATGAGAAATCCCGAACAAACCGACGATAATAGCCTGCCAAGCCGAGAAAACTCCGAATCTCTGTAGCTGAGGAAGGTCTGGGCCAATTCTGCACCGCCTCAACCTTCTGTGGATCAACCCGAATACCATCACTGGACACTATATGTCCCAGAAAACCCACAGTATCAAGCCAGAACTCACACTTAGAGAATTTTGCATAAAGCTTCTCTTCCCTCAACCTCTGCAATGCCACTCTCAAATGCCGTGCATGCTCCTCCTGGCTGCGTGAATATACCAGGATATCATCAATAAACACAATCACAAAAGAATCAAGGTACGGTCGAAATACACTATTCATCAAGTGCATGAATGCTGCTGGGGCATTAGTCAACCCGAAAGACATCACCAGGAACTCGTAGTGCCCATATCGCGTCCCGAACGCTGTCTTCATAATGTCTGAGTCCCTGATCTTCAACTGATGATAGCCCGATCGAAGATCAATCTTAGAAAATACACTAGCTCCCCTGTAGCTGATCAAATAGGTCCTCGATACGAGGTAATGGGTACTTATTCTTCACTGTTACCTTGTTCAGCTGCCTGTAATCAATGCACATTCTCATTGTGCCATCTTTCTTCTTTACGAACAACACCGGTGCGCCCCAAGGTGACACATTAGGACGAATGAAACCCTTATCTAAGAGTTCCTGAAGCTGTTCTTTCAATTCTTTTAACTCTGCTGGTGCCATGCGATAGGGAGGAATAGAAATGGGCTGAGTGCCCAGCACCAAGTCTATACCAAAATCGATATCTCGGTCAGGCGGCATGCCTGGTAGGTCTGCTGGAAACACATCCAGAAACTCCCTCACAATGGGGACCGAATCAAGACTGGGTGTCTCGGCCTCAACATTTCTAATGAAGGCCAAATAAGACAAACAACCCTTGCCAATCATTCGTTGAGCCTTTATATAAGAAATCACCTTGTCGGACACATAATCAGTCAAGCCACGCCACTCGATCCTCGGATTACCTGGAATAGCTAGTGTGACTGTCTTGGCATGACAGTCCAGAATCGCATGATAAAGAGATAGCCAATCCATGCCTAGGATAACATCGAAATCTACCATGCCCAGTAGTAATAGATCAACTCGGGTCTCCAGACCCCCAATAGTAATAATACAGGATCGATATACCTGATCCACAACAACAGTATCCCCCACCGGGGTAGACACATGTACGGGCAAAGCAAGAATACCACGGGTCATACCCAAATGATGTGCAAAATAAGTAGAGACATAAGAATAGGTGGATCCGGGATCAAATAAGACGGAAGCATCCCTGTGGCAGACTGAGATAATACCTGAAATAACCGCATCTGAAGCACTAGCATCCTTCCTATCTGGAAGAGCATAGAAACGAGCCTGGCCTCCACCAGTATGATCCTCACCCCTAGGGCGACCTGTGGATACCTGGCCACCGGTCCTAGCCGACTGAGCGGCGCTGAAGAAACAGGAGTAGAAGACGAGGGTTGATCCCTCCGCTGAGACCGCTTACGAAGCCACTGAGGACACTCTCTCCCGATATGGCCCAAATCACCGCACTCAAAACAACGGCCTGAAGATGGAAGAAGGGGCTGCTGAGGACCCCTCGCTACCGATGAATCCTGTGCCGAGGAAGCAGGAGCAGAGCTCTGAGCTGGAAGAGCACTCAGTGCAGGCTGACTCTGCTGACGGCTCTGCTGATCCTGATAACCCTGCTGGCCCTGACGACCACGATCTGATGAAACCCCACTGGACTCTGCACGTCCAGACTAATGAGACCTGAAAGAACGACCCCTACTATACTAGGGTTGGCCCCTAGACAGAGCACCACTGAAGCTGCCAGAACCACGAGGCCTCTTAGCCTCTCTCTCCTCTCGCTCTCTCCGGCGATCTGTCTCAATGTGACGGGCAGCATCAACCACCTCCTCGAAGGTAACTGTCGAAACTCTCTCCCTGGTCATCAATATGCGGATGGGATAAATAAGACCATCAATAAATCTCCGGATCCTCTCCCTGTCTGTAGGAACCATCCACATGGCATGACGGCTAACTGTGTGAATCTCATCTCGTACTAATTAACCGTCATCTCTCCCTGCTTCAACCACTCGAACTGACGTCGCAGCTCCTCTCTCCGAGACCGAGGCACGTACTTCTCCAAAAATACCATGGAGAACTGCTGCCAAGTGAGGGGCACTGCCCCAGCGGGCCTACGCCTCTCAAAATCCTCCCACCACTGGAATGCTGCACCTGTAAACCGAAAAGTGGTGAATGAAACACCGCCGGACTCTAGAATACCCGCAGTGCGAAGCATGCGCTGACATCTGTCAAGAAAACCCTAGGCGTCCTCGCCCTCCGCACCAATGAATGTCGGAGGCTGTAGCCTCTCAAATCTCTCCAAACGACGCTGCTCATCGTCGGGCATAACTGGAACCATATAAGCAGGAGCTGGTGCAACGGGCGCAACTGGCTGAACTGGCTCGGGTGTGTGAGCCACGGGGGTCTGATTTCCTCCCCCTGCCTGTGAAGAAGATACTGCAGCAGTAGCTGCAACTACCTGTGCCAAGCCTGTGCACACTGATAAGATCTGAGCCAAGGTCTCCTGAAGACCCGGTATCACAATAGGCACTGCCGGTGCCTGAACCTGAGCTGCCGGAGCGTCTGCCGCTGGAATCTGGTCCTGAGTCTGATCTGCTGGTGGGTCAGCAAGTGCTGGTGCTGGTGCTGCTGCCCTACCTCTACCACGACCACGGCCTCTGGGTGCCAATGGTGGTCGTCCGCCACGTCCGTTAGCTCGTGTTCTCGCCATCCGCGAGAGAATAGAATATGGAAAGATTTAATTTCATGATAACACAAATCGCACGATATGAATTCAAGAAAAATGAGGTTTTTCCTAAAGTTTATGTAGCCCTTCGAAGATAGATACGGACGTCTACGTACCGATCCGCGAAAGCCTACTAAACCGGCTCATGACTCGCGAGTCCTAATAACCTAGGGCTCTGATACCAACTTGTCACGACCCAAATCCAGTCGTGATGGCGCCCAATAATCAAGCTAGGCCAGCCAGACCAACTATTTAATTATAACACAATACCAGTCCCCAAATGGACAACCCAAGAAGAATATATGAGTTTGAGAACTCCAATAATAATAATATCGAACAAAAGTACTGACACTCCCAAAGATCCGGAGTCACAAGTCTAGAGCCTCTAACAAAACCCAATAGGAAATAGAGAGTACGATATAGAAGTACTCAAGTCCTGAATACAAAATATAAAATAACAACTGGAATGAGAGGAGAAGCTAGGCTCTGCGAACGTAGGCAGCTACCTCAGCAACTCGATGTGACAATGTAAAAGCTGGAGATGTCCGTCTACTGCTCCTGTGTACCTGAGTCTGCACACAAAAGGTGCAGGGAGTAGGGGTGAGTACTAAGTACTCAGTGAGTAACAAATATATATATGTAGCTGACAGTAAGAAATCCACAAAATACCACAATATGAAGCTACACTACAGTCCGAATCTCCTACGAACTAGCAACAATAATACAATACAGCTACCACAGAGTAATTCAACAAATACAGATGCAATGCAATGCACATAACCGCTACGGCGTGTAGCCCGATCCAATTTAACGTCGACGGCGCTCACTGGGGGTGTGTACAGACTCCGGAGGGGCTCCTACAGCCCAAGCGCAATACTACTGCGGCGTGCAGCCCGATCCTCATATCAACCACTGCGGCGTGCATCCCGATCCCATGCTCAGTCCACAATAAACAATTAAGTCACAAAACAATTCATTTTTCCTTATTTCCAGTTCTCAATTCATAATTTATGAAAAATACTTTAACTTTATTAATTTTGCAAAAACCCGTGACTTAGCATTTCAAAAGTGTGATTACAATTTCCAGGACTGAGATCAGTGATTTAAGCAATTATAGCTATCACATAAATATAGTCCTCTAAGGACGCTACGGATCGGCACAAGGCCCCAAACAAGGCTTACAGCCCACAAATATAGCAAATACAGTGTATTTCCAACACTAACAACATATTATTCACTTCCGGGATGGACCAAGTCTCAATCCCCAATCACAATCAATCCCGCACCTGCCACGGTGTGCGATCCACGCCCTATTAGCGTCACAATGTGCTAAGCCGGGGTTTCGAACCCTCAGGCTACAATATACACAAACTACTCACCTCTAGCCGGTCGTAGACTCGTCCGCGATGCCTTTCCCTTTGAATTTCGTTGCCTCGTGTGTAGAATCTAGTCAAATAACAATAATTATATCAATTACGGGTCAAAGAATCATAACCCACTTCAATCTATATGAAATTCGCAAAATTACACTAAGTTGGTAAAACCCGACCCCGGGCCCCACTGCTCGGAAAATTCCGAAATTAGTACCAACGCGATCCTTATCTCGCCACGAGTCCGTGCATATAAAATTTATCGAAATCGGAGTTCAAATGGCCTCTCAAATCCAAAAATCCCGTTTTCAATACTTAGGCCACATTTCTTCAAGATTTCAACCCAATTTCATGAAGATTGATGTTAATACTACCATAAAATGATGTTTTTGAGTCAAGAATCTTACCTCCGACGAATACCCGATGACTTCTCAGTGATTTCCTCGAGTTTTCTCCTTTCTAGGGCTCAAATGTGTGTTTTGCGTTAATGAACCCGTAACTCTCTGTTTCTGGATTAAATTCACTGCCAGACACCATTGTTCATCGCGTTCGCGTGACCCTCTACGCGTCCGCGATGAACAAACCAGCCTTACTCTTCGCGAACGCGACGCTGGCCACGC
Organism: Nicotiana noctiflora; assembly: GCA_032618575.1. Taxonomy (NCBI): domain Eukaryota; kingdom Viridiplantae; phylum Streptophyta; class Magnoliopsida; order Solanales; family Solanaceae; genus Nicotiana; species Nicotiana noctiflora. The sequence goes on from JASVEL010004385.1 coordinate 223,805, forward strand.
GTTCGCGATGCCCAATTCCTGATACCCTTCGCGGACGCGACGCATCCCACGCGTTCGCGATGTTCAACCTCCCAACCACCCGGATTTCTTCTACGCGTTCGCGATAGACCTCCCGCGAACGCGAAGCACAACGCCATGACTCTACGCGATCGCGACCATATCAACGCGTTCGCGATGCTTAACATCCCAGACCTACGCGAACGCGACTCCTTCTCCCGCGAACGCGATGCACAAAAAGGCTTGGCCTTCGCGAACGCGACACTGGTCACGCGAACGCGAAGGCTTAAGGGCCTGGGCAGAACCTGCAGTTTTCTGCAGAATGTTTTTCCAAGTTCTAAATGCCCGGTTGATGGTCCGAATCCATCCCGAGGCCCCCGGGACCCCAACGAAAACCACCAACATACTCCAAAACATGATACGGACTTGTTCCAATCATAAAAACACCATACTAAACATCAAAATCACCAATTAACCACGGATTCAAGCCTAAGTTTCGTCAAAACTTTCAAAACTAACATTCAACCCAAAACCCGATCAAACGATGTCCGAATGACCTGAAAATTTGCAGACATATCCAAAATCACATAATGAAGCTATAGACATTGTCGGAATTCCATTCCGACCCCCGGATCAAAATATCACCTACCATCCGGTTTTCGCCAAAATTCAACATTCGTCAATTCAAGCTTAAAACTACACCGGACCTCCGAATTCAATTCCGATTGTTCTCCTAAGTCATAATTGATCCCCCGGAACTAGTCGAATCATCGGAATCCGGTTCCGAGCACTCTAACTCAATAGTCAACTCTTGGTTGACTTTTCATATTCAAGCTTTCTTCAAACATGCTATTTGTTTCATTTTCAATCCAAATCACTCCTAACTCACCCGATATACTCTAATACTGTTTTAAAAGCATAATATATGTAAATGCAAGGTAATGGGGTGGTAATTCTCGTAATGACGGGCCGGGTCGTTACAGCCACCTTTATTTTGTGTTCTGAAAAATTGTTTCTTTACATGCCTGCTATGTTTGTCTCAACTTGTTCTTATGCATGTTTAAAATATGAATCTATATCTACTTTTCATTCATACTTGTTCATGCAAGCCTTGAATCTTATACATGCCTAAAAAATTATTTAAGTGTTCTTAGTGTTTTGATATTAACTACGCATGAATCATGTGCTAATTAGTCAGTTTTATGTGATTGTTCATTATATTCTGTCTCGATTGGGTTTTAGTTAGTTGGAATTCAACCATTATGTGATATAATGAACAATCACATAATTCTGTTGCTGTATCGTTGTTATTTGTTGCTGATTATTCTTCTTCTCCAACTCTAGACTCATCAATTTATTCTTGAACCAGGTACACTACTATGACTTGAAGTTGTAAATGAGCTGTTGATTGGAGAAATAATATGAAAATCATGTTTAGTTAAATTTTCGTGTATTTGTATTCCATTATGTAGTTTAAAAGTATTTATATCCTTGTAATTCATTTAGGACTTAGTTGTAATAATTAGTAGACTTGATATATGCTTTAATTCGATAACAACAGGATAAATAAGCTAGGTAGAGAAGAATCACTTAAATACAAAACTAAAACTGGTATAAGCTTAGTTAAATCGTTCAGATTTGAAACTAGCATAAACTGGACATGAAGTATTAATATTTGGGTGTTTCATGTTTCGAATATGAATCAGTTAATTATAAAAGTATAAGTAGTTTCGTACTTACGAATGTGTTACTAATATTTTAGTTGATTTAGTTGTGAATTCGTTTTAAGATTCTGCAATTTGATAATAGTAATTCGAACATGTTTGTCACACCTCTTTTTTACGCACCCGCAAGGATGCAAAGAGTTTTTCCAATTAAAGGACAATCGAGGCGGGAATTATTTAATTATTTCAGAGTCGCCACTTGGGAGATTTATGGTGTCCCAAGTCACCGGTTAAATCCCGAATCGAGGAAAAGAATGACTCTATTTAACAGTCCGCGAACCGGAAATCCGGATAAGGAATTCTATTAACCCGGGAGAAGGTATTAGGCATTCCCGAATTCCGTGGTTCTAGCACGGTCGCTCAACTGTCGTGTTTGGCTTATCTATCCTGCTTTTTACAGTTATGTACTTAGTGCGAATTAATATCCCTTTACCGCTTTATTATTGATTATGATTTACGAAAGAGAAATTTGCTTAAAAATATGCTTCCGAATCACGTCACATGAAATGCGCCCGGATCCTCGACATATTCTTATTCAACATTTCGGGGTTTGGATTTGGGTCGCATGAAATGCACACCCGCGTTTAAGAAGGTAGAACTAAAATATGCGCCCGGATCGATTACTTATTTACACTGTTAAGAAGGACGTGATATTCGTTAAGAAACGACACATCTCAAAATCTAAGTACTTTATATATACACTTATGAGGGCCCTGCGATTTGTATAACTGTCAAGCGAGACGCACTTCTAATTCAAATTTAAAGCGAACTACATCCCGCTATATTTATTTAAGAGTTGATTCCAAATTATTTAAAACGTGTTACGAGCCACACTACATGAAATGCGCCTGTGGTTCTTGACACGCTTTATTTAACCTTGTTCAAAATTGGAGTCGGGTCACATGAAATGTACCCCCGATTCCTTTAATCTAATTACGTCGTTCAGTTGAGTAATAACGCACCACTTCCTACAATGTGACAAAATCCTACTCAACTACAACTGATTCGTGGCCACGTGGATAGCTAAGCGATCTTAGTCTACGAAAACTATTGTGAAGATCAATTAATGGTTTTAAAACTGTGACATGATAGCTTCCGTTTTTAAAGTTTTTACCTAACTAAGCTAAGTGATATACTATTACTACATTACTGGCCATTACAAATGTTTTTGTGTTGGTTTTTCTACTATTACATTCTACAATACAATTAAATCTCAATTCTGAAATAATACTAATACTGATAACAGTGTTGGTCTATACAGCATACAATAGCATTGAAATTTAAATGAGGCTTCACTTTCATTTAACCAAATCACCATTACAGCTTCTTAATCGAACAAGGAATACCTGGAAGTCGCAATGGGTGAAGATCAGTTGCAGCAGCAGAAGATACAACGATAACAACAATACCAACAGCAGCAACAACAAGCATCAACCAACAACACAAAACAACAGCAGGAGCAGGACCAATCAATAAAGAAGCAGCAAGCAACAGAAAGCCAGCAACAACAAACAAACACCACAGTAACAACCTTGACAACACAGCAGCCACAAGCAAACAATACAGACCAGCAGCAACAACTCCCACAGAAGAACAACAGCGACCAGTGTAGACCAACAGCAACAACTCAACAGAAGAACAAAAGCTATAACAACAGCACAAGAAGCAACAGCATACACTCAACACAGACAGCCACAACACAATAACCACACACGACCAATAATATACCAGCAGCAACAACAAGAGCTACCACAACCAACGAGCAGGGAACCAGTGGTCTTTCTCACAAATAGCAATCAAACAGTCACCAAAACTCCAATGAAACAGTGGCCAGGATCTATGTAAATGGCTATATGCTTTTCAATCTTTCTCTATGTGTCTTCGAAATGTGTTTTTGCTATGTGTGTCTCTCTCTTTCAAGCTCCAGGTTTTTCTTTTTTAGCCCCCCCCTCCAGGTACTCTCCAGTGTCCTTTTATAGCCCCAAAAACCAGAACTGGAAACCTCTCCATATTCAAACCTACTGCCCCCTCCTTAGCACATGGGTACTTTAGCTTTTAAATCATTTTCCCCCCATGCTTGTTCTGATTTTTCAGCTGACACAGCACTTATCAGACTTAAAACATAATTCTTTTGGCCCTGATACTCACTGACTTCCCACTCTCCAAACCAAACAGTGTGCTCCCCCACTTGCATCCACTGACAAATCCCTTTTCATTACAAAACTATCTTATTAAACTATATTAATACCATGCTGAATCAGGCATGCCTGACTATCACATGGCCTCTACTTAGTTCAAACAATCCAATTCAAAGTTATCAAAACCAAAGAAATGTGGCTAAACGAGCAGTGATTCCTGATGGACCCGATATCGAGCATTACGGATACATTGTTCTACCCAGCAGACTCATACACTAATCGACGACGTTCGTCTAATCGATTACGACACATATAACTGATAGTAAACAATCGACCTACGAGTTCGCTTCATGGCAGAATCATGGGAATAATAAATCGAATTCACTATTCGACGACCTTAACTAGATTAAACACAGAATGTAATCATAACCATAATAACGAATTGAATCAACAACAATAACATGAACCTGACCAAATAAAAGGGTCTGTTGAGATGGACAGAAAATTCCGGAAAATTCGCAGAAAGTAAACAAACTGAGTAAAACATGCAAAGATACAAGAATTAAGTATATGGAATGGAAGAAGGGAAGCAAATACCTCAGAAATCAAAACATGACCCAGGTTCGAACTTGGCTCGTCTGCTTTGAGGTCGAATAGACCTTAATCGAAGTGTTCTCACACGAGAACACATCGAATAAAGTCCATTAGACCCCGAAATTCCGGTTAATTTGGCCTAATTCGTCATTTTCAATTTTAGGGTTCTTGCGGGTGGGATTTGGGGTTCGGGTAGTTCGGGCTTGATTCGAACCAAACTAGGGTTGGTGGGGGTGTGAGGGATGTGTGAGGAATGGTTGGTGTGATTTTGAAGTGGTTTGGGATGAGTTTTCAAATTCCGACGAACTTCGAATTGATATTCGAAGCGTTCGAGTGACATTCGAAACTAACTAATACCGGATTCGTATAGAGGGGCTTTGGGAGATTATTTGGTGTTAATTTGAGGTTGTTTGGACAATCGCCGCCGGCGGAGACGATTTCCGGCCGGCGGTGCTATGGCGGTGGACGGCGGTGTTAAGCTGGGGTCTCGTCTCTGAGCTTGGGAGTGTTGCGAGGGATCAGACGGGGATGGGTCTTGGGTGTGTTTGGTATGTTTAACATTGGTGGTCAATCGGAGCCGTTGGATGATGAAATTCCAACGGCTGTGATCGTCTGGGGCATTAAACAAAGGAATGGACCGGGTGAGGGAGACGGGTTGGGTAAGGAAACTGGGCTGGGCGGCTGGGCATTGGGCTGGCCGGTAGTTTCAAGCCCAATTCCTTTTATTCCTTGTTTGTATTTTGTATCTTATTGCTTTGTAATTGTTTGAAGCACTAATAAATAAAAAAAAACTAAACTAATTACCTCTTTTGCTAATTTTTAATTTTTCTTTAATTTGTTAGAAAAATAATTAATTTCCTAAAGATGCAAATTTTTTTTTGTATTTTCACTTATCACACGCACATAACATGCCAACAATTAACACACAAATTCACACAAAAATTATAAGAAATAAAGAAAAATCATTTATTTTGGATTTTATAGGAATAAATCATGTGTAGGGTAAAAATCACGTGCTCACAGCTGCCCCTCTTTGCTCGGGGACGCGAAGAGTTTCCGTGCAAAGATAAGTGAGCAACTATGAACGATTTTTACCCGTTCGAGTATTCCATTGCGAAGCATTTGAAAAGTTTTGACCGAACCTTTGCTTCAGAAGTCTCCTACATATCCCTGGCTAAAAGGGAATCAGGTCAATGTAGTTCGGGAAGTTCTGGTAGCTGGGACTACCATGACTGTTGCGATCTCGCCGTTACTGCTGTTACTGCTGTTACTGCTGTTGCCACCGCTTAGCTGATCTTCTTGTTACACCGCACTAAGCAACAAAACAAGAAGCTAGACTAAGGTACAGTACTACAAGTTCTTATCTATCTTTTCAACTTGATCTAGTCATGTTCCTTGCCATCCTGCTGGCTCTAATGTTTCTTCACATGCTTCTTCTCTTATGACAATTGTTATTCCGGCCTAACTTGATTGCCGAACTCCGACCATTGGTCCCTTCCTTGTGATCTCCAAACTATTCTCCTTCGAAGTCTGAAGCTATCTTTCCGTCCCTTGTTGCCTTCCTTTGATTATGAACTTGGATTCATGCTGGGGATTTCTGTTATACTCTACTGCTTCCTCAAACAACTTCGAGAGTAAATTGCCATTCCTCTCTTCAGGCGGGCTCCTGACTTCAACAACATCTTTTGAAAACTAAGTCGCCATTCCTCTCTTCAGGCGGGCTCCTGACTTCAACATCTTTTGAAAATAAATCGCCATTCCTCTCTTCAGGCGGGCTCCTGACTTCAATCATCAACTCTGAAAATTAAACGCCATTCCTCTCTTCAGGCGGGCTCCTGACTTCAATCATCAACTCTGAAAATTAAACGCCATTCCTCTCTTCAGGCGGGCTCCTGACTTCAACAACATCTTTTGAAAATAAATCGCCATTCCTCTCTTCAGGCGGGCCCCTGACTTCAACAACATCTTTTGAAAATAAATTGCCATTCCTCTCTTCAGGCGGGCTCCCGACTTCAATCATCAACTCTGAAAATTAAACGCCATTCCTCTCTTCAGGCGGGCTCCTGACTTCAATCATCAACTCCGAAAATTAAACGCCATTCCTCTCTTCGGGCGGGCTCCTGACTTCAACATCAACTTTTGAAAATAAATCGCCATTCCTCTCTTCGGGCGGGCTCCCGACTTCAACAACATCTTTTGAAAATAAATTGCCATTCCTCTCTTCGGGCGGGCTCCCGACTTCAACAACAACTCTGAAAATTAAACGCCATTCCTCTCTTCGGGCGGGCTCCGACTTCAACAACATCTTTTGAAAATAAATTGCCATTCCTCTCTTCGGGCGGGCTCCGACTTCAACAACATCTTTTGAAAATAAATCGCCATTCCTCTCTTCGGGCGGGCTCCCGACTTCAACAACATCTTTTTGAAAATAAATCGCCATTCCTCTCTTCAGGGCGGGCTCCTGACTTCAACGTCAACTTTTGAAAAAAATAAATCGCCATTCCTCTCTTCAGGCGGGCTCCTGACTTCAACAACATCTTACTAACTCCATCCCATCCATGTCGCCTTCCTTTGCTTCCTGCACCACTTTCTTCTTCCTGCATCGCTTCTTGGGCCATCCTTTCTTCCGAATTACCTTGTTTTGGAATTACTTTCCTCCCGGGTTGTGTTATTTTTCTCTTGATTGCTGGGGATGTCTTTGGAACTAATTACTTACCTGCTGGGGTAATGCTGCTGGGGAAGATCTTCTTTATTTCCTCCTTTTCTACTTCCTTCAGAACCTTTATTCTCTCTCGAGATCGCTGGGGATTGAAGTGTCATCAGCTGGGGATTACCCTGTCGGGGGATCCCCTTTCCTTCTTCCTCTTTCCAAACCTCCTTCGGGGCTCGCGCTTCGCTCCCTTGAAAAACTTGTAGGATATAATGCTGCCGGTGAAATCTCGAAATCAATGTTTCATTTTCCGAGGACTGCTGAGGGTGATACCGGCTTCTTGCCTTTCGGAACGCAAGCTTCCTCGTCTTGTCCCGTCTGTTGGGGGTATAATTTCATCTATCACAGCTTGTTGTTTTCTTTCTTTCAAATCTGCTGGGATAACCGGGTTCAAAGATCATTTCCTCGCGTTATCTAGCTTCTTTCCCTAACCAAGTATTTGGTTTCGAGAAAATTTTCGCAACAGGAGAAAATTTTCTGCCCCAGTTTGAGAATCTTCTTCGTGGCATGCTTTGCTGTCGACAACCCCTTTTTTCCCTGTTTCAAATCAAAGAAAAATTGGTTAGTTTTAAAATGTGGTGGCTGGTTGTGGTGCTCCTGCTGGGGACGGTTCTCCTCCTCTTTCCCTGCTCTGTGTTTCATTATCAGAACTTGCTGGGGATGTTATTATTTGATGATACTCATGCTGGGGATGGGTTTTTCCATTTATCCTTTCCCCGTTCTGTGTTTCTCAACTTGCTGGGGGTTATTTTGTTGAAGATGAGATTTCCTTTCTTCCTTTACCACTCTGTGTTGTCCGACCACCTCGGAACTTGCTGAAGATAACACTGTCGGTAGATTTTCATTTCCTCAAAATTGGTGTTTCACTCTTCTTGAAGGTTGTTGAGGATGACACTAGTTCGAAGACCATTTCCCTTAAGACTTTCCTTCTTCCCCAAGTGGGTATTGACTTCCAGAAAATTTTCAAACTGAAAAGAAAATTTTCTGCCCCGGTTTAATAATCTTCTTCGCACCCTACTTCTCTGCCGTCAATGGCATTTCCTTGCTTTGCATAATAATTGGAAAGTTGGTGGCAAGTTTTGAAATCATTTCTCACTTGTTCTGACTAGACAGACCTTGATGGGGAATTTTTGATAAAAATGAGAAAGATAAAAAGAAACAAAATAGAAGACAAAGGAAAAAGAAAATGACCCTCTAGCAAGAAATATCTACAAAACTTATCAAACGCGAATATCAACTCCACTGGTCATGACATGCACATATGGTCTATCCTTCGTCTTTCACGATTTCGGTCTCGTGATTTCCATCCGATTATCACCTTTATTCGACCTGTAGTGCCCGAAGGGTTTTCACTTTCAAGCCTCTCTCATTTTGATTTTCTCTCAGCTTTCGTCGTCTTATGGTGCCTGTGGAGGTTTTCACCGGTAAGATTCTCTCATTTGTATCACTTTTAGCCGGGGATTGGGGTGTCACTGCCAAGACTCTCTCGTATTTCCTTTCTGCTGAGAATCAACGTCTTTTCTGCCGAGAATCAACGTGTTATATTATGATAGGACTCTATCCCTCGCCTGACGCGGCATCTTTTGAAGACTGATCGGAAGGTCTTTCTTTGGACCGTAATGTGGGATTTGGATAGGGCTAGAAAGAAAGGGTATTGAAGGCTCAAAACAAAATCGATTTTGGGTTCAAAATTTACAACCTTCGGACCTAAATTTATTTACAATAAACACAATTTTTCTTCGCCCCAATTTTATACTTGGGGATTTTTATTTCTTTATTTACACTATGACCGAGCTGTGAAGCGCCTACGTATCCTCTTTAAGGAATCAGGTCAAACGTAGTTCCCAATTCCTCTTTTCAAATTTCTTTTTCCACACTTTTTTTTTTCTTTTTCTTTTCTTTATCTCTTTTTGTTGTTTTCTTTTCCTTTACTTTTCTTTATCCCTTTCTTCTTTTACCTTTCAAACTTGTGTTTCTAGTCTTTGCAACTAATTCCGAAGGAGGGGTATGAAAGAATTTAAATTCAGGCTCAAAGGGTTGACGATGGATAAAGTGTTTGGATAGCAGAACAAAATGCCTTCGTCATTCCAATCTTCAAAACATGCCAAGCGTAAACAACACAATTAATATTCATCATATCTTTAAAGCACTGTTGGGCAACACTCTCGTTATGAACGACCCCATGTCAATTTTGGCCAGCTTGCCTTTGACTGTTTCTTTTTACTTGCCCCGGTTTCGGATGACTCGGGATCCAAATAGTCTCAAGTTGTTTTTGTTTCCTTTAGATGACCCGATCATCTTCCAATTGCTTAATGATTAACTTTTAGAATTAAGCCATAATTATGTGTGCGCATGTCATGTCACTAGATTCGGCGTTTGAGCACAAGACAAATCTAAAGGGTAAAAGAACTAAACAAATAAAATGACCGGAAGTAACAAAAGGCCGAAAGCTTCATTAAATTAATGACGAAATGGTTCAATGACAAAACAAGCAAAACAGACTAGAGTACGGCCCTGAAACAAAACTGGGCAAGACCAAAGCCAACTGCTAGGACAAAAGGGTTTGACCACAAGAAAACCCTGAAAATAACTCGGACAACAAAAATGACGACAAAACGAACCACCAAAGCTCCATCTAGCTGACCAAAAGATGGAGTATCTTCCCAATTACCAAGCACAACATTTTAGCCACTAAGTTCTGCATCAATATTTACAAGGCTGCCATCTGCTTCAACATTTTTAGCTCCGGTCGGTACACCCCCCAGGGGATTTGTGTGCCCCATGTCATCATCATCGACCACAATCAACCACCCTTTTTGAATCATTCTTTCTATTTCCTTTTTCAAGGTACGGCAACTCTCAATATCGTGCCCTCTGACATTGGAATGGTATGCACATCGTGCAATAGGATCGAAGCTTCTTGCACGTGGATCGGGAGTGTATTCGGGGAGCGGCGTAATCAGGCCGACATGTTTTAACTTTTCAAACAGACTTGCATAGGACTCTCCGATAGGGGTGAGCGCCTTTTCTCGCTTCAGCAACCTTTCCTCCCTAAACGCCTTATTTGGCTTGAAACCTGACCCGGGGGGTTTCCGGTATGTTCGTGGGGGTTGGTAAGCCTTTTGTGGAGCTGGGTACCTGGAAGGTGAAGTACGATTTTGGTTGTCCCGGGGAGAGTAGTGGTGTTGGGGACGGGAGTAGCGTTGTGAAAACATAGTTGGGGGACGAGTAATTGAGTTACTCGAATGGCTGGAGAAATTGTGATAGGCGGGTACATATGGAGAGTGCGGGAGATCATCTGGCATCGGGTTCATGGTACGGGTAAGGACAGAGTCCAGGAAGCTAGGTGGTGGCGGAGGTGGTGCTTTTCCATCCATCCACGCCCGATACATATCAGCCACGTGTTGTCTCAATATCTTGACCTCCTCTACTAACCCGTGGTTCCGTTCAACCAGCTGTTGTCGGGTACCTGTACCAACCCACTCAGTCTTGAGATTATCTGTCATTGTCCTCCGACTTTGTCTTACGGGGAAGAGTTATTTCAGAACCACAACCAACCACCTTTCTGGAAATGGACACAACAAAACAAAGCCAGCATGTCAGCATTAAGGTATCCCGCTTATTGATCATTCTTCTTTTTTTTTTTTTTTTGGTTATGGAAATGGTCGAATCCTATGTGGATTGCCTACGTATCATGACCCCGCATGAATCGGACCGAGCGTAGTTCTTGCAAATTAATGCAAGAAATAAAGAAATGTTTATTTGATTTTTTTTTTTTTTTTTTTTTTGATTTTTTGATTTTTTTTCTTTGAAGGAAAATTATAGAAGCCGACTCCAACTACAAACTTGTGTAGGAGATTTCTACAAGAAGAAGAATATTTTTTTGTGTCAATTATGACTATTTCTACAAAATTGGCCACATAATGGCTTATTTGACAAAATGACTATTTTTGCAAAATTTATTTAAGAAAGATAAACTTGAAATTTTTTTTTATCTTGTGGCTCATGGGGCATCGTTTGGCATCACCATAAACCAACACAAGACTATTTTTCATAAATTGGCCATGTAATGGCTTATTTAGACAAAGTGGCTCTTTTTGCAAAATTTTATTTAAGAAGATGCCAAAAAATGCCAAAAAAAAAAAAAAAAAAATTCAAAATTTAATCCTGGGGCCTATGGGGCATCATTCAGCACCGACACAGGCCAATACAAGACTGAAGAAGTTCAAATGCCAAAAGTGGCTATTTATGCAAGGACCGGCCATGTAATGGCTTATTGGATAAAGTGATTATTTTGTAAAGTTGAGTGATGACTCAAAACTTGATTTTTTGCGGATACAGCCTTTCGACATTTCCGCGAGGGAATATTTTCAGGCTGTGTCCAAAATTATTTACAAATGACTCAAAGTGGCTATTCTTGTAAAAAGCCTTCCGGTGTCTTTTTGAGGGACATTCGGCTTATTTTAAGCAAGAATAGCATCACCCGACTTATTTATAACAAAAAAAAAATTCGACATTTTTTGGTTATTTTTGCAAAAGGGGTATGAACCCGGACTTGATTTTGCGGCTATGGCCTTGCAACATTTCCACAAGGAATATTTCAAGGCTGTGCCCGCAAATTATTAAAAATGATTCAAAGTGGCTATTTTTGCAAAAACAGCCTTCCGGCGTCCTTTCGGAACATTCGGCTATTTTATAAAACAGCATCACTTCGATTTATTGAAAACTAAAATTCAACATTTTTGAAAAAGGGTGGTAACCCCAACTTGATTTTTGCGGCCACGACCTTTCAACATTTTCGCGAGGGAATATTTCAAGGTTGTGGCCAAAAATTATTTATAAAGATTCAAAGTGACTATTTTAGCAAAAACAGCCTTCCGGCGTCCTTTCGGAACATTCGGCTATTTGCAAAAACGGCATCACTTTGATTTTATTGACAAAATTAAACACACATTTTTTTTGATTTTTTAAAGGGGTGGTTGAACCCGATGAGGGTTGCCTACGTATCTCACCTAGTGGTGAGAATCAAACCTGCGTAGTTCGGTCAAACAAACTACATCTTTAAAGGAAACAAACTATTTATTATTTTTTCACACATTTTTTTTTAAGTTTAAAACAAAATTTTTCTTAAAGTAAAAAAAAAATAAACTATTTTGAAATCACATATTTTTTTTTATTTTACAACAAACGTTTTTTTTTCTTTTTAAGTAAGTAAAAAAACAAACTATTTTGAGACTATTTTTTTTCATTTTCCTCAATAAAAATAAAAAAAAAAACGGTTAGCCTGCAAGTCTGAAGCAAATATATACATAAAACAAACAGGATGCAGCAGGATGGTCTTTTCATTTCAGGTCACCTGTCCTAGACGGACCCAACCCCTGTGTTGAGTCCCCTAAGTCAAATGCAACATGATGCAAATAAACGTTCCTACTAGGGATCCGGCATGAAGCTTTGTTATTCTAGGTTTAAAAAACCGGGTTTATTGTTCTAGACCTGGCTTACCCGAACGGACAACTCGAGCCGAGGAGGAGGCAGCAACCCGGGAATACAGAAGCTTCACCGGTTTTGCAACTTATCCAAACCTCGTTCTAAGGTGGGAATTAGACACTATACGGAAAAGAAGTCACACGAAGTGCACCCTTCTTCATGATTTAGAAGACTCAGAGAGGAGATTGGTTTCGGCACAATTTATATGTACAGTTCAAAAAAATATCAAAGCGATAAAAATATCATTTTGCACATTAATACAAACATATAATAAAATCAGATAATAATAAGCCAAATACAACAATTATTCAAAGCTCGAATTCTTCAACCCTGAACCAGTGGTTCTGGGTTTAGCATTATCCCCAGCAGAGTCGCCAGAGCTGTCACACCTCTTTTTACGCACCCGCGAGGATGCAAAGAGTTTTTCCAATTAAAGGACAATCGAGATGGGATTTATTTAATTATTTCAGAGTCGCCACTTGGGAGATTTATGGTGTCCCAAGTCACCGGTTAAATCCCGAATCGAGGAAAAGAATGACTCTATTTAACAGTCCGCGAACCAGAAATCCGGATAAGGAATTCTATTAACCCGGGAGAAGGTATTAGGCATTCCCGAATTCCGTGGTTCTAGCACGGTCGCTCAACTGTCGTGTTTGGCTTATCTATCTGCTTTTTACAGTTATGTACTTAGTGCGAATTAATATCCCTTTACCGCTTTATTATTGATTATGATTTACGAAAGAGAAATTTGCTTAAAAATATGCTTCCGAATCACGTCACATGAAATGCGCCCGGATCCTCGACATATTCTTATTCAACATTTCGGGGTTTGGATTTGGGTCGCATGAAATGCACACCCGCGTTTAAGAAGGTAGAACTAAAATATGCGCCCGGATCGATTACTTATTTACACTGTTAAGAAGGACGTGATATTCGTTAAGAAACGACACATCTCAAAATCTAAGTACTTTATATATACACTTATGAGGGCCCTGCGATTTGTATAACTGTCAAGCGAGACGCACTTCTAATTCAAATTTAAAGCGAACTACATCCCGCTATATTTATTTAAGAGTTGATTCCAAATTATTTAAAACGTGTTACGAGCCACACTACATGAAATGCGCCTGTGGTTCTTGACACGCTTTATTTAACCTTGTTCAAAATTGGAGTCGGGTCACATGAAATGTACCCCCGATTCCTTTAATCTAATTACGTCGTTCAGTTGAGTAATAACGCACCACTTCCTACAATGTGACAAAATCCTACTCAACTACAACTGATTCGTGGCCACGTGGATAGCTAAGCGATCTTAGTCTACGAAAACTATTGTGAAGATCAATTAATGGTTTTAAAACTGTGACATGATAGCTTCCGTTTTTAAAGTTTTTACCTAACTAAGCTAAGTGATATACTATTACTACATTACTGGCCATTACAAATGTTTTTGTGTTGGTTTTTCTACTATTACATTCTACAATACAATTAAATCTCAATTCTGAAATAATACTAATACTGATAACAGTGTTGGTCTATACAGCATACAATAGCATTGAAATTTAAATGAGGCTTCACTTTCATTTAACCAAATCACCATTACAGCTTCTTAATCGAACAAGGAATACCTGGAAGTCGCAATGGGTGAAGATCAGTTGCAGCAGCAGAAGATACAACGATAACAACAATACCAACAGCAGCAACAACAAGCATCAACCAACAACACAAAACAACAGCAGGAGCAGGACCAATCAATAAAGAAGCAGCAAGCAACAGAAAGCCAGCAACAACAAACAAACACCACAGTAACAACCTTGACAACACAGCAGCCACAAGCAAACAATACAGACCAGCAGCAACAACTCCCACAGAAGAACAACAGCGACCAGTGTAGACCAACAACAACAACTCAACAGAAGAACAAAAGCTATAACAACAGCACAAGAAGCAACAGCATACACTCAACACAGACAGCCACAACACAATAACCACACACGACCAATAATATACCAGCAGCAACAACAAGAGCTACCACAACCAACGAGCAGGGAACCAGTGGTCTTTCTCACAAATAGCAATCAAACAGTCACCAAAACTCCAATGAAACAGTGGCCAGGATCTATGTAAATGGCTATATGCTTTTCAATCTTTCTCTATGTGTCTTCGAAATGTGTTTTTGCTATGTGTGTCTCTCTCTTTCAAGCTCCAGGTTTTTCTTTTTTAGCCCCCCCCTCCAGGTACTCTCCAGTGTCCTTTTATAGCCCCAAAAACCAGAACTGGAAACCTCTCCATATTCAAACCTACTGCCCCCTCCTTAGCACATGGGTACTTTAGCTTTTAAATCATTTCCCCCCCATGCTTGTTCTGATTTTTCAGCTGACACAGCACTTATCAGACTTAAAACATAATTCTTTTGGCCCTGATACTCACTGACTTCCCACTCTCCAAACCAAACAGTGTGCTCCCCCACTTGCATCCACTGACAAATCCCTTTTCATTACAAAACTATCTTATTAAACTATATTAATACCATGCTGAATCAGGCATGCCTGACTATCACATGGCCTCTACTTAGTTCAAACAATCCAATTCAAAGTTATCAAAACCAAAGAAATGTGGCTAAACGAGCAGTGATTCCTGATGGACCCGATATCGAGCATTACGGATACATTGTTCTACCCAGCAGACTCATACACTAATCGACGACGTTCGTCTAATCGATTACGACACATATAACTGATAGTAAACAATCGACCTACGAGTTCGCTTCATGGCAGAATCATGGGAATAATAAATCGAATTCACTATTCGACGACCTTAACTAGATTAAACACAGAATGTAATCATAACCATAATAACGAATTGAATCAACAACAATAACATGAACCTGACCAAATAAAAGGGTCTGTTGAGATGGACAGAAAATTCCGGAAAATTCGCAGAAAGTAAACAAACTGAGTAAAACATGCAAAGATACAAGAATTAAGTATATGGAATGGAAGAAGGGAAGCAAATACCTCAGAAATCAAAACATGACCCAGGTTCGAACTTGGCTCGTCTGCTTTGAGGTCGAATAGACCTTAATCGAAGTGTTCTCACACGAGAACACATCGAATAAAGTCCATTAGACCCCGAAATTCCAGTTAATTTGGCCTAATTCGTCATTTTCAATTTTAGGGTTCTTGCGGGTGGGATTTGGGGTTCGGGTAGTTCGGGCTTGATTCGAACCAAACTAGGGTTGGTGGGGGTGTGAGGGATGTGTGAGGAATGGTTGGTGTGATTTTGAAGTGGTTTGGGATGAGTTTTCAAATTCCGACGAACTTCGAATTGATATTCGAAGCGTTCGAGTGACATTCGAAACTAACTAATACCGGATTCGTATAGAGGGGCTTTGGGAGATTATTTGGTGTTAATTTGAGGTTGTTTGGACAATCGCCGCCGGCGGAGACGATTTCCGGCCGGCGGTGCTATGGCGGTGGACGGCGGTGTTAAGCTGGGGTCTCGTCTCTGAGCTTGGGAGTGTTGCGAGGGATCAGACGGGGATGGGTCTTGGGTGTGTTTGGTATGTTTAACATTGGTGGTCAATCGGAGCCGTTGGATGATGAAATTCCAACGGCTGTGATCGTCTGGGGCATTAAACAAAGGAATGGACCGGGTGAGGGAGACGGGTTGGGTAAGGAAACTGGGCTGGGCGGCTGGGCATTGGGCTGGCCGGTAGTTTCAAGCCCAATTCCTTTTATTCCTTGTTTGTATTTTGTATCTTATTGCTTTGTAATTGTTTGAAGCACTAATAAATAAAAAAAAACTAAACTAATTACCTCTTTTGCTAATTTTTAATTTTTCTTTAATTTGTTAGAAAAATAATTAATTTCCTAAAGATGCAAATTTTTTTTTGTATTTTCACTTATCACACGCACATAACATGCCAACAATTAACACACAAATTCACACAAAAATTATAAGAAATAAAGAAAAATCATTTATTTTGGATTTTATAGGAATAAATCATGTGTAGGGTAAAAATCACGTGCTCACAATGTTTAATGAAAATTAGAACACTGTTTTCTTCAGTTAAGATGAAAAATAATAAAAATGATTTTGCAATTAGCATTCTAGTAGTGAATTGATATCAAATTCGATTAGTTGAATAATAACATTGGTGTTAATTCCTGTGTTAGAACTATTAGTTAGTTAGAAGTGATTATTGAAAACTGTTTTTGCAAAATACTTAGTTAGTAATAATAGTCGTCACATGTTCATCAGTGTATATTATGAAGTTATTAATTAGCCATCACCATACTTCGAACATAAAGGATCTGGGCCTGAATATGAAATCATGCCTCAATCGAAATGAGATAGCATTTATGCCTGTAAATGAAAAAAGGAATAAATGTTGGGCTACAGAAGCCTAGTATCTCTTCGCAGATTGTTAAACTGGTTCATAGTCTAGGCCCAATAATAAAATATGGCCTGGACGTTAGTGTGAGCACGTGATTTTTGCCTCACACGAATTACTCCTAAAAGATTCAAAAAATAAAAGAGTTTTTGCGTTGTTTGCAATATTTGCGGGTTTTGATATTAATTTTCTTGTTATTTGTATTTGTGTGCGCATGCTTATGTGATTAAATTAATAAAAATACAAAAAAATATATGTAATAGCATTTAAAACTTAATAATAAAATTTTTGAGTTGATTGGTAAATTACTTATTTTACGAAATGAAAAAATCAAAAATATATAATAATATACATATTTTCATTCTATTTTTGTTGTCATTATATGATTTTATGTTTATTTGTTAATTGTGTATTGATTGTTGTTAAGTATTAATATCCCTATAGTTTTATTTTAGTGGTTACAAATTAATTAGAATTTTGTGTTGATTATAAAGAAGGAAAAGAAAAAGGACTTGGGCCTCTAAATCCGGAACCCAAACAAAACAACCAGCCCAAAACCCTTACCCAATCCAATCAATACCATCTCACCCGGTCCGACCCACTCTTACTAAGACCAAACGACATCGTTCTGTTTTAAGTAAAGGGATCCAAGCCATCGATCAGCGTTGATCTGATGGATCACATTAATCGCCCCATTGTTTGATCCTGGCCGTTGGATTCTCATCATCCAACGGCCGAAATGAATCAATCTATGTCTCAGATACCCAAACCCTTATGCCCCAGCTCATTTCCCATTTTTGCCAAAAACCGTTCATCTCTCAAGAGACACACAAAAAAAACCCCATCGTCCACCACCGTGCGCCGCCTGCCGGAAATCGCCTCACGGCGGTTCCGGTAGGCCAATGGCTCCCAAGTTTACACCATAAAACCCCCTAAACCCCCTCTACACGGATCTACCAATCGTTAGGCTCGAATATGGCCTGAACGCTTCGAATATTCGTTTGAAACTCGCCGGAATTTGAACATCCACTCCAATCGAGCCCAAACTCACACCCCGTCGTCTCTTGACCTCCCTCGTACCATAAACACCCTTGTTTTAGTTCGAATCAAGCTCGAACCGTTTAAGCCCCAAATCTCGGCCATGAACCCTAGAATTCGCATTCTTCTTAATTGAGGTCTAATAGACCTTAATTGGGATGTTTTCATTGTTGAAAACATCTCAATTAAGGTCCATTGGCCTCAAAAACGAAGAGTCCAAGTTCGAATTGAATCCAAGATGGGTCCGGGGTCCATTCAAGTGCGGATTTTCTTCTTACATGGTATTTCTTCTTTTATTTCTTCATATTTCGTTTGTTAATCATGTGAATTTTATCCTTTTGCTTTTTCTTTTAGTTTTCTGTTTTGTTTCTTTTTCATCTCCAATAGACCTTTTATTCGGTCGATTCCCATCTCTATCTGTTCTAATTCAATGCTAATTGCTTTGTATGTATAGTTTATTTAACGTCGTCAACAAGTTAACTTGTTTGTATGATTGTTCATTACCTTGTCTGCCCGTATGCAATTCACAAGTATAGGGCTTGTTGTTTGCTTGAATTCTGGATTAGGCGTTAATTGGATACAGTGGTTAGGATTTGATTAAGGTTAGTTGTTTAATCACCTGCCCATAAGAGGGGCTAGTGGAACCTGCTGTACAGCAGGGTATCCCACTAGTGCCCTGCCACCAGCATTATTAATGTTATAGCCCATACCTGGACACTGGATAGTGGGGAGTTCGGGGAGCAATGTGATTTGGACAGAAGCAGGGATGGGCAAGGGTTTTGAGTGGAGTTTTTCTGGCCATCCAGGGTGGAGGAGGTTTAACTATAAGTATAGAGTGATAGGGAGATTAGAGGGGACTGGATTTTGGAGAGATACAATTCTGAAACATATATATAGATACATACAGAGACCTTAGACGGGGACACAGTGAGAGAGAACATTGGAGGGCATTCGAAAAACCAACAGATAGAGATAGGCAGACTCTTTTGGGCATAGAGATAGATATTTTGGTATCAAATCTGAGAGTAGAGAGGGTGAGAGGGATACACACACACATACATACACAAAGACTCACTGAAAAGCAGAAAAGCGCACACTCAGAACATTGGATACAAACATATACACTCAGAGATACACACACACGTAGACATTTGGGTGGCATTCTGAAATAGAGAAGGAGTGTTACTGTTCCATTGAGGGAGGGTCAGAGTTTGGGTTGTTCCTTGCATTCATCATTGTTGTTGTCGCTGTTGGTCGTGTGCTACTGCTATTGCTGTGTTTTGGCTACTGCTGTTGTTGTGTTTTGCTACTGCTGGTTTGTTGAGTGTTTGCTGTTGGCTTGTTGTTGTTGCTGTTCTGTCCTGTTGCTGCTGTTATTGTTCTATCTTCTGCTGCTGCAACTGATTTCCCTTCATTGTAATTGCCAGGTACACACCTTCAATTGATGTAACTTTGAGTCGAAGTCGAAATAAAATTCATTCACGACTTGGTTGCCTGATGACGTACTCATTAGGATTGATTGCTTGTCAATGCTTAGACATAGGTTGATTTCTATGTAGTACTTTAATTTAGTTTTACATGATTTGTATAATTAGGACTGTTAATTAGTAGATTGTTTAAATAATTAGACGTGCTCCTGGAAACGTGAAAACTCAGTAGCTATTAGTAGTTTAATTTAGTTGAGGTTGGGTTACTAGTGTGATGAAGAATCTCAGTTGGCCTTCATATGCATTTCATTGTTTGTTTTGGATTATTTAAACTTGGAATCATCTAGTTATAGTTTTCACAAAGCTATTACCTATTTTTCTTAGAGTTATTCGGTTTTTTTAAAAGAAGAATCAGAAATATTTGGATTTGGGTTTGATTTTGAAATCTAGTTTAATTTCAAACTTAACTTGTGTTGTGCTGCAACAATTCATATCTTCGTCAATATGTAAGTGTTAATAACTTTAGGTTAATGGTTCAAATGAATAGTTTACTTGAGTTGAATTATGCATCATTAATTGGATTGGCTTGAGTTAGTTAACCTGTTCGAATTTAGTCCAGTTAGAATTAGTGAGGGATCATTGCTTCAGTAGTTCAAGTTTGTGAGTATTATTTTTCCGTGATTGCCAACTGTTAGAACACATCAAGAGTAATTTGAAGTAATTCCAGCAAACCTCTGTTTAATTAAATTGTGGTTCAATTGAGTTTAAAGAGTCAGGGATATAACAACCTATTCCTAGGCATTGGGGCCTCAGGCCATTTGCTGCACGGGCCGAGGTGTAGAGTTCATTTCCTTCACATTTGGACCTAGGCCAATGCCTGGTTTACCTCATCCCAATAACAAATTATTTAGGACTTTTTCTTGTGTTTTTTAGAGACAAATGTATAAATACGAATTGGGCTTTGAATAGCCCTATGCACTTCGGTGCATTTCCCTTGTGTTGGATACGATTTCCAGACCCAAAATACATAATGGCCTGGATGTGAATGGAATATATAATTGAAAAACATTCATAGTTATATTAAATAGGGGATAAAAGTAACATAAAAAATAGCACACCATAGGTTTGACCTTAAAAGATGAAATGAGAAGAGCCTCGTTATAAGGCAAGAATGCACGGGGCCCTCAAATAATTGTTATACAATCTTTAGACTCGGAAGGACCATTCCGTTCACAATCTTTCCCAAAGTATTAAGATGTAGATATCTTAGGCACAATTTTAATATACATTCTCAAGTACGGGTGCGCATTTGTGTGACCCAAATCTTACTCTCGGCGAAACTGAAATATATTAAAGTCGCAGGCGTACTAGTTGCGGTGTGACTCGAAATGTATTTTCGTGACGTTGCAATTCTTCCAAAATTAAAAAGCGGAATATAAGAGCATATAAATAAAAAATATATAAAGAAATCAGATAGAAACAAAAAATTGTAGTTGAGCGACCGTGATAAAACCATGGAATCCGGGAGTGCCTAACACCTTCTCCCGGGTTAACAGAATTCCTTATCCAGGTTTCTAATTTCGCAGACTGTAATACAAAGTCATAAATTTCCTCGGTTCGGGATTAAAACCGGTGACTTGGAACACCATTATTTTCCCAAGTGGCGACTCTGAACTAAATAAATAAATCCCGTTTCGATTGTCCTTTAATTGGAAAAACTCGTACGCGCACTCGCGGGTAAGCGTAAAAAGGAGGTGTGACAGCTCTGGCGACTCTGCTGGGGATATCACCCAGAACTTCGGTTCAGGGTTTAAGAATTCGAGCTCAGTTAAATTGTTGTTTTTGTCTATATCCGATTTTATTATATGTTTAATTAATGTGCTACATGTCTACCGCTTTGATACTAGTTGCACTGTATATACAAACTGCTATATGTTTACCGCTTTGATATTGCGTGAACTGTATATAAAACTGTGCCGAAAACCCTTCACTTCTCACCCCCGGGGATGTGCTCACCGGTTGAGACTCCTTATTCTGTTAGTGTCATACCCCAAAATAATGAAGAGGCTCGGAAAGTTTCTAAGCCGGCTGGCCTTTTGGTTCCTGGAAAGGAGCTCCTTCCTCAGCCCGAGTTGTCCGCTTGGGTACACAGTCTAGATCATGCACCGAGGTTTTGAACTTAGAATAACATAACTGCATACCGGATTCCTAGTAGGAAACGCTTATTTGCATCACGTTGCATTTGACTTAGGGGACTCAACACAGGGGTTGGGTCCGTCTAAGATAGGCAACCTGAAATGAAAAGACCATCCTGCTAGACCATGTTTGCTTTAAGCATTTATTCGAACTTTCTTGCTGACCGGCTTTTAAATACTGAAGAGAAACGAAAAACAAAAGGAAACAGTATGGGGAAATAGATATTTTCAGAAAATACGAAAATGTGTTTTACCAACAAGTCAATAGTTCAGTTTGCTAATAAAAGACGACGGAAGGTTGACTTTGCCAACAAAATGGGTTTCTTAACAAAATGTGTTTTCTTTGTCGGTCAATAAAAGAAAATAGTTTGTTTTGACGGACCGAACAACGCGGGTTTGATTCTCACCGGATGTGAGATACGTAGGCAACCCCCGTCGGGTCCAACTTGCCCTTTTTCAAAAAAAAAATATACCAAGATCTTAAAATTTTGAAAAATAGTCCAAACATTGCCAGCCAAAATGATCTTCTTCTTTAAATAAATGTGCAGGATGAGCACGATTCAAAATGAACCCTTTTCACTCATGACTAAAATCCCGGTACAAATACGACTATGGTGGGATGATCTAGGCAAAGAAGGGCAGGATGAAGGTTAAGAAATATTTGAATGGTCTCACAGGTTTGCTTGAAATAAAGCCTCGGTGGGATATCATAAGAGCATTAGTCACATATTGGGACTCCGCGCACAATGTCTTTCACTTCTCGGACTTCGAGCTCACCCCAACTGTGGAGGAGATGACCGGATACATTGGAAACACTGATACACCATTGGGGCATCAATATCTAATCGCTCCCAGGGTTGTCGCCATACACCGGTTTTTAGACTCACTGAAGACAGCCAGAACGGTACGTAACCCAGATCTAGCACAAGGGTTTTGTACTTTAAACTTCATCTATGAAAGGTACGGTCATGTGGGAGGTTTTGACAAGCCAGAGAACAAATTATGCAGCAAGGGTAATCGCCGGAAATGGGAGGAGCACAGACGAGTTGCCTTCATGATAGCCTTCTTAGGACTCGTGGTATTCCCGAGGAAAGACGGGAACATTGATATAAAGGTAGCCGGAGTCGTCAGTACTTTGCTTGACCAAAGCGAAAGTACTCTTGCTCCCATGATACTATCAGACATATATCGAGCTCTCACAACCTGCAAAGCCGGAGGAGATTTTTTCGAAGGTTGTAATTTACTGCTACAGATGTGGATGATCGAGCACCTGTGTCGTCGCACCCAATTCTTGAGATATGGGTTGGTTGAGAAAACTTGCATAAGCGAATTCTATACAAGGATTGATAAGACCGTCTTGCCTGAAGGAACATTGGCATGGAGGGCATACTTTCAGGCTCTCAGCGCAAGTCAAATACAATGGACGTTGGGTTGGTTACAGATAGACAGAATCGTGTACATGCCGGCGGCTAGGTCCCACTTTCTCTTAATGGGACTTAAGAGCATTCAACCTTATGCACCCCATCGGGTTTTGAGACAGCTTGGGAGGTGCCAGATAGTACCCAAAGAAGAAGACCTGAGTACCCAGGTTATTGAAATTGGTCCCGATGGTCAATTCCCAGAAGCAAGGGTCCGCCAGATCTGGAGCAAATGCTAATATCTGGAGGCAAACACTTGTGTGCGGGATCGAGCTAGAGGAGAGGTTGTACCCAGATATCTTACTTGGTACAAAGGAGAAACATCGGGTGAAAGACCAACCAAAAGACCTCACCTCAGGGAATTTGCTGAAGCGTCACAAGAACAATGGGACTGGTTAGCTAAGGAAGAGGTTTACAGAACAAGGATTGGCAAGATAGAGCAACTGGTCCAAGATCTCCAATTTGAAAAGGATATGCAAGCTGCCGTCGACGAGGGAGATAAAAAGAAGTTGGCACAAGAAAATGACTTTTTGAGAGCTCAAATCCAGCAAATGAAAAGGGATGCTGACAGACAGTTGAGGAGTCGAGCAGACGAAAAATTGATAAAGGGTTTGAAAAACGAAGTCGCCGATGTCCAAAGAGAATTGGAAGAGTCAAAGACCCAAACAATGAGGATCCATGCTAGCTGGAGAAAGGAGGCACATCAACATGCACTTCACCTACAACGGGTGGAAGAAGATTACACTGAGATCATCACTAGTCTAAGGGAAGCAAATGTTATCCTCAGGGAGCGGGTTTTCAAGCAAGCCCGAGATGCCAGAGCAGACCTCGATCGTTGCCACGATTTGATGGCCCGATTGCAAGAACAAGTGGATAGGCTTTTAGACCAAGTCACCAACAATGCTCGAAGATTGGGGGCGAAAAACCAACAGATAGAACGGCTACTCGGAGAAAGGGACATGATCAAGGACAGAATTGGAGAAATCGGGCATTATGTCACCATGAAATGCTTGGCTTGTGAACAAATGCCCCGCACCGCCCTTTTTGCTTCAGTTATGGGCTATGTTCATCAGATCATGAGAGAGTTAAGGGGACTACACAAGGACCTCACACCAAGGCCCGCGACAAGGCCGAATGATGCCTCGCGGGCCCCTAGGAATTTAAGAGCATTAGACTTTTGATTAAAAATTCATTTTTGAAATTTTGAATCAAGCATTTCTCTTATTTCGTTGATTATTGTAAGACATGTTTTGTAACTTTAAAGTTTTTTTATATATATGAAAATTACCGAATTTTGCCACAATCTTGTGACCAGAACTACGCTCGGTCTGATTCACGCGGGGACGTGATACATAGGCAATCCACATAAGATTCGACCACCACTAGAAAGAAAGGAAAAGAACACAAAGATTAATAACAATAAGGCTTTCAAGGATAATTGAAAAAGGAAAAAGAAAAAAAAGAGAAAAAGAAAAGAAAAGAAGCTGGAATGACGCATGTGATGAGAACATATAGAAAGGGTTAATTGATTAAGTGCATTGCATCCCAACGTGAGATAACATGCCTGTTGAATTCAGTAAGCTAACAAAGTTTGTTGCATTCCAGAAAAGTTTAGCAGTTGGTTTGACAGAATATACTGGCCAGCAACCATTACCGTACTAGATCTAAAGGGCCAATTCCAGCAAGTATGTCCAGATCCGGTAAAAGTCTCGAAGAAGAGAAATCAGAGATACAAATCATGAAAGAAGAGGTAGATCGGTTGAAACAGCAGATAACAGAGATGCACCTAGCCCGGGCTAGGGGACGGTCTTCACCAAACCTCCCTACTCTCGCATCAGCTCCAGAACATCCACCCCTTGATCCTTCGACAAGCGCCCCACTCTATCCATACTACCAAGGGGAAAACCCTTATGCCACCCAAATTCCACCAGCCAAACAAAATCCTCCTCCGGTCACCCCTGTTTTTGTGGCACCCCCACCTACTACTCTACAAAAGTCATCCGGTGAGCCGCATGTTCAAATCCATGACAATTCTTACTATCCTCCCGAGCCTACTTTTAGGGCTCCCGAACCGCATACACACACCCCTCACTGGGATAACCCGGCAGAACCGGAAAAGCACTTCCAAAGTTCGGAACATGAGGAAGTTATTAGAAAAGTTAAAAGCCTGGAGCAGTCCTTCAGGAATATGCACGGTTTGGGCAACCAGGTCAGTGTCGCTTACAAGGATCTGTGTCCATTCCCAGATGTCCAGTTGCCAGCCGGGTTCAAAATGCCCAAGTTTGACCTATACGAGGGGCATGGTGATCCTGTAGCCCATCTTCGAGGGTTTTGTAGTAAAATGCGAGGGGCCGGAGGACGGGACGAGATTCTGATAGCTTACTTCGGTCAGAGTTTGGGGGGATCTGCACTAGAGTGGTACACTAGGCAGGATCCCAGCAGATGGTTTACGTGGGATGATTTGGCTCAAGCATTCATTGGCCAGTTCCAGTACAATCTTGAAATAGTCCCAGACCGCTTATCATTGCTAAAGTTAGAAAAGAAACCCGCCGAAAGTTTCAGAGAATTTGGTTTCCGCTGGAGGGAACAGGCAACAAGGGTAGATCCGCCCATGAGAGAGAGCGAGATGGTGGATTACTTCCTGCAGACACTAGAGCCAACCTATTTCGGACATCTGGTGACGTCCGTCGGTAAATCATTCACCGAGGTGATAAAGATGGGGGCTATGATCGAGGAAGGCTTGAAAGCCAACAAGATCATGAGCTATTCAGCTTTGAAAGCCACCACTCAAGCTATCCAAAGTGGTACCGGAGGAGTGCTTGGGAAAAAGAGGAAAGAAGAAGTCACGGCGGTCGAGTCCGGAACATGGTTCAGAAACAGAGGCCCCGCACCCCAGTATAACCCGCCACAGCCTCACCACCAAAATTACTTCCACAATCCATATAACCACCCGCAACATTACTATCCCGCACCTGATCCCCATTTTACTGTCCATCACGCTCAGTCATATTCCGCACCTCCCGTCCAGGCACCATGGCGTGCGCCAAATCCATAGAACAATTACCCACCCCCAAGAGCCTATAGAAATCCCACGGGCGCGGGCTTTCGTCCGAACCAAGCATTCAAGAGCGATAGGGCGCCAAGGCCAAAGACTTTCACTCCCTTGGGGGAGTCTTACACCAGTTTGTTCCACCGTTTGAAGCAAGTAGGGCTGCTAAATCCGGTTGAGGCTAAGCTACCAAACCCTCTTCCAAAGAATCTGGACCATTCAGTAAATTGTGCATACTGCTCAGGATGTCCGGGACACGACACGGAAAAGTGTTGGAGGTTGAAAATAGCCATCCAGGAGCTCATCGACACTCGCAGGATTGAGGTCCAGACTCCAACAGAGCCCAACATCAACCAAAATCCACTTCCAACTCATCATGAGGCCAACATGATCGAGTTGGTACGGGTAGAAGAAGGAAAGGAGAAAACCTCTCAGACTGTAACGATGATCAAGTCTAGCGGGGTAGGAAGGAGAAAGGGGCCAAGCCTTGATGAGTCACTCAGTTGCAAGAAGGACATACAAGGAGGGTCGGAAGCAGAAAAGGGAAGCGTGAACAAAGTGCCGGTGAGGCCGGGGGAAGTAAAAATAACTGTGCCAGGGGTGGCAATCAAACCCATTTTGACGGTAGCAGGTGTTCGAGTGGATCCTTTCATCATCAAGCCAGCAATACAGTTGCCAATAACTGATAGCAGAGCTATTCCATGGAATTATGATCGGATTACGACAACCTACAAAGGAAAGGAAGTGAAAGAGGAAGTTTGCGAAGTGCAAGGTTTGACCCGCTCGGGGAGATGTTTTGCCCCTGCGGAATTGAGGAAGACCACTCCGGCAACATTGAAAAAGCCGGTAATTGACGAAGAGGCAGAAGAATTCCTGAAAAAGATGAAGCTGCATGATTATTCTGTCTTAGAACAGCTGAAGAAAACCCCTGGGCAAATCTCATTGCTATCCTTGCTGATACATTCTGAAGAACATCGGCAAGCTTTGATGAAAGTTTTAAATAAGGCCCATGTACCTGATAAAATCTCTGTGAGTCATTTGGAAAAGATCACCAATAGGATCTTCGAAGCGAATTGGATCACCTTCACCGATGATGAGTTGCCTGAGGAAGGCACCGAGCACAACAAGGCTTTATATCTTACGGTAAAGTGTGAGGAGTCGGTGGTTACCAAAGTCCTAGTCGATAATGGATCCAGTGCTAACATTTGTCCTCTCTCTACACTAAACAAGTTGAAAGTGGACGTCGGCAGGATACGCAAGAACAGCATATGTGTTCGAGGGTTTGATGGAGGAGGCAAGGCATCGGTCGGGGACATAGTGATAATCTTGACAATCGGACCGATGGAGTTCACCATGGAATTCCAAGTGCTGGACATGGTAGTGTCATATAACCTTCTGATAGGGCGACCATGGATCCATGCCGCAAGAGCAGTTCCATCCAGCTTACACCAACTCGTCAAGTTTGAGTGGGACCAACAGGAGATCGTCGTCCATGGAGAGAATGATCTACAACCAGGCACCATCGTCCCCTTTGTTGAGACAGAAGAAGATGTTGGGCCATGGGTATACCAGATCTGCGATGTGGTATCCGCCAACCGAGTTCCGGAAGGGGAGTGCATTCCCAATGACAGAATAATTACTACAGACGTCATGGTGGCTCATGAAATGTTGAGACACGGTTTCATACCCGGCAAAGGCCTAGGTGCATCTCTGCAAGGAATCATACAACCGGTATCCGTGGTCGAAAATGTGGGAACCTTCGGCTTGGGATTCAAGCCAACATCAGAGGACATCCAGCGAGCTAGGAAGAATAAGCAGAAGACATGGGTGCTCCCGAAGCCGGTTCCACGCCTTTCCCGATCTTTTGTCAAGTCCGGAGTAAGAGGACATCCGACGACAAAGGTCCCCAGTCCTATGGTTAGGCCAGACGAAGAGTTCTTAAGAAAGTTCGAGGACCTATTTACAGATGTATGCATGCTCGAGGATGGTGAAGGATCCAGCCATGCCGAGATACAGTTCGTGGGATCGAAAGCAAAATTGAATAATTGGAAGGCTACTCCTCTCCCTGTCCGGAAGGAGTCTTGGTAGTTTGTTTTGGATTGTTTTCTTTCGAAATTTTGTGTTGGGGTTGTCCCCGGAGTAAAATCCGTTTGTTTTAGTTCATTTTGATTTGAGTTTGCAAGTTTGTTTTTCCTTGTACTGTTCCCATTAATGAAATTTTGTTCCCTTCGTGCCTAATTTTGTTTATTTTCCTTCTTTTTTTTACTTTTCTGAACAGCTTCCTTCCAACTGATCTTAATGATAGGGCGTGCTTAAAGATTAATCAACCCAGTCTAGAAAGTCAATCGGGTTTGGAAATAATAACGCATGAAATAAGAAGTGACGAGAGTGAATCGGAGTACGGTGATGACGAAGCCGTAGAAGAAATCGGTGAAGAATTAAGTCACTTCGAGGAAAAACCCAAACCAAATTTAAATGATACTGAGGTTGTTAATCTGGGGAACACCGATGACGTCAAAGAAACCAGAATAAGTGTCCATATTGAACCCAACCTGAGAGAAGAGTTGATCAAAACACTCATGGAGTTTAAAGACATTTTCGCATGGTCGAACGACGACATGCCAGGACTCATCACTGATCTAGTGGTTCATAAATTACCCACTGATCCGGCATATCCTCCCATCAAGCAAAAATTGCGGAAATTCAAGACGGAGATGAGTGTAAAGATCAAGGAGGAAGTGACCAAGCAAGTTGCAGGCAAAAGTCATTCGTGTCACTCGATACCCTGAATGGTTGGCTAACGTAGTACCGGTGCCAAAGAAAGACGGAAAGATCAAAGTATGCGTAGACTACCGCAATCTCAACAAGGCGAGTCCCAAGGATAATTTCCCGCTTCCCAATATCCATATCCTGATTGATAATTGCGCCGGACGTGAAATCGGATCCTTTGTGGACTGTTATGCGGGATATCATTAGATCTTAATGGATGAAGAGGACGCGGAAAAGACGGCTTTTATCACACCATGGGGGACTTATTGCTACCGGGTGATGCCGTTCGGTTTGAAGAACTCAGGGGCAACATACATGAGGGCGATGACTACGGTATTCCATGACATGATACACAAGGAAATTGAAGTGTACGTGGATGATGTGATCATAAAATCTAGACGTCAAGAAGACCACGTTGCCGACCTCGGGAAGTTCTTTCAAAGACTTCGAAGATATGATATCAAGCTCAATCCGGCCAAATGCGCATTCGGAGTCCCATCAGGAAAGTTGCTAGGATTCATCGTCAGCCGACGGGGCATTGAGTTGGGCCCATCCAAAATCAAGTCCATTCAGGAGCTACCCCCGCCGAAGAATAAAACAGAGGTAATGAGTCTGTTGGGAAGGTTAAATTACATCAGTAGGTTTATTGCTCAACTTACAGCAACCTGTGAACCCATATTCCGTCTGTTGAAGAAAGACGCTGCGATAGAATGGACGACAGAATGTCAGGAAGCGTTTGACCAAATCAAAGGGTATCTGTCAAACCCACCCGTACTAGTTCCGCCTGAACCAGGCAGACCCCTGATTCTTTATCTGACGGTTTTGGAAAATTCATTCGGCTGCGTACTGGGGCAGCATGATCTTACTGGCAGGAAGGAACGGGCCATTTACTATCTAAGTAAGAAATTCACGGTCCACGATGTTAAATACACTCATTTGGAAAAGACCTGTTGTGCTTTGACTTGGGTAGCCCAAAAGCTAAAACATTATTTGTCTTCTTACACCACTTACCTCATTTCGCGTTTGGATCCGTTGAAATATATTTTCCAGAACCCTATGCCTATAGGGAGGTTAGCAAAATGGCAAATATTACTTACAGAGTTCGACATCATATATGTGACAAGGACGGCTATGAAAGCCCAAGCCCTAGCCGATCACTTAGCTGAGAATCCTGTCGATGACGGATACGAACCTTTGAGGACGTATTTTCCGGACGAAGAAGTATTGCAAATTGATGGGTTGGAATTAACCGAGGATCCAGGGTGGAAGCTTTTCTTCGACGGAGCGGCGAACGCAAAGGGAGTCGGAGTAGGGGCTGTGCTTATCTCTGAAACAGGACATCATTACCCTGTTACCGCTCAACTGCATTTTCATTGTACCAATAATATGGCTGAGTACGAGGCATGTATCTTGGGGTTGCGATTAGCGGTGGACATGGATGTACGGGACGTCTTGGTCTTAGGGGACTCGGACCTTCTGGTACATCAGATTCAGGGAGAATGGGAAACCAGAGATTTAAAGCTTATCCTGTATCGTCAGTGTTTGCATGATCTGACTAAGCGTTTCCGGTCGGTAGAATTCAGACATATCCCAAGGATGCACAATGAGGTTGCCGACGCTTTGGCTACTTTGGCGTCAATGCTACATCACCCGGACAAGGTTCGTGTCGATCCGTTACATATTCAGGTTTGGAATCAACATGCTTATTGTAATATGATAGAAGAAGAGATGGATGGTGAGCCATGGTTTCATGATGTCAAAGAGTACCTCAGGTTAGGAATATACCCAGAGCAGGCAACTGGAGATCAAAAGAGAGCTATTCGGCGACTGGCAAACAGATTTTTTTCTTAGTGGAGGGGTGCTGTACAAAAGAACCCCAGATTTGGGATTGTTGAGATGTATAGATGTGAGTCAAGCCACAACGGTGATGACAGATATAGACTCCGGAGTTTGTGGGCCACACATGAGCGGATATGTATTGGCAAAAAAGATTCTTCGAGCAGGATATTACTGGCTCACTATGGAGCGGGATTGTATAAGTTTCGTGCGAAGATGCCATCAGTGTCAGATACACGGAGATTTGATTCATTCTCCACCGACCGAATTACATACAATGTCAGCGCCAAGGCCATTTGTTGCGTGGGGTATGGATGTTATCGGACCTATAGAACCTGCGGCTTCCAATGGTCATAGATTCATTCTGGTGACGATCGATTACTTTACCAAGTGGGTGGAGGCCAAAACCTTCAAATCCGTGACCAAGAAGGCGGTGGTGGACTTCGTAAATTCCCACATCATTAGGTTTGGAATTCCAAAGATAATCATCACAGATAACGGTGCAAATCTTAACATCGGATTGATGAAAGAGGTATGTCAACAGTTCAAGATTACACACCGAAATTTCACACCATACCGTCCCAAAGCAAATGGTGCGGTTGAGGCAACAAACAAGAATATAAAGAAGATATTGAGGAAGATGGTAGAAGGGTCTAAGCAATGGCATGAAAAGTTACCATTTGCACTGTTGGGTTATCGCACTACCGTCCGGACTTCGGTAGGTGCAACTCCTTACTTGTTGGTGTACGGGACTGAAGCAGTAATACCCGCGGAAGTTGAAATTCCATCCCTCCGAATTGTCGCTGAAGCCTGAGATTGACGATGATGAGTGGGTCAAAACCCGATTAGAGCAATTGAGCTTGATCAACGAAAAGAGATTGACAGCGGTATGTCATGGCCAATTGTATCAAAAGAGAATGGCAAGAGCATATAACAAGAAGGTACGTCCCAGGAAATTTGAAGTGGGACAACATGTGTTGAAGAGAGTTCTACCACATCAGGTCGAAGCGAAAGGCATGTTCGCTCCAAATTGGCAGGGACCATTTGTTGTGACTAGAGTATTATCCAACGACGCTCTATGTCTAACTGATATCGAATGAAGGTGCACCGATATGGCTATCAATTCCGATGCAGTCAAAAGATACTACGTGTAATTCCTTAATGTATTTGTCCACGTTTGGGTTCGTTTGTGTGTATTTGGTTCTCGGAGAATGAAATGACAGAGGCAATTGTTCTACTACCCAAACACTTTAACCCTTGTTTCCCCTTTGAGCCTTAATTATTCTTTCATATACCCTCTTTTGGAATCCTCAAGGAAGATATATAACAAAATAGAAAAAGAAAAAGAAAAAAAAAACACAAGAAAAAGTGAACTACGTTTGACCCTGATTCCTCAAGAAGGATACGTAGGCGCCACACGGCTCGGTCATAATAAAATAAAAATCAAAGGTCCCCAAGCAACAAAACTGGGGCAGAAGTCATTGTTTCGTTTGAAAGATAGTGTGGATTCCGAAAGTTGTAATAAGCTAACCGCCGAGGTTAAACCCCTTTTTCTTTAGCCTCACGCGCAGAAA
This sequence comes from Nicotiana noctiflora, assembly GCA_032618575.1. Taxonomy (NCBI): domain Eukaryota; kingdom Viridiplantae; phylum Streptophyta; class Magnoliopsida; order Solanales; family Solanaceae; genus Nicotiana; species Nicotiana noctiflora. The sequence goes on from JASVEL010004385.1 coordinate 256,154, forward strand.
CCACATTAAGAACCAAAAAGACCTCACGATCAGTATTTGAGAAATGCAAGTCATGCGAATGAAAGCCAGGAGCGACGCTCCGATCCTCGATTGAATCCAGGAATGCACAAACCGGAAAGGGATAATGCTTTAGAGGGAATCTCATGGGCGGTTCCCCAGCCTGGAAAGAAAGCAAAATGAGAGAGCCTTAACGGTGAAAACCCTCGCGGGCACCTTAAGGCGAAGAAAGCTGAAAGAAATAAAATGAGAGAGTCTTACGGTGAAAACCTTTACAGGCACCCTAAGGCGACGGGAGTTTGAGAGAAATGAGAGAATCTTATTAGTGAAAACCCTTTAAAGGGCACTATGAGGTGACAAGGCGAGATGGTTACAAGGTGTCTGCATGAGACAAGGTTAGGACATTCGTTTGCTTCTAGCAAAACGCGGCCATCAGAAAGTGATTGACATAAATAGACTGGGTAGATTAATCTCAAAGGCGCGGCATAACCATTGGATCAGTTACACATTCAGATAAGTTTTTCCCAGTTTTGAGTTCAGAAAAGTTTTCCTTTTCTTTTGTCATTCGCGGTCAGCAGTCTTTATCTATCATTTTTCTTTTCTTTTGTTTTCGAAATTGACTTTTCAAAGCTTACTACCAAGTCTCCCAAAGCGGTACAATAAAGATGAATAGGCGTGGAACGAGGCAATAAGGCAAAAGGTCGTTCCGATATTAAGATTGGAACGACAGGTTGATTGGAAGGTTCACAGGAATTATGGAGTATGATGGACACATATTGCACGTCCGGAAGACGATTTCTCACAACAGATCACCGGCTAAAAAGGGTCGGATCAAACTAAAGGTTGGAATAAAAGGGAGAGATGAGAAACCATCTGTGGAAAGAGCATCATCCCTAGCAAGCGTCAACGTCGCCCCCAAAAGTTCGATGGAGGCCAAGCAGCTGAAAGAGAAAAGGAACATGGCCCCCAACAAGAGTGGCACGACCACTCACTGCGTTTTGAAACTAACAATTTTTCTTTGATTTAAAGCAGGAAAAGAGGGTCGTCGGCGGAAAAACATGCCGCGTAGAAGATCATCAAACTGGGGCAGAAAATTTTCTCCCATTGCGAAAATTTTCTTGAAAACAAATACCCAGTGGATAAGGATAACGAAATCTCGCGAAGTACCAATTCTGAGCAGGATAGTTTTGAGAGTGGCCAGACAACACGAGGGGGTGATCTCTAAGCCTGGTATCATCCCCAGCAGTTGTTGGGAAAATGAAACACTAACTCCGAGATTCCCCCAGCAGCATTATATCCCATAAGTTCTTCAAGGAAGCAAAAACGTGAGTCCCGAAGGAGGTCTGGGGAGAAGGAAGAGGAAAAGGGGTCCCCCGCTAGGGTAATCCTCAGTTAATGACATTTCAACCCCCGGCGAGTCCGAGAAAGAATGAGGGGTGAAGGAAAGAAAGAATACTTCCCCGGCAGCATCATCACTAGCAAGTGAGTAAACAGTTCCGAAGATATCTCCGACAGCCAAAGGAAAATATCACGGCCCAGTGGGAAAGCAATTCCAAGACGAGGTAATCCATAAGAAAAGGGTAGCCCAAGAGTCGATGCAGGAAGGAGAAAATGGTACAGGAAACAAAGGAAGGCGACAAGGATGGGATGAAATTAGTGAGTCGTAGTTGAAGTCAGGGAGCCCGCCTGAAGAATGGAGTGGCGATTAATTTTGAAGTTATAATTGAAGTCAGGGAGCCCGCCTGAAGAATGTAGTGGCGATTCTATTTTGAAGTTGTAGTTGAAGTCAGGAAGCCCGCCTGAAGAATGGAGTGGCGATTCTATTTTGAAGTTGTAGTTGAAGTCAGGGAGCCCGCCTGAAGAATGGAGTGGCGATTTATTATGAAGTTATAGTTGAAGTCAGGGAGCCCGCCTGAAGAATGGAGTTGCGATTTTATTCTGAAGTTATAGTTGAAGTCAGGGAGCCCACCTGAAGAATGGAGTGGCGATTTTATTTCGAAGTTGTAGTTGAAGTCAGGAAGCCCGCCTGAAGAATGGAGTGGCGATTCTAGTTATAGTTGAAGTCAGGGAGCCCGCCTGAAGAATGGATTGGCGATTTTATTTCGAAGTTGTAGTTGAAGTCAGGAAGCCCGCTTGAAGAATGGAGTGGCGATTCTATTTTGAAGTTGTAGTTGAAGTCAGGAAGCCCGCCTGAAGAATGGAGTGACAATTTAGTTTTGAAGTTGTAGTTGAAGTCAGGGAGCCCGCCTGAAGAATGGAGTGGCGATTTTATTTTGAAGTTGTAGTTGAAGTCAGGGAGCCTGCCTGAAGAATGGAGTGGCGATTTTATTTCGAAGTCGTAGTTGAAGTCAGGAAGCCCGCCTGAAGAATGGAGCGATGATTTATTTTTAAGTTACAGTTGAAGTCAGGGAGCCCGCTTGAAGAATGGAGTGGCGATTTATTTTTGACTTTGGTTGAGGAAAGCGGTTGAGTGCAACGGAAATCCCCAGCGTGAACCCAAGTTCATAATCAAAAGGAAGGCGGCAAGGATCAGAAAGATAGGTTCAAACTTCGAAAGAGAATAGTTCGAAGATTACAAAGAAGGGACCAATGGCCGGAGTTCGGCAATCAAGACAGGCCGAAATAACAGTTGTTAGAAGAGAAGAAGCATGCGAAGAAACAGCAGGACGGCAAGGAACATGACAAGATCAAGTGGAAAAGATAGATAAGAATTTGCAACACTGTAACTTGGTCTAGCTTCTTATTTTTGTTTAGCACGGTGTAATAAGGAGATCAGTTAAGCAGTGGCAACAGCAACAACAGCAGTAAGAGCAAGATCACAGCAGTCATGGTAGTCCCAGCTACCAAAACTTTCCGAACTACATTGACCTGATTCCTGTTTAGCCCAGGATATGTAGGAGGCCTCCTAAAGTAAAGGCTCGGTCAAGATCTTTTTAAAAAATGCTTCACACGGAGTGCTCAAACGGGCAAAAATCGCTCGTATTTGCTCATTATCTTTGCACGAAAACTCTTCATGTTTCCGTGCAAAGAGGGGCAGTGTGAGCACGTGATTTTTGCCTCACACGAATTACTCCTAAAAGATTCAAAAAATAAAAGAGTTTTTGCGTTGTTTGCAATATTTGCGGGTTTTGATATTAATTTTCTTGTTATTTGTATTTGTGTGCGCATGCTTATGTGATTAAATTAATAAAAATACAAAAAAATATATGTAATAGCATTTAAAACTTAATAATAAAATTTTTGAGTTGATTGGTAAATTACTTATTTTACGAAATGGAAAAATCAAAAATATATAATAATATACATATTTTTATTCTATTTTTGTTGTCATTATATGATTTTATGTTTATTTGTTAATTGTGTATTGATTGTTGTTAAGTATTAATATCCCTATAGTTTTATTTTAATGGTTACAAATTAATTAGAATTTTGTGTTGATTATAAAGAAGGAAAAGAAAAAGGACTTGGGCCCCTAAATCCGGAACCCAAACAAAACAACCAGCCCAAAACCCTTACCCAATCCAATCAATACCATCTCACCCGGTTCCTGACCCACTCTTACTAAGACCAAACGACATCGTTCTGTTTTAAGTAAAGGGATCCAAGCCGTCGATCAGCGTTGATCTGATGGATCACATTAATCGCCCCATTGTTTGATCCTGGCCGTTGGATTCTCATCATCCAATGGCCGAAATGAATCAATCTATGTCTCAGATACCCAAACCCTTATGCCCCAACTCATTTCCCATTTTCGCCAAAAACCGTTCGTCTCTCAAGAGACACACAAAAAAAACCCCGCCGTCCACCACCGTGCGCCGCCTGCTGGAAATCGCCTCACGGCGGTTCCGGTAGGCCAATGGCTCCCAAGTTTACACCATAAAACCCCCTAAACCCCCTCTACACGGATCTACCAATCGTTAGGCTCGAATATGGCCTGAACGCTTCGAATATTCGTTTGAAACTCGCCGGAATTTGAACATCCACTCCAATCGAGCCCAAACTCACACCCCGTCGTCTCCTGACCTCCCTCGCACCATAAACACCCTTGTTTTAGTTCGAATCAAGCCCGAACCGTTTAAGCCCCAAATCTCGGCCATGAACCCTAGAATTCGCATTCTTCTTAATTGAGGTCTAATAGACCTTAATTGGGATGTTTTCATTGTTGAAAACATCTCAATTAAGGTCCATTGGCCTCAAAAACGAAGAGTCCAAGTTCGAATTGAATCCAAGATGGGTCCGGGGTCCATTCAAGTGCGGATTTTCTTCTTACATGGTATTTCTTCTTTTATTTCTTCATATTTCGTTTGTTAATCATGTGAATTTTATCCTTTTGCTTTTTCTTTTAGTTTTCTGTTTTGTTTCTTTTTCATCTCCAATAGACCTTTTATTCGGTCGATTCCCATCTCTATCTGTTCTAATTCAATGCTAATTGCTTTGTATGTATAGTTTATTTAACGTCGTCAACAAGTTAACTTGTTTGTATGATTGTTCATTACCTTGTCTGCCCGTATGCAATTCACAAGTATAGGGCTTGTTGTTTGCTTGAATTCTGGATTAGGCGTTAATTGGATACAGTGGTTAGGATTTGATTAAGGTTAGTTGTTTAATCACCTGCCCATAAGAGGGGCTAGTGGAACCTGCTGTACAGCAGGGTATCCCACTAGTGCCCTGCCACCAGCATTCTTAATGTTATAGCCCATACCTGGACACTGGATAGTGGGGAGTTCAGGGAGCAATGTGATTTGGACAGAAGCAGGGATGGGCAAGGGTTTTGAGTGGAGTTTTTCTGGCCATCCAGGGTGGAGGAGGTTTAACTATAAGTATAGAGTGATAGGGAGATTAGAGGGGACTGGATTTTGGAGAGATACAATTCTGAAACATATATATAGATACATACAGAGACCTTAGACAGGGACACAGTGAGAGAGAACATTGAAGGGCATTCGAAAAACCAACAGATAGAGATAGGCAGACTCTTTTGGGCATAGAGATAGATATTTTGGTATCAAATCTGAGAGTAGAGAGGGTGAGAGGGATACACACACACATACATACACAAAGACTCACTGAAAAGCAGAAAGGCACACACTCAGAACATTGGATACAAACAGATACACTCAGAGATACACACACGTAGACATTTGGGTGGCATTCTGAAATAGAGAAGGAGTGTTACTGTTCCATTGAGGGAGGGTCAGAGTTTGGGTTGTTCCTTGCATTCATCCTTGTTGTTGTCGATGTTGGTCGTGTGCTACTGCTGTTGCTGTGTTTGGCTACTGTTGTTGTTGTGTTTTGCTACTGCTGGTTTGTTGAGTGTTTGCTGTTGGCTTGTTGTTGTTGCTGTTCTGTCCTGTTGCTGCTGTTATTGTTGTGTCTTCTGCTGCTGCAACTGATTTCCCTTCATTGTAATTGCCAGGTATACACCTTCAATTGATGTAACTTTGAGTCGAAGTCGAAATAAAATTCATTCACGACTTGGTTGCCTGATGACGTACTCATTAGGATTGATTGCTTGTCAATGCTTAGACATAGGTTGATTTCTATGTAGTACTTTAATTTAGTTTTACATGATTTGTATAATTAGGAATGTTAATTAGTAGATTGTTTAAATAATTAGACGTGCTCCTGGAAACGTGAAAACTCAGTAGCTATTAGTAGTTTAATTTAGTTGAGGTTGGGTTACTAGTGTGATGAAGAATCTCAGTTTGCCTTCATATGCATTTCATTGTTTGTTTTGGATTATTTAAACTTGGAATCATCTAGTTATAGTTTTCACAAAGCTATTACCTATTTTTCTTAGAGTTATTCGGTTTTTTAAAAGAGGAATCAGAAATATTTGGATTTGGGTTTGATTTTGAAATCTAGTTTAATTTCAAACTTAACTTGTGTTGTGCTGCAACAATTCATATCTTCGTCAATATGTAAGTGTTAATAACTTTAGGTTAATGGTTCAAATGAATAGTTTACTTGAGTTGAATTATGCATCATTAATTGGATTGGCTTGAGTTAGTTAACCTGTTCGAATTTAGTCCAGTTAGAATTAGTGAGGGATCATTGCTTCAGTAGTTCAAGTGTGTGAGTATTATTTTTCCGTGATTGCCAACTGTTAGAACACATCAAGAGTAATTTGAAGTAATTCCAGCAAACCTCTGTTTAATTAAATTGTGGTTCAATTGAGTTTAAAGAGTCAGGGATATAACAACCTATTCCTAGGCATTGGGGCCTCAGGCCATTTGCTGCACGGGCCGAGGTGTAGAGTTCATTTCCTTCACATTTGGACCTAGGCCAATGCCTGGTTTACCTCAGCCCAATAACAAATTATTTAGGACTTTTTCTTGTGTTTTTTAGAGACAAATGTATAAATACGAATTGGGCTTTGAATAGCCCTATGCACTTCGGTGCATTTTCCTTGTGTTGGATACGATTTCCAGACCCAAAATACATAATGGCCTGGATGTGAATGGAATATATAATTGAACAACATTCATAGTTATATTAAATAGGGGATAAAAGTAATATAAAAAATAGCACACCATAGGTTTGACCTTAAAAGATGAAATGAGATGAGCCTCGTTATAAGGCAAGAATGCACGGGGCCCTCAAATAATTGTTATACAATCTTTAGACTCGGAAGGACCATTCAGCTAATTTCACAATCTTTCCCAAAGTATTAAGATGTAGATATCTTAGGCACAATTTTAATATACATTCTCAAGTACGGGTGCGCATTTATGTGACCCAAATCTTACTCTCGGCGAAACTGAAATATATTAAAGTCACAGGCGTACTGGTTGCGGTGTGACTCGAAATGTATTTTCGTGACGTTGCAATTCTTCCAAAATTAAAAAGCGGAATATAAGAGCATATAAATAAAAAATATATAAAGAAATCAGATAGAAACAAAAAATTGTAGTTGAGCGACCGTGATAAAACCATGGAATCCGGGAGTGCCTAATACCTTCTCCCGGGTTAACAGAATTCCTTATCCAGGTTTCTAATTTCGCAGACTGTAATACAAAGTCATAAATTTCCTCGGTTCGGGATTAAAACCGATGACTTGGAACACCATTATTTTCTCAAGTGGCGACTCTGAACTAAATAAATAAATCCCGTTTCGATTGTCCTTTAATTGGAAAAACTCGTACGCGCACTCACGGGTAAGCGTAAAAAGGAGGTGTGACAGTTAGTATATAACAATATAGAGTTAATATAAAAACAATTATATTTAGGGTGAAAAAACAGAAATGGAGAATATAGTATGCTTTAGGCAAAACCTTAATAAAAACGGAGACGGGCAACGCCAAATCATAAAGACATAGCTGCGGGGCCTTCCATAATTTCCTATAAAAATATTAGAAATCGGAAATATCATTAGCGAATCCCATGGTCTCTCCCAAATTAAGAAGACGTAGACACCTTAGCGCACGATTTATAATAAATATACATTCCTAATACGAGTGCACATTTATGTGACTCAAATCCAAATCCCAGTGAAGCTGAAATGCATTAAAGGTTACAAGCGTACTAGTTACGGTGTGACTTGAAATCCGTTTTCGCAACGTCGCAAAAATTCTAAACTTAACAAAAGCGGAACATCAATAACATTTGAGATTAAGGCATATAAGGAAATCAAATATAACAAATACGGCAGTTGAGCGACCGTGCTAGAACCAGGGAATCCGGGAGTGCCTAACACCTTTTCTCGGGTTAACAGAATTCCTTATCCGGATTTCTAGTTTTGCGAAATATTAAACAGTCATAATTTTCTCGGTTCGGGATTAAACCGGTGACTTGGGACACCATTATTTCCCCAAGTGGCGACTTTGAAATCTAATAAATAAATCCCATTTCGATTGTCTTTTAAGTGGACAAACTCCGTCCCTACTATTGTTATGTCCCTTTCCGGGATGTAATAGTAAATAGTTGTGACATTTTCGGTATAAGAAAAAAGGAGGTGTGACAGCTCTGGCGACTTTGCTGGGGAAAAGAAACCCAGAACTTCGGTTCAGGGTTTAAGAATTCGAGCTCGATTGTCACACCTCCCTTTTTACTACCCCTCCGACCCTTTTGAAAGAGACGTAGGGTATACCTCAATGTTCAAATGCCGAGGAGGATATAATAACAAAGAGGAAGGAGTTTTTCCAAATAAAGGACAATCGGTCTGTGATTTTATTTAATTTTTCAGAGTCGCCACTTGGAAAAATAATGGTGTCCTAAGTCACCGGTTAATCCCGAATCCGACGAAGTTGACTCTGTATTACAGTCCGCGAAACAGAAACCTGGATAAGGAATTCTGTTAACCCAGGAGAAGGTTTTAGGCACTCCGTGATTTCGTGGTTTTAGCACGGTCGCTCAACCGTCGTTCTCAATTTTTATATGACTTATTATATGCTTTTTAACAAAATGTACATGTTTCCAACTTTAATATTTTACAAATTGCGACGTCGCGAAAACGTATTTCGAGTCACACCGCAACCAGTACGCCTGTGACCTTTAATACATTTCGACTTCGCCAGGATTTATGATTTGAGTCGCACCAAGTGCACACTCGTATTAAAGAAGGTATGTTTATTAAATCGTGCCTAAATAAACGTCTAACGGCTTTAAATATTTTGGGAAATATTATGAAATTTACTATTAACCTTCCCGAATCTATTATACACTTTATCAATTGTTACTATAAGGGGGCCCCACTATTTTTGTTATTGTGTGAGGCTCATCCCATGCATTTTTAAAAGTCCATACTTAATGTGTGGCTATATTTTCTATATTTGTTTTTTCCTTAATCAGTTTAATTATCTAACATTTCAGAAAGGAGTCCAGGTCTTTATTGTTTCTATTATTATTGGGCCTGAACTTCTGGATCAGTATTCAATGGGTTACCGTATGTATCTGGGTCTTAATAACCCAGACCAGATTCGGGCTTTCATTCAGAGGCCCAATTAATTCTCGAACACAGTACAGGTGTGACGACCCGGCCCGTCGTCATGAGAATTACCACCCCGTTATGTTGTAAATACATGTTTTATGATTTTATATCAGTGTTAGAATCTATCGGGTGAGTTAGGAGTGAAATGGATTGAAAATGAGGCATATAGCCTTTTTGAAGGAAACTTGAATAAGGAAAGTCAACTCGGAGTTGACTATTTGGTTAGAGGGCTCGAAATCGAATTCTGATGATTCGGTTAGTTCCGGGAGGTGATTTGTGACTTAGGGGAGCGATCAGAATTGAATTTGGAGGCCCGGTGTAGTTTTAGGCTTGAATTGGCTAAGGTTGAATTTTGGCGAAATCCGATCGGTAGGTTAGATTTTGATCCGGGGGTCGGAATGGAATTCCGACAGTTGCAATAGCTTCGTTAGGTGATTTTGGATGTGCCTGCAAAATTTCAGGTCATTCGGACGTCGTTTGGTCGGGTTTTTGATCGAATGTGTAATTCGGAAAGTTTTAAGAAATTTAGGCTTGAATCCGTGTGTAATTGGTGATTTTGATGTTTAGGATGGTGTTTTTATGATTGGAACAAGTTCGTATCGTGTTTTGGGGTATGTTAGTGGTTTTCGTTGGGGTCGCGGGGGCCTCGGGGTGAATCCGGACCATCATCCGGCATTTGGAAGCAAGAAAAGACCTGCTGTAATCTGCAGATCACTGGGCAGTATTTTGGCCTTCGCGTTCGCGAGGGCAAGGCCCGCGTTCGCGTAGGCCATGTCTAGCATGCTTCGCGGACGCGTGAGAGAAGGTCGCGTTCGTGTATGAGGGAGTTACGATGCATCGCGTTCGCGTGGGTTTAGGTCGCGATCGCGAAGAAGGAATTGGCGAGGCCACGCGTTCGCGTGGGGGACTACGCGTTCGCGTAGAGTAATAATCCGGAGGCTGGGAAGTTGACCTTCGCGAACGCGTGAAGGGGTGACACGTTCGCGATGAAGAAGAGGAAAAGGGCATCGCGTTCGCGTGAGAGGCGTCGCGAACGCGATGAAGAAAATAGGCTGGCAGTGAAGTTAAGTTCAGAACAGAACCAGTCGCGAGTTTCATACCCCAAAACGCTATTTTTGAGTTCCAAGAGAAGAAATTGACGGGAATTGTTGGGAATTCATCGGGGATTCGTCGGAGGTAAGTTTTGTGGCTTAATTACATCATTTTAACATGAAATCCTTGGTTAAATTTTTGTAAATGGAAGATTAAAGGTGGGTTTGAGCCCTAGGCCTAAATTAAAGAAAAACGCCGATTTGAGTGGGCAAATGGAGTCCGATTTTGGAAAATTTTATATGCCTAGACTCATATCGAGATGAGGATTCCGAATATGTGACTTTTGTAATTTTTCGACAAGCGTACCGAAAGTCGGGTTTTGACAACTTTGGGAATTTTGATGTAAATTGGGTTATATTGATTGGGGGTTGTCCCATTGGCCTAATTTGTTGTGTTTCTACTGTATTTGATCAGATTCTACGCGTGCGGAGCTTGATTCTCGTGGCAAGGGCATTGCGGAGTAGTCGTCGCGCCGTATTGAGGTGAGTAATAGATGTGGGTGATGACCGGCGGGTTCGAAACCCCGGTATACCACTTTGTGACGCTGTATAGCGGCGAGACACACACACTCTTGAGAGTGCGGGGTCGATCATGAACTGGAGACAATAGATTAGTCATATATATATATATATTGTGATAATGGCCACTCTTGAGCCGAGGAACCCCCTTCTTGGGCGTTTGAGTATACATGTGGGCCGTGAGCCGGTTATTGGATCCCGCGAGGATCGTTATCATTGTCTTATCATATAGACATGCTAGTTTACTACTAGTCCGCAACTATTTTTGTTATTATGCTAATTCCAATCTCTGGAACTTGATATTACTGTTTTCCAACTGAAAAATGAAAGAAAGAGTTTTCAAAAACTACTTTTGAGCCTGCGAGGCTGTATCTGCATATTAGTCGACTAGTAGTGGATCGGGTTGCGCGCCGCAGCGAGATATATGTTGGATCGGAATGCACGCTGCAGGAATATCTCTATGAGATGTGCTTGGGCTGTAGGAGCCCCTCCGGAGTCTGAACCCCCACGGTGAGCACGGGTACCCAAAATTGGAGTCGGGCTACGCGCCGTAGCGGTCATATCATGCATTGCATTGCATTTAGCTACATCTGCTAGCTGTTATGCTATTTATTGGTATTAGTTGGTACAGGTACAGTGAATATTGATTCTATGACAAGGTAGCTGATTATAGTTTTACATAGTGCTTTATTGCGGATTTCTTATCTGCGTTGTCTTACCCTTGTTTATTACCACCGAGTCTGGCAGTACTCATTTTACTCCCTGCACCTTGTGTGCAGATCCAGGTACCTCTCAGCAGACTTGATTCGGTAGCTACTTGGAGGCATTGTGCGGGATAGTCGAGGTAGCTGCAGCGTCCGCGGGACCTGACTCCCCTTCTAGCTGTCATTTCTTATCTTGTTGTCTTTCCTTTCCGCACTGAGTTGTTATAAACTTTATTACACTTATGTTCTTTAGAGGCTCATGACTCTTGACCCTTCGGTCTATGGGAGTTAGTATATTTTGGGACTTGGTCTCCCAGCTGTTGGTATAAGTATTACTATTGTTTCATATTTTGAAATGCTTAAATGGGTTAAAGAGAGCTTCAAGCTCCGTTGTTGATATTGATTGGTCAGGCTGGCTTAGCAATGTGCTGGGCGCCATCACGACCGGATTTGGGGTCGTGACAAGTTGGTATCAGAGCCTAGGTTTACTAGGCCTCGTGAGTCTTGAGCCGGTTAGTAGAGTCTTGTGGATCGGTGCGAGGACGCCTGTACTTATCCTCGGGAGGCTGCGAACCTTTAGGAAACACTTCACATTTCTTGGAATTCTTATCGTGCGTACTTGATTCAACTTGAGAAATAATTTTTGAAATTCCTTCCACACGTCTGTGTACGCATCGAGCGCTCAGTAATATAATTGCCTTGTGGCTTGTGATTTCCCCGAATGAGGGGCGAGATATAATCTCGGTGAGTTCATGTTGGGCCAGTCAGGATGACTTGAGGCTGGACCTTGTTTATGACTTGAGCATTGAGGTGCTGATTTTGTGAGTGGTGGCAATAGATAATGTACCGAGGGTTTGAAATCCCGTATTTTTGCACTATACAGTGCTGTGCTGAGATGGAATACGCGTCATGTGACGAGCGTGGTGGTATTGTGACTGGGTATTTGGACTTGATCCTTCCCAATTGATAAATTAATGTGTAAAGCGACTGAGACTGGGCTTATATCTATGTACTTGGGCTAGTAGCCATGCTTGGGGCCTTGTGCTGATCTGTAGAGTATTAGGGAGGCTTACTAATGGATGAGCTGTTAAATTTTCGACTCTTGTCTAATCTGTTGTGTAGCCCCGAGCTATGGGCGTGGTGAATATTTATCATATCTCATAATTGGAAGGTAAAATGCCTTATGTGTAGTGGAACAAGTTTAAACTTAGGAAGACTAAAGTGATTTTGCTATGTGTATCCTGGTGGAAGGTATTGTGATGAAATGCTAAATTGAGAAGAAGTAGGAGGGTTGATCCTCATGTGTAATTGAAAGGTATTTGATATGTGTTATGATTCGAGCAGGTACAACGCAGGTTCAAGTATAAATTATGATAATATGATTCGTATATTATTGAGATTTAATGTTGTTGAAATACATTGTGATATCTTGTTGAGTTGTGAATGTATTGTTAGAATGGTTTGGTGATTCTCTGGCAGGTGGATGGGCCAATTTACAAAGGAAACTTCGCCGAAATTTTTGGAAAATTTGGGACTTAGAAAAGATTTTTGTCACCTAAAGAGTGGGCGTAACTGTTGTGTGTGAATGAATGCAAGAATTGCAAAAGAATTAATATTTCTGATGATTCGAACCTCAACCGAAGCTTGTAAATGACTTGAGTTTAATCTAACTAGAACGTTGTTGCATCATTTGAGTAAGAAGGCTATAAGTGGCTAAAAGGGCTTTGATGTATGGCTCCGAGCTAAGTTGGGGAGGTTGTTATTGATTAACTGATTGCACTGTCGTGTGCTGTGTTGGCTCCGTCTCTAGGTATGTTGGGAAATTTTGATAAAGGTTATGGTGCTTCGTAGATATGAAGAAATACTAGGATGTTGTGAACTTATGTTGGTAAAGAGTGTTCGGTGTATATAAAAGGAAGATAGCTAATTGTATCTGTATGTAATCATGTTCTGCGGTGTCAGAGTTTTAGCAAGGCACGAGTGGTCCTGTTCAATAAGACAGTTGAATTACAGCTGAATAAGGGTGAATGACGCCAGAGAATTGTTTTTCGGTGTTCAAGATTTTACTTGTAACAGTCAGGTGTCTTAAGATTGTGCATGTTGCTAAAGACGCTGGTTTCGTTAGAAGAAATTAAGACTTGTGTTATATTATGTGAATGACGGGATTCTATGTAACCGTATGGGAAGGTAATGATACTAATTCAAAAAATCGCATGAAGTTCTTCAAAATAAAGTATGGTACAATGTGGTACTTTTGGAAAACATTGAGAGAGTATTCAGTGGCCTATGGGTCTTAGAACCGTGTGGTCTTGTGTACGAGTCTCGTGTGGTAACATGAGTTGATGTATTATGGTACTATAGTAAAGACTGATATGAAATTAGAGATGAATCGGAAAGGAAACTGGGTAAATGGAACGACTTGTTAATAAACCAGAATGGTATAAAAAGGAATACGATTGATTCCTGATGTGTGGTTGAAGTAATGAGTCTTGCAGACATTGCAGCAAAGCTCTTGAGTGCTGGCAGTTGTGTAACTTGATATGGGTATAAGGACTCAGTCCTGGCAGTTAAACTTATGCAACGAATGGGAAGAAACAGTTGGTGATGTGTTTTATCATGGTTTGAAAATGAGTATATTCCTGTCGGTATGCGAAGCGTGGAATGTGTAATGAGTTTTTCTTCTATATGAGATCACGAAAGTCCTTGACTAGTGGAGTGCGCCGATGTTGAGGCGAGAGGAAAGGGATATGAATTTCCATGTTGTCTTAGTGTGATATGGTATACACGATGTGTTATGGAAAGTTGATAATGGTATATTCTATGTTTTGAGATCATTTCATAATATATGGGAAGTCAATAAAATTATTGAGCAGCGCGGACAGCTTTCTGATAATTTAAGAAAATGGTACTGCTATTCTATTAACTTGGCAGGGAATATGATCCAAAAAGGACAAGATAATGTAAACGGATAATATCCAGTGGTATGGTGGTATTCTCTTGTTGGATCGACTATAATAATTGAGTCGTTGATGGCATAGTGAAATTTCTGAATGGCTTTCGTGGTATGAATGGACGCTTGATGTGCGTTATGTATTTGTATGGTGAAGTACGGAATCAAGCATGGTGATTCATGTGTTATATGTGTGTTGGACACTAGAAGTTTTCGTTAATCCGCCTACGCAGTGGTTGTATATCGTGTGCATCGGCACCGTTTTGTGATTATTGGAAATCGGAAGCCTTAGAGGCTCTCTCTTGACTTGATAAGACGAATTCGGATTATGATACTTGATTGCTGACTGGTTGTCATAGGTCAGATTGTCTAGACTAATGTGATATGGACTATGTCGGAAAATGGCACAAATTGCGTAGCGGAGAGCATCAGAGTATGCTCCAACAGAGTAGTTGTACCCAGGACCAGCGGACGGCTGGTAGGCATTGCTTTGTGAGTTGGACCTTAGTGGCGAATGTCAGTGTAGAGGTATCTACCATTGATTCAGTTCCGGTATTGAGAAACGTTGTCGGATGCGTTTCATGTGGCCGAGCTTGAGGCTATATATGTCTATTGTAATGAGCAATTTGACTCGGTGTGCATTTTCATTTGCAAGATTCATGTGTGGATCGGGTGGCATGCCGCCACGGGTATGTCATTGGAGCGGGTTGCACGCCGCAACAGTGTAATGTGAAAATAGAGTTAGTTATATATTACCTGGTATACAATACTTCCTAGTTTCTGAGGAAGAGTCTGTATTGAGTATCGCTTGGCGAATGGCACATCGGCTGTGTTCTTTCAGGATTTGATAGCATACGTTAATTGTTTCACCGTGGGTGAGGTTGATTGCTTGGGTTCAGACCTAAATATGTGCGGGGCTGATCGTTTTGAGCTTGGTAAATTGAGGTGCTTCATGAGTAATAATGTTTGGATAGAATCATGAATCGTGGCAAGGCCACGTGATGTTATGACCTTTCGAGAAGGAGTCATGTACTCTATTTCTATAATGCGAGAAGCGATCTCAGTTCTATGTTATGATGGCACAAAGGAATTGAATTACAGCTCTCTTCTTGAAGACAGTTGTCATGATTTGAGTATGTTCGGATGTCTCTATTGGAGCCTGTGTTGTGCTCGTCGGGGCTTAGGCCGGTGTTGAGGTGACATATCACCAGCGCGTGTGTTATAATCGAAATGATCATTTGAGTCATAATGGAGAGCGAGCATATGTGATTCCAGTGGGTTAGAAAGGTAATACCGAGATTTGGGTCCGAAATCTGTTGTGGTATCGGTTAAAAGTGAAATGGATTCATGAATGGTTGACCTGAGAGATGGGTTCGATATATCGCGTGTTCGGTTGCCGTGGACATGATATGAAGGTGTTGGAACAAGACTCTATCTAATAAAAAAGGGTTTTTCAGTTGGTATTTGGTTATCGTGGGAAATTGTTATGATTAGAGACTATTGTCTCGAGTGATTGGGTTGTTTGATACATCATATGATCTCACCCGGAGTGGTGAGTGTGGGTTATTGCGGTGGATTCTAGTGTATCCTGAGTATAGGCATGGGATTAGCAATTGGTATATGATTTCGGAAAGTGCAATGTGTTTTATGGTTCAGATGGTCTGTGAGATTTCAGCTATATGGTGTTTTCGGACTTATGAGAGATAGGGTGACGTGTGATCGCCCGAATATATGCTTGGTAAGGTCATTTAGCTATTGAGTTGCTTCTAGTACCACTTTGGGTCCGCTCGAGGACGAGCGTTTGTTTAAATTGGGGAGAATGTGACGACCCGGCCCGTCGTCACGAGAATTACCACCCCGTTATGTTGTAAATACATGTTTTATGATTTTATATCAGTGTTAGAATCTATCGGGTGAGTTAGGAGTGAAATGGATTGAAAATGAGGCATATAGCCTTTTTGAAGGAAACTTGAATAAGAAAAGTCAACCCGGAGTTGACTATTTGGTTAGAGGGCTCGGAATTGAATTCTGATGATTTGGTTAGTTTTGGGAGGTGATTTGTGACTTAGGGGAGCGATCGGAATTGAATTTGGAGGCCCGTTGTAGTTTTAGGCTTGCATTGGCTAAGGTTGAATTTTGGCGAAATCCGATCGGTAGGTGAGATTTTGATCCGGGGTCGGAATGGAATTCCGACAGTTGCAGTAGCTTCGTTAGGTGATTTTGGATGTGCCTGCAAAATTTCAGGTCATTCGGACGTCGTTTGGTCGGGTTTTTGATCAAATGTGTAATTCGGAAAGTTTTAAGAAATTTAGGCTTGAATCCGTGTGTAATTGGTGATTTTGATGTTTAGGATGGTGTTTTTATGATTGGAACAAGTTCGTATCGTGTTTTGGGGTATGTTAGTGGTTTTCGTTGGGGTCCCGGGGGCCTCGGGTTGAATCCGGACCATCATCCGGCATTTGGAAGCAAGAAAAGACCTGCTGTAATCTGCAGATCACTGGGCAGTATTTTGGCCTTCGCGTTCACGAGGGCAAGGCCCGCGTTCGCGTAGGCCAGGTCCAGCATGCTTCACGGACGCGTGAGAGAAGGTCGCGTTTGCGTATGAGGGAGTTAGGACGCATCGCGTTCGCGTGGGTTTAGGTCGCGATCGCGAAGAAGGAATTGGCGAGGCCACGCGTTCGCGTGGGGGACTACGCGTTCGCGTAGAGTAATAATCCGGAGGCTGGGAAGTTGACCTTCGCGAATGTGTGAAGGGGTGGCGCGTTCGTGATGAAGAAGAGGAAAAGGGCATCGCGTTAGCGTGAGAGGCGTCGCGAACGCGATGAAGAAAATAGGCTGGCAGTGAAGTTACGTTCAGAACAGAACCAGTCGCGGGTTTTATACCCCAAAACGCCATTTTTGAGTTCCAAGAGAAGAAATTGACGGGAATTGCTGGGAATTCATCGGGGATTCGTCGGAGGTAAGTTTTGAGGCTTAATTACATCATTTTAACATGAAATCCTTGGTTAAATTTCTGTAAATGGAAGATTAAAGGTGGGTTTGAGCCCTAGGCCTAAATTGAAGAAAAACACCGATTTGAGTGGGCAAATGGAGTCCGATTTTCGTAAATTTTATATGCCTAGACTCGTATCGAGATGAGGATTCCGAATATGTGACTTTTGTAATTTTTCGACAAGCGTACCGAAAGTCGGGTTTTAACAACTTTGGGAATTTTGATGTAAATTGGGTTATATTGATTGGGGGTTGTCCCATTGGCCTAATTTGTTGTGTTTCTACTGTATTTGATCAGATTCTACGCGTGCGGAGCTTGATTCTCGTGGCAAGGGCATTACGAAGTAGTCGTTGTGCCGTATTGAGGTGAGTAATAGATGTGGGTGATGACCAGCGGGTTCGAAACCTCGGTATACCACTTTGTGACGTTGTATAGCGGCGAGACACGCACACTCTTGAGAGTGCGGGGTCGATCATGAACTGGAGACTATATATTAGTCCGACCTGTTGATACTGTATTATTGGCTATTCTCGAGCCGTTGAACCCCCTTCTTGGGCGGTTGAGTATACTTGTGGGCCGTGAGCCGGTTATTGGATCCCGCGAGGATCGTTATCATTGTCTTATCATATAGACATGCTAGTTTACTACTAGTCCGCAGCTATTTCTGTAATTATGCTAATTCCAATATCTGGAACTTGATATTACTATTTTCCAACTGAAAAATGATAAAAGAGTTTTCAAAAACTACTTTCGAGCCTGCGAGGTTGTATCTGCATATTAGCTGACTAGTAGTGGATCGGGCTGCGCGCCGCAGCGAGATATATATGTTGGATCGGGCTGCACGCCGCAGTAAATCTCTATGAGATGTGCTTGGGCTGTAGGAGCCCCTCCAGAGTCTGAACCCCCACAGTGAGCACGGGTACCCAAAATTGGAGTCGGGCTACGCGCCGTGGCGGTCATATCATGCATTGCATTGCATTTAGCTACATCTGCTAGCTGTTATGTTATTTATTGGTATTTGTTGGTACAGGTACAGTGAATATTGATTCTATAACAGGGTAGTTGATTATAGTTTTACATAGTGCTTTATTTCGGATTTCTTATCTGCGCTGTCTTACCCTTGTTTATTACCACTGAGTCTGGCAGTACTCATTTTACTCCCTGCACCTTGTGTGCAGATCCAGGTACCTCTCAGCAGACTTGATTCGGTAGCTACTTGGAGGCATTGTGCGGGATAGTCGAGGTAGCTGCAGCGTCCGCAGGACCTGACTCCCCTTCTAGTTGTCATTTCTTATCTTGTTGTCTTTCCTTTCCGCACTGAGTTGTTATAAACTTTATTACACTTATGTTCTTTAGAGGCTCATGACTCTTGACCCTTCGGTCTATGGGAGTTAGTATATTTTGGGACTTGGTCTCCCCGTTGTTGGTATAAGTATTACTATTGTTTCATATTTTGAAATGCTTAAATGGGTTAAAGAGAGCTTCTAGCTCCGTTGTTGATATTGATTGGTCAGGCAGGCTTAGCAATGTGCTGGGCGCCATCACGACCGGATTTGGGGTCGTGACACCAGGCCTACGTCGCACATTAGGCCCAGACCAAAATAAAGCAGTGGTAATGAAAACAAAAATAAAAAACTCACAATAAGAACAGGCATTCGGAATCAAAAGGAGATGAATTCAAACTATATATTTTTATTTCATTAAGAGAAAAATTATGTACAGAGCTAACAATATCAATTATGAATCATAATAGCCTAATATGCAGAAAACTTAATTAACAAAACTATTTTTACCTTGTTCTTCAATGACTTATTCATGTTACTTATCCCGGTTCGCTAGTTAGCTAAATGACAGGAGACTATTTTAACTATATGAAATACGATTGAATTAAATGATTCAATTATTTACACCTAGTATTCAATTGCTTAAACTAAAACGACTCATTTGCAGCTACATGGTTATATTTCATCACTGAGTCTAGTTGTTTGATATTACGAAAAATCAGTCTTAATTAAGCTATGACTTCGTTTTACTATTGTCGTTTAAGAACTTGTTTAGATCTAGATGTCAAGTACCAAATTAAACTATCCACATAAACTGATTGAAGTCATTATTGTGAGCTTATTGTTATAGGTTTACGTCAGGATTAATTAGCTTAGTTTTATGATTTTATATAACTACACTACCACTACTTACTACTTATTACATTATTCTGTTTGAGCTTCTACATATACACAATGATATCCTAATGAATTACAAATTTAAACTAACTAAACAGCTAACAGAAACAGAAAATGTAAAAATAGTGGAGACTTTTAAACTCGAAACTTCATTTCATCATAACTTCCACATTACATAGCTTCGAACAAGGATGTGTACCTGATTCAGCAAATAGATTCAATGAGTTATAGGGATTGAAATAGGTACAACAACTAGAATCAACAAGCAATGCAACGGTGATAGAATGAATTCCCAACAGGCAAATGAGATAACACAGCAACAGCAATAGAAACCCAGCGAACAAGCAGAAATCCCAAACAACTCCAAATATGAATTTCAACTAGAAAACCCAGGCGACTATTTGCTATTTAGTGTAGAGTTCTTTCTGAAAATTTTGATTTCCAAAATCCAGCCCTTAAACAAGTCCTAAATGGGGGTATTTATAGGTGGGAAGTGGTGAAATTTTGGGGGGAAAAGATAGAAAATAATTTTATTTCCCTCCCCTTCTTTTTTGCCAAATCTTACACTTTAACCTTATTTTCTGTTACAAGATGCCTTCCAGCATGTGCTGGAAGGTTCTATTTGATTCCTTTTTGGGGCTTTTACTAGTGTGCCCCTACTTATTAGTATTTTTTACTAAATTACATTTTCTTTAAGACCAATGTACCCTCAATTTTGTGCAAAAGAAATCAGGAGCCTAAATGTCTTATGTATCCCTATAGGCTCTATTAAATCTACAACTTTGCCATTTCCTATTCCTTATATGCCCTTAAGGGCATTTGTTAATTACCCGACCTACCTAGGTCAGATTTTCCTTGATTCAACTCTTATTTAGCTATTGGCCAGCATTTATACTAATATTTAAGAACAGGCCAGATTAGACTTAAATTCATTTCAATTTTAGCCATTTTTATTTCATTTACTGTTATTGAAACTAGTTTGCAGGACTAGCGTGCTTATTTATTCTGAATTAACCTATTTAGGACTCAACTAGTCCAAAATTGGACTTAGTCTTGCAATTGGGGCCCATTAATGAACACAAACATGGCTAAGACTTTGCAAGTCTAGCCACTAGCGAACATGGGTCAATTTGGGACTTGGTAAGTCTAATCTATTAGACTTAAACCAAATTTATTACACATCTAGCCTATTTAACTTTTAGCCAGTGTGTCAAGCCTATCAGAGTAGGTCAGTTGCAAAACTGACCACTCTTGGTCATTTATTCACTTATAACCTTTTTTTTGTGGTTTTCAGTTTTAAACTATTTTAAACTACTTAACACATGTTTTCAATTTTATTCACTTAACAAGTTTATACACTACTGCAGCTATAACCAATTCCACCTAGGCATGATAAGTATTAACAGTAATCAACTTAACACAAGGTTGTTGCAAACATAGCCATTTTCACAAAATTGCACACATA
Organism: Nicotiana noctiflora; assembly: GCA_032618575.1. NCBI lineage: Eukaryota > Viridiplantae > Streptophyta > Magnoliopsida > Solanales > Solanaceae > Nicotiana > Nicotiana noctiflora. Next base: position 276,981 of record JASVEL010004385.1, read on the forward strand.
GCCAAGAAATCAGAATCACTTATCAATTAATCAAAACTCAGAGAAAGGGATTGAATATTGTTGAATTTCAATCAAAGACTTATAACTCAGATTTCACAACACAGTGTGTCAATTAATCATGAAGCAGGTATAGTCAGAACTACCTCATGCTTAGTGAACTACTGAAAATCCTAAGTCATGCTTAACATGTTCTTGACTAAGCAAAGACGGGCAAAACCCATAAAAGAAGTTTCAAATGAAAGTAAGGCTCAGACAGAACAACAGAAATTTTCCAAAAGATACGAACTAATATAAACATGCAAAAGATCTAAGTAATAAACATGACAGTAGACATGAAGAAAGGCTAATCAAAGAAAGAACAGATCTTAAGCAGAGAAATATAACAAATAGAAATTTCTCCAAGACAAAAACCCTAATGCAAGACATCTAAGTGAAAGACATGAAGATGGATTAAATAAAGAAAACACAGATCTTAAACAGGGAAACAGAATCAACAGAAATTTCTCAAAGACAAAAACCCTAATCTATCATGCATTTGTTCATACGACTAACATACTTAAAGAAATATGCTAAACACACAGAATAAAATTGAGATAATAGAAATTAAAGAAAAAACAAGCAAGAAGGGAAGGGGAGACTTAGCTCGCAGGATATGACTCCTGAGCTTTCCCCATTTTCTTTTTCGTTTCTTCTTTTCCCTTTTCCAGTTTTCTCTTTTCTTTTTTCCTTATTTTCTTTTCTGGTTTTCTTTTTTTCTCACTTGAGACTTCAACTTCAAAGTCTTTTGGTTAGTGGATAAGTGTTAGAAGTAGAAAAGATAGGATTTTTGGGGGTGGTTTGTTCTGAGTCGCCGGAGTTAGGGTTCCGGTGACCTTCTTTTGGATATTCGAGAAGAAGGGGTAAGATTCGAGGCTAGTGGTTTAGATGGGGTGATAGATCAAGGAAAGGGGGTCCTTTGGGGTTAATTTGGTGGTGGTTCTCGTAGATTTGGTCATCGGCGATGAACTCCGATGACCGGAGTTTCAAGAAGATGAGGGGTTTTCATGGTTTCATGGGAGTTTTGTGGGGGCTTGTGATAGAGAAGAAGAAAAGAGAAGAGGGGGATTGAGATCTGGCCGGAGACTACCATGGAGGTGGACAGTCTCCATGGACGGCCGGCTTAAAGAAGATGAAGAAGAGAGAAGACGAAGGGCGGCTAGGGTTGGGGATTGAAGCAAACGATCGGCCGTCTCATAGAGACAGGGTTTATATACCCGTCACAATTGACTGGTCCTTGTCTGTTGGATAACTTAAGATCAACGGTAAGGATTAGCTGCTCTAAAACGTTGCCGTTCAGGGTTAGGTGGGGAGTGGGCTTCTGGCCGCTAGATCAATAGGTTTGGACGGCTGGGATTAGATCTTGAATTTAATTTATCAATTAATTCCTATTAAATATCTCAACCATTGGATTTGAATGGATGGACGGCTGAGATTGATCTGATTTAAATCAATTGGTCTGGCTCTTTTGGGCCAAATGTATTGGGCTGCCATTTCCAAATTCTTTTAGCCCAATCTTATTATATTTGGTATTTTCTTGGTATTTCAATTTTCTTTGTGGTAATTTTCTTTTGTATTTCATTTTTTCTTTTTTTATTATTTAAATTATTCAATTTCCTACCTTCACTAATTTTCTGATATATTTTGGAAATCTTTTACTATTTTTCCCATAATTTCCGCTATTAATGCTCTTTTTGATGATTTTTCTTTTTTTGACTACTTAATTCAAAATGCATGTATTTAACCTATATTTTTTATTTTCTAGTTTTAATTTCTACTTTTTCAATCACACAAATGTATCTAATTTCAATCGAAGCATGTAATTGCACCCAAAAATATTATTTATTTTAATTTTGGAATTTTATTGCTTAGTGCAAAAATCACGTGCTCACATCGATTAAATTGTTGTTTTTTATATTATTTGATTTTATTATATGCTTTGATCAATGTGCTACATGCTTACCTTTTTGATATTACGTGAATTGTATATATAAAATTGTGCCGAAAACCCTTTCTCTTCTTACCTCCGGGGATGTGCTTACTGGTTGAGACTCCCCTTTCTGTTAAGTCAATACCCAATAAGAAAATATAGGCCGGATAAGTTACAAAGCCGGACGATCTCGCGGGTCCCCGGTACGTAGCCCTCTCCTCGATCTAAGTTGTCCACTCGGGTACACAGTCTAGTACCATGAAAAATCAGGATATTGAGCCTAGATTTAGAACGTTTATTTGCATCATATCTGACTTAGGGGACTCAACATAGGGGTTGGGTCCGTCTAGGACAGGTGACCCGAAAATCAAAGACCGAGCATGATTATATGTTGCATTTATTTGTCCTAGATTATTATGCTGACCGGCTAAATACCTGAAAACAAAAAGAAAAAAAAATTTAGAATAGAAATACCGAAATATTGACGAAACGCTATCGGAAGTTTGAAAACAGTCGGAACAATTTTGTTGAAATAATTGGTCGTAAAACAATTTGACCGAACTACTCAAGTTTGATTCTCACCACTAGGCGAGATACGTAGGCAACCCATGACGGGTCCAACCACCCCTTTTAAAAATAACCAAAAAATGTTGAATTTTTAGTTTTGAATAAAATTAAAGTGATGCATTTTTGAAAATAGCCTAATGTTCTGAAAGGACGCCGGAAGGCTGTTTGTGCAAAAATGGCTGCTTTTGACGTCATCTCCTTTAAAATAATAGCCTTGAAATTTTCAAATGAAATATGGAAAAGGTTAACTCTTCAGAAATAATGAAAATTATTCCTGAAAAGATTTTAGTTTTCTTTTTGAATAAATCGCCTTTAACAAATGTGCAGGATGAGCACAATACAAAATGAACCATTTGCATTATTGAACAAGATCCCTTTGGAGTTGCGATTGTGGTGGAATGATCTAGGCCAAGATGGACATGATTGGGTCAACAAATATTTAAAAGATCTTACTGGGCTGCTAAACATAATACCTCGGGGTGATATTATCCGAGCTCTAGTTGCTTGCTGGGATCCCGCACACAATGTGCTGCACTTCTTAGATTTTGAGCTCACTCCGACATTGGAGGAAATTGCTAACTACATCGGGAAGGGCGAGGTTCCCTTAAAGGACAAGTATCCGGTTGCTCCAAGGGCTATTACTGTGCATAGATTCCTCGATTCCTTAAAGATTGCCAGAAATATTCACAATGAAGACTTGGTCCACGGGTTTTGCACTATGAACTTTATATACCGCAGATATGGCCACGTTGAAGGATTCAATGATCCAACAAACAAACTCTACAACAAAGCAGACCGGGCTAAGTGGGAGGAACACATGCATTTCGCCTTTATGGTAGCCTTTTTGGGGTTGGTCATATTTCCGAGGAAAGATTGGAATATTGACATTAGAGTTGCCGGAATTGCCAGTACTCTCCTTGTATAGGACAATAGTAAGTTGGCACCAATGATAGTGGCCGATATCTTCCGTGCTCTCACGGCCTACAAAGCGGGACAAGATTTCTTTGAGGTATGTAATTTACTTCTTCAAATGTGGAAGATAGAACATTTATGCCACTATCCTCAGTTTTCAAGCCATGGATCGTTTGAAAAGACATGTATCGAAGAATTCTACGTGAGAACAAAAGAGGCCAAGTTGCCAGAATGATCGAAAGGTTGGATCACATATTTATGATCACTGACTGCTAGCTAAATTGAATGGGCATATGGATGGTTTCCCCTCAATGAAGTTATATATATGCCAGCGAAAGGGTCGTATTTTCTATTAATGGGTCTCAAGAGCATCCAACCTTATGCACCATACCGGGTATTAAGGCAACTCGGAAGATATCAGGTTGTGCCAAAAGATGGGGATCTCAGCCTTCAAGCAATAGAAATCAGTCCTGATGGACAATTCCCGGAAGCAAAAATTCGGAAAATATGGAGTGAATGCCAATGTCAGAGAATAGACACTTGTGTGAGAGATCGGGCTAGAGGAGAAGTATCACCGGGACATTCCGCATGGTACCGTAGAGATGTTGAGCATGAAAGACCGATGAAGAGGCCTCATATTCAAGAGTTTTCCGAGCAATCTAAGGAACAACAATATTTGGTGGCCAAGGAAAATGAATATCGAGCCAGAATCAGCATATTGGAAAAACAATTACAGGACCTCAAATTCGAGAGCAGCCTACAAGCAGCAGCCGATGAGGGTGAAAAGAAACAGTTAAGAAAAGAGAATGAAACTTTGAAGGCTCAGATTGTGAAAATGAGAACAACAACCGAAACCCCAGTTTGACTTGCTCGGGATGAGAAGATAATTGAAAATATAAGGCTCAAGGTGAACGATTATAGCTTTGATTTAGATAAGGCTGAGAAGGAACTAGTTGGGGTTCGGAAATAAGTGGCCAAGAACGCCGAAGAAAGAGCTCGGATGGTTTGACTGTTAAAAGATGAACATAATGTTGAAGTAGCCCGATTGAGGAAGAAGATCATTACAGCCGAGGTCAAAAGTAGTAAACAAACCAAAGAATTTGATGTAGAGAGAGAACATTGCTACCTGGCCATGGATCTGTTAGAAGTGGAGCTACAACAACTTCAAAAGAAGAACCAGTAAACCTTAGATGCTCGTGCTAAACAGATTGGTAGATTGCTTCAAGAGAAAGGGGTTATCAGGGAAAGAATTGTCAACATTGCTCAATACATTACGCGAAAATGCCAAATGTGCGAGAATATGACTCAGTCAACGTTTACTGCAGCCGCAATGATCTTTGTAAAACATGTAATGACCGACCTGGACAAACTCCAAAAGGGATTAGCATATAGGCCCGCGGTAAGACCGAACAATGTCTCGCGGGAACTAGGAGCTTTGATGTATTCATAGGGCATGCATTTTTGTATTTGTATTTTTACGAATTTAAAAGGTTGTAGTACAACATCATCTTTTATAATCAATGTTTGAATATCAATGAAAATTCAAAAGAAATTGTCATTATTTTCTTTTATGTATGCAAATTGCTTGAGCGATAGGCAAACATATAGGATCAAAAAAACGAAAAAAAAGAGGAAAGAAAGAAGGGAAAAGAAGAAAAAGAAACAATGAAAGCAATGAGGGTGGAAACAAAAGAAAAAGAAAAAGCAGAAAAAATAAAATTGGCGGGTCAAAAGGAGAATAATAATGTCGGGAGGATGCATAATTGCTAGGCAAAAGTTGTGTTTTTAAAATTTGTGATGTTCATCTATTATGATCTAACTATTAACAAGTTTTTGTTGTTGATGAGTATCAGATAAAGTAGTTAGCAACTGGCATTCTAGCACATCACAACTACAACACTCATTCTAAAAACATGACAAAAGCGGTAACCCAAGAAATTAAGCCTACAATCATGGATCCCGTGCAAGAGAGGAAGTAAGAGATGTGACTAGCATGAAGGAAGAAATGTATAAGTTGAAACAACAGATGTTAGAAATGTACCAGGCTTGGTCAAGGGGGCAACCCTTACCTTCTTACCCAGCTAACCCCACATATATTCCTCCCTCAAACCCAAACCATGAACCACCCACCATGAACTCATCTTCCACATATCCCGCTTACCCGCACTATTATGCTACTACATCATAAGTACCACCACCCCTGCCTAAACAAGCTCCACCACCACCACCCTAGGCCGCTCCCGTGTATGTGGCACCGCCACCAGTCATTCTATATAAATCCTCTAGCGAGCTTGTATTTCATGTCCAGGATAATCATTACTACCCTCTAGAACCCACTTTCAGGCAACATGATTCATACACCCCACTTATCGACGTGACGGGGGAGGAGAAACCTGCTAGAAGCCCTGAACAAGAGGAGATGGAAAGTAAAATGAAAAGCCTTGAGTAGTCTTTTCGCAATATGCAGGGTCTGGGAGGCCAAGTTAGTGTGGCATACAAGGACTTATGTTTGTTCCATGAGGTACAGCTACCTGCCGGGTTTAAATTGCCAAAATTTGACATGTATGATGGCCATGGTGATTCAGTGGCCCATCTGAGAGGATACTGCAGTAAAATGCATGGAGATGGAGGAAATGACGAACTACTTATGGCCTACTTCAATCAAAGCCTCAGTGGTTCGACATTGAAATGGTACACCCGTCAAGATCATACCCGATGGTTCATTTGGGATGATTTAGCTCAATCATTTGCAAACCATTTTCAATATAATATGGAAATCATCCCTGATAGATTGTCATTGACCAAGATGGAAAAGAAGTCCGGAGAAAGCTTTCGGGAGTATGGTTTCATGTGAACCCTTTTCACATATGGTTCTTCGAATGTGAAGGGTTCCGATCTAGGCATTAATTTGAAGCCATCCACATGTAATAAAGTTAGATAGCCTATCAATACTTCAAAATTAACTAATAATGAGGCCGATTATGAAGCCATGATTGCAGGTCTCAGCTAGCTTAGAGCTTGGGAGTGCTAGTTATCGTGGCCAAGTGTGACTCCCAAGATGTGGTAAATCAAGTCAACAAAAAATTTTGAGGTTCGAGAAGATTGAATACAGGGGTACTTGGACAAACTACAAGTATCTCTATATTGATTTACATAATGGACTCTACAACACATACCTCGTGAACAAAATAGTGAGGTCGATGCCCTTGCAAATTTAGGTCGTCGATTGAAGATGATGAACTTAACTCGGGGACTATCCTACAACTTTTGAGGTAAATAATCAAAGAAGGACACGCCAAAATAAACTGCACAAATCTAATTTGGGATTGGAGGAATAAGAATATCGAATACCTAAAAAATGTAAAGCTTCCATCGGATTCTAAAGAATCAAGGACTCTACGCACGAAGGCCGCACGTTTCACATTGGTCGAGGATGGAACGCTATATAGGAGAACATTCGATGGACAGTTACCAAAATGTTTAGGACTAGGAGACAACTACTACATTCTACAGGAAATTCATGAGGGCACTTGTGGAAATCATTCTGGTGCCGAGACATTAGTACATAAAGTCATTAGAGCATGATACTATTGGGCCGATATGGAAAAGGAAACCAAAGAATACATACAAAAGTGCGATAAATGTCAAAGGTATGCACCGATGATCCACTAGCCTGGAGAGCAACTCCACTCAATCCTATCCCCATGGTCGTTCATAAAAGGAGGGATGGATATCATCGACCCTCTACTATTGGCCCCAAGTAAATATAAATACATTTTTCTTATGACTGACTATTTCTCTAAGTGGGTTGAAGCGCAGGCCTTTGAGAAAATTAAAGAAAAAGGAAGTATAGACTTCATCTGGCACCACATTATATGCCGATTTGAAATACCTGCCGAGATCGTATACGACAATGGAAAGCAATTCTTCGGCAGTAAAGTGACAAAGTTTTTAGAAGACCACAAAATAAAAAGGATATATCAATGTTGTATCATCCTAGTAGGAACGGACATGCCAAATCAACAAACAAGACCGTCATCCAAAATTTGAAGAAAAGATTGAACGAAACTAAAGAAAAATGGAGAGAAATATTGCCCGAGGTCGTTGGGCGTATCGAACAACGTCAAAATAACGTACTGGGGCAACACTATTCTCTTTAGTCTACGGTGTCGAAGCTCTGATCCCGGTCGAAGTCGGGGAGCCTTGCTCCAAGTTTTGATCTGCAACAAAAGAGTCAAATCATGAGGTTATAAATATGAGCCTCAAATTTCTAGAGGAAAGACGTGAAGCTGCCCTTGTTCGAATGGCCGCATTGAAAGAGTGGATCGAGAGGTATTACAGTTGAAGGACCAATCTACGACACTAACCGGGGACTTAGTTCTGAGAATGGTCATACCCCAATACTCGAGACCCAAATGAAGGAAAACTTGGCCCGAACTGGGATGGACCGTATCAGGTCCTTGATATCATCGGAAAGGGATCCTACAAACTTGACACGATGAAAGGTGAATATCAAACAATTGGAACATATCACTCCTAAAAAATGATTGCTACTCAGGTACGACCTTCTCCATTTTCATTTACATTTTGTACTAACCAATTGCAGGTGTTCAATTGAAGACATCGAAAGATTCTTCATCATAAAGTCCTTAGGTCTGAAAGCACGCGTTGCACTCTTTTTCTTTTAGATCAGTTTTTTTCCCAAGTGGGTTTTTCTAGCTAGGAGTTTTATGAGGCAACCATTGTTCGTGCTAACTTAGAGAAATTCAACAGTATCCGAGGCTTCTTTATAATCAACCTCGAATACTGGGGGGAATCACCATAGATGTTAACTTTGTTACAAGGAAGGTGCTTCATATCAACAGGGTCTCGATAGGTAAAACTTTGTAAGTGCCAAACAGTTAAATGAATCGTACCCACGTAGATTACTCGAGCCCTAAAGGAGAACATGTACGCATGTGTAATATATTGAGAGAAATATTTTCCCTTGCCAAATATTTCTTGCCTTAAAGAAAATTTCACTTTATGATTTCAGACTTTTGATCTACTGTCGACACAGGCTGTAGGGCCAATCACAACTGAAGTTCAAACCTGTACTCGGGGACTATCGATTGGTAATCGATGTAGTTAATTTATTAATGTCTCAAGATTATAAGACCATAAAAAGTTAATCCTCATTTTTATAGGCCGCGGCCACCCCACTTAGGGGCTCGCACTTCGACCAAGTTTGAAGTTTAATTGGGAATAAGCCCAAGAGGCAAATCCCAAGTTAATAGATACGACCAAACTACCACGGCTCGAAGATGTATGAATTTTGTATTAAAATAGCCATATAATATTATCACAAAACCGGTTAAAAGGGCTACCCTTAGAAAAATTATAAAGGGTATTGATAACATCAACTCTCGAATTTCCTAAAGGGTACCAGATTGTCCGAACTCTCAACAACCTTATTTCGTGCTAAGGAATAACAAATTTTTATATGATCAACCTTTTTAAGCCGAAAAGAGAAAAGAGCCATTCTTTTGAGGCCATATCGGCCTAATTCAAGTGCCTAAGGGCTGTTCCATTTTTTGAATTTGAGAAGTCATCCTCACTCAACAAAACCTAAGGGTCATCCTACTTCGAGTTCGAGCAAGTACTCACTCGATAAGGACTACACTAGTTCGACTGCAATCAAATTTCGCAAACCTCATACTTAAGAAAGTTTTCAAGACGTGGATGAAATAGAATTTGCTCAAGGTAGAAATTGAAATAAAGATAAACTAGAGAGAAAAGAGATCCTTTATATATATAATAATATTTACAATGACCGATCAATATCCTACACAATTTTTTTTTAAAATAAAACCCTAAGCGCCTAATTTTTCTTGGGAGCTACATCTTCGCCATCGAGATCTCCTCCACTATAGGATCCACTCACGCTCCCAGAAACATAATCATCAGAAAAGAGCAATGCTTTAGCTTCAGCCTCAAGCTCTTTCGCATTCTCTATCTCGATAGCAGGGTTAAAGCCACGAGTATAAATCTCCTTAAGAGTTTCTCTTCGAGACTAGCACTTGACATGCTCGGCAATCCAAAAAGCTCAATTTTGAGAAGCTTCGGTAGATTCTCTTTCTTGGGCTTGAGCAACTTCAACATTAGATTAGTAGATGGACATGATAGCTTTCGTGTCAGCCTTTACTTTTTCTGCCTCAGATTTAACCTTTCCAAGTTTGGCTTGATCTGAGATTTCCTCCTTCATGCCATGAAGTTGATTTTTTGGCCGATGACAGTTGAGCTCAAGCATCATCTTTCTCTGAGGCAAGGAGGTCCATGTTTTGTTTTCACCCCCAAGGTCCCCGTCCTCATCATGTTAACCTCCTCACGGAGTTGTTCAATCTTTTTGGCCCTCAGCTAAACCTGTAAGATCACATCATCCTCGAACTGATACATTAAGATTTTGCGATTTTCATTACCTGCTCGATCATGTCTTTATGAGCCGTGTTTAATTCAGCTCAGAGGCCCTTGGCCTCCTCTACTTTTTGCCCACAGAGAAATTTGAGGGCATTTATCTCCTCCATGAGCCTTTGAAGATTGGCCTCACATCAGCTCAACTCTGTTTGGGGTTTGGAAAACTCCTCATTTTAAGTTGACAAGACCTATGCGGAAAGAAGAAGGGAAATTAGACAAGAAAAGAAGAAAACAAATATAGGTGTGATGTAGAGGAGGGAAATTGGGACTTACCCAACTCAAGTCTTGTTGAGCATCATAGAAAAGACTTAATGCTTCAATCATGTCGATAGCATCTTCAACCCCATTAAAACACCCACGGAACATGTCCTCCCCTTCGTGGGCTCCTTCCATATTAGGGGTCCCCAAAGCCTGGCCTTCCTAAATTGCCCCCTCAGAAAATGTAGGGAGGGTCGGTGAGTCGCCAATTTCTACTACCCCAAGTAAGTCACTTGGGGCGTTTTCTTCAATTCTAAGGGCCTTAGAGATAACCTCTTCAGTCATACCCGCTAATTGCTCATTTTGGTAAGAGGCATCTTCAGTCTCCAACGACTTGGGGACTTTTCCCGGGCCCTCTCAAAGACATCCTTGGTTTGAGGCTAATTCTTTTCAACCCTCACTGACTCAGTGGACTTTTGGGCCTAAGTGTTTTTCTTCACTCGGGCAACCGGCTCGAAGCCGTCATCTTCATCTTTATCTTCTTCTTCTTACTCTCTAAGTCGTTGAGCTACATCAGAAGGCAGAAAGACAGTCTTATTCGGCTTACGAGCCTTACTTTTCTTGGGCTTCGGGTCCTTAGAGGTTGAGACCTTTTTTATTTTTTCTTTTTTATCCTTTTCCGATTTTAGGGCCAGGGACGAAACCTCCTCTTTCCCGGACGGAGGCCTCATGACAGTATTTTGTCCGAGACCTATATGAAAGAAAATCAAGTGAGTATGAAAAGAAACATTTCAGTGAAAAATCAGTAAATACGTGAAAATGGGGCTTACCATGATTTTTGGCCTCGCATTGGCCCCATACCAAATCACGCCATGAGCACTCAACATAAGATGAGGTCGAAGCCAGGTCCTGCTCCCAACTCTCGAGGTTAGGAATTTCACCGTGCATCCAAGAGACCACTAAATCATAGAAAGGGATGTCGATGAGAAGAAGCAAAGGAAAAAAATAATAAATGAAAGCTATAGGTAGGACTATACTTACGCTTCATATTCCATTTCTCGGGAAATGGTATTTTTTCGGCTGGGATAAGGTCAGAAGTCTTCACTCGAATGAACTGGCCCATCCATCCTCTCTTTTTCCTTATCTATGCTCGAGAAAAATACCTTGGTAGCCCGACGCTAAAGTCATTAACCCGCCTCGATAGAGACATGATTGTACAACCTGATGAGAAGGTCGAGGGTGAGAGACATCACCTCTACTTTGCTCGCAAAGAATCTGAGCATAATAACAATCCACCAAAGGAGGGATGGATTTGACCTAGGGTTATTTGATATTGACGACAAAAATTGAAGATGACGGGATAGAGAGGGCTCAACGTGAAAGGGTAAGTGTAAACACTTAGAAACCCTTCCACATGAGTAGTGATGTCTTCTTCTGGGTGGCAGAATCACTACCTCTTTGTCTTCCCAATGGTAGTCTTCCTTTACTTGCTTAAGGTCGCTCTCAGTTATCGAGCATATATATCTTGACATTCGCTCGCATCGACCATGGATTGACGAAGTTTTCTCGACCTTGAAGTCGTAAATAAGGAGACCCCCCGGGAACGCACTCCTCAAGGCACAGTGCCACCCGGTGTTTTATCACCGGCCAATCGCGATGAAAAAGCTTTCTCCTTTTGAGGAACATTTTTCAACGTTTTTGACATTTTGTGTGAGTTTGATGAAAGAGTGAGATGACATGACTTGGTGTTTGAAAGGGGATTAACAACAAACCCTGAAATTCTGAAGGAAGAAGGGACTTAAGTGGTGTAAAAGCATAAGAGGTTAGAATAAAGTGAAAGTAAAGATTGAATCAATGAGAATGGGGCCTATTTAAGGGATTCACGATGACGGTCCATATGCACTGGTGGTCGACCACCAACTGAAGCTCATTAATGACTTGGAGAACTATATCGACGGGATGTTTCGGTCATTTTCACCGCTTATGTCACGAGGATGATGTCATGACAGGTCGAAGTACAAAATCGAAGGCTCAATTCATTTTTTCTCACTATATTTTAAGAAACGAGGGGACTATCTGTATACGGTTAAAATTAGACCTGCCCGATTCTGCTATTTGGTTGAGACAAGGGAGTGCATCAAAGGTCGGTCCCGTAGTGGATCCGACCGAAGCACGAGGACAAGGTACTGAGTTCAAGAATCAAGGTGCTTGTCGAGATCGAAACCAGTAGCGATTTAGACCAAATAGGGCAGACTTCGAGCAAAGCGCAATAATAGAAAAGTGAGATATTCGTGACTGGTCGAAAAGCATGGTGAAAATCTAGAAACAGATCAAGTCAAGGGCGGTTGTTTAGGCTAATCATGGGATTTACTTCCATAATTAGAATTGTGCCATAGATAGGATTCCTCTACTATATAAAGAGGGTTCTAATCATTTTGTAAGCACCTTAGATTTACGCATATCAAAGCAATAGAATACTTTCTGTCCAGCTTATATTCTTATTCGTCAACTTGTTATATTTCTAACTGTTTTTGCACCAATCAGTTCGAGTTTATTCAAGCTCGAAGGCTGAATTTCGTTCACGCTTTATGTTATTGTTAATTTCTATTATTAATCTTTATATTTATTAATTGGTATGAGGTGAAATTACGTGTTCTTAAAACCACATTAGAAGTTGAATTATTATCCAATTATAAGGGTAAACAGAAATATATTAATTATGTGACTATTAATTTAATAATAATAATTATTATATATATTAATTTAAAGTAGTTGTAGAAAATTATAAATGACAAATCTTGAATTTGCCTCTTCTTTGGGAACAAAAGACAACTATATGATGATTTGGGTGATAAGCAAATAATTATGTCAGCACTAACAGTCATGATATAACAAATACTCTAATCTATTTCCTTTGTGGTTTGCTTCAACACAACTACGTTTAAATTTAATAGATAGACGAGAATATAATTTTAATTTCTGAATTGTATTAAATTCCATTGAGATACTCTTCGGGAAAGTGGACATAAACTAGAAAGTATACTTAGATACTATCTATGGCGGAAAAAAAAATCTTAGATGATATCAACTACTTCCTTCGTATCATATTAGATGAAATATTTTCTTTTTTAGTTTATTTCAAAATAAATGATATATTTTTAAATTTAAAAATAATTTAAATTTTAAACTCTTCATTTACCTATTACCTTTAATGAAAAACTTTTATAGTCACGCAAATAATATGACTTCACAAAATTTTTACACTTTAAACTTTTAAAACCGCAAACTTAAAAATTATTTTGCTCAAAAGTTGTTGAATACCTTTGAACTAATCAATCAATGTAAACAAAGGGATAAATCGAAATCAACGGTAATATAATTGAAGATTGATCGTCGGATTAGTGTGTGTGGATAGCTCTTATAATAAGATAATAAAGTTTAATGCAGTATCTATAATAAATGAGCAATGGAAGTGTTGATAATAGAGAGAAGAATGATATAGAGAGTGAATTGTCTTCTTAAAAACTAATCCCTACAAATGGGGGGAGGCCCTTCCTTATATAGGGAAGAGGCCCCCTCGCCCAACTATTACATTGACGCCCAGTTATTACAAGTATATTCGGAATATAAAACAGAGGAGGTTGGAGACGTCCGCCTAGACAGGTCTGCCGGCTTGGTATTTTAAGGGCGGGGCTATATCCTTCTCGGCGTACGACCGTAAGTGAGGACGTCCTCGAATGTTGCCGTCCTTGTAAGGAGGCGTCCTTGTCTTGCACTTCATCAGGACCGGCCACGTGTATGTGCAAACTAGTCGTACTTTGCATCTGATTTATCCTCATACAGATAGTCCCTCCGCCTATTGGAGATATGCTCGGGGCGTATCTGCGATGGGCGGATAGATCCAGCCTACGTTAGGTCCTGTGCACACGTGCATACGTGGCACGTTCTTCTAAATCGTCGCCTGCTGACGGCGTGCGTTATAATTACTGTTGTTTTCAATGCTGGTCATAAAGTCGATTTGATATTTCAGTTTCCAGCCTCTTTTCCTGTGCAAAAACCCTTCCAATTTCACGCAGTAGCTTATTATAAATAGAGGGCAGTTTCAATATCATCCCTTCCTTTAGATCATCAAAAACTTCTTGCTTCTTACATTCTCATTTGCACATATTCGGCAATTCACATCTCCATTCTTAGCATCCTTGCTACCACTTCCTTACAGTACCCAGTTAGTAACCCAACAAGATTTAGAAAAATGGCTAAAGGTAGTCATCATCGGGAACCAGAAGGGGAAGAGACTGGCTCCGGGGCTTCCCGGCAGTCGACGGGTAGCAAGAAGGTTAAAAAACCTCTTGTCCCTTTGAAGGAAGACAATCTCCTTCCTCGTGATCTGAACGTGATGAAGGACTTTTCTGCACCGGCGGATGCCGATGTATGGGAGAGGTCCACGTTCACTACAGGCTAGCAACACAATCTCAAGGTGTCCTGCCATGTGCCGGAGGTGGTGGAGACAAGTGTGGCCGGGGATGACCTGGTCAATATACATCGACGGGGGTACTGTGCCATCCATGAGTATCCTTTTATAATGGGGTTTGAACTTCCGATCTACCCCTTGGCGGAGGCACTGTGCTGTTTCTACAATGTCTGCCCGGCCCAGCTAACTCCGTATACGTGGAAGATCGGCCGGATCTTGACGACGTATGCGGAGAGGGCTGGCGTGGACCTCTCCATCCACCATCTACTGCAGATGTTCAGTCCTGGCTACATGCGAGGCAAGATGGTGCAGTCGAAGAATCGTGGAACAAAAGGCTTAGTCGTCGAGGCGGACGATAAGCCCAACCGCCAATTCTGGATGAAGTATTTCTACATCCGCACCTCGAATTTGGTGGCGAACGCGACCGATTTTCCGGAGGTGTGGAATGCCAACTATAAGTACTAATTTGTTTTCTTTATGTTTTTGTATATTGCTTTGTCATTACGCCATTTGTCAGGCGCTAACACCCTTGTTTGTTTTTTGTACGTAGTGGGGGCGCGCACGCCTCAACCTGTCCCCGGTATTAGGGCGTGGGTGAAGCAACTATCCCCTACGCTTAAGAGTGCAGGACGTGGGCTGCCTTCGCTTTGAAGTACGGCCTTCCAAGTATGGTCTCGACTCACTAGTTTCTGTCTCTCTACTTTTATATTTTTTTTATTTTAGGTGTTGCCGTAACCGGTGTTTTATTTTATCTTGCTGCAGCTCGGAACGTGACGCGGAGACGAAGACGTCGTGCCGCTAGTCCCGCCTCTTTGGAAACAGAGCTCGTGGCCTCCGTCAGGCAGGGTCTTCCTGAAGTCGCCCAGCCCGAGGAGGGCCAGACGGACGTAGTCGCATCTCACAATGGGGTTGCCGAGGTTGCCGACCCGGATCTTGCCCGCGCCATCCAGGAGTCTTTACTATCGGGCACTCCCGGTCCTTCTTGCTCCATGCCAGAGCTGGCTATTGATCAGGCGCCTGGGGCGAGCACAGAGCCCTCATCCCTTCCTGTTGAAGAGGGCGCTCCCGCTAATGATGAACCGGCAGAACAGAAGAGGCATAGACTGCTCACCGGGAAGGGAGTGGTCGTGGACCAAGGACGAAAGAAACCGGCAACTCGTCGTCCTGAGTCGAGGCAGGTCCTGCTGGGCGACGCCATCCGTCCGGTGATAGCCGCAGTGTTGAGTGCGGCTGAAGTGAGCGCCGCTGCTCCAAATACCGAGGGCGACAGCATACCAGCTGTCGCTGCTGAGCCCGCGGGCGTTGAGGCGGCCTCAGAACCAGCAGATGTGCCGCCGCGGGAGCAAGCTGGGACGGACACGCTGGAGGCGGGTCATAGCCGTCGAATTCTGATTCCGACGGGTTACAACCTGCTGGAAGAGAGTGAGCAGGCCGTGACGGACTTTGCCCTATTGTGCGGGGGTGCTAAAGCGGAGTTGCTGAAGTTGTTGAGTGACCGCGACCTGTCTCGCCGAGTTGTCGGTGCCGCCCTGCAGGTATGACTTGATATACATTCTTTTTCATCCCTCTTCTTTTTTTGCTATTCTTTTGTTTCGAGGTTTTAACTTGTCTCTTTTTTTAGACTCTTATTCTTGAGGTGGAGCGGAGCCGAAGGGACCGGAAGAAACTAAATACCCTTCGGAAGGTGTCGAGGGAATACAAGGAGGCCCGCGAGAAACACAAGATGCTCGCGGATTGCTTTTCACGGGACCCGGATTTCTGCCTCCTCCGAGAGAGCGTACAGTCGCTGGAGGAACAGCTGCGCAAGCAGACGAAGCAGATTGAAAAGGTGGCTGCTGACTTGCTGGCTGCTGTGACTCGGAACGCCGAGCTAGAGAGCCTTCTCCAACAGCGGGAGGGGGAAATGGATATGGGTCGCGTACCAATACTGGAGGCAAGTGAGCTACATGCCAAAGTCGATGCCTTATCGGCCGAGCTTCAAGCGGTTTTGGCTCAAGCGGCGGTTGCTCGTCAAGCGGAGGATGTTGGCCCGGTTGGGGACGTTCCTCGCAAAACCCAAGATATATTGGTGTATGTTGAGGCAAGGCGAACTGTGTTCGAGGAGCTGCAGGCCGCCGGCAGGGCTACCGAGGCGGAGGTCGACGAACAGCATCGCCTGGTCAGGATAGCTCTTGAAGCCTGTGGCTACGACCCTGACTTCCCAGTCCAAACGGGCGTATCCTTTACTGACGCGGATCAGCTGGGCACTGGTTCCTGGATCAAGAGGATACTCCGGGACGATGGCGAGGACGGTGCTGACGGGGCTGAAGGAGATGGCAGAGGCTTTGGTAGTTGAGTAGGGCTTATGTATTCTTGTAGTTTTTAGCCCCCTGCCCTTTGTAAATGTGTATAGACCTTTTTAATAAAGAACTCTTTTTAGTTAATGTCTCTAATCTTCCTTTTTTTCCATATTGTCGAGGTCGACCTTAGTCTCCAATTTATATGGCGAAGGTCCCTCTACCTGAATTCATTCTTGAACTGGAGCAAACCCATATTTTGACGTCGAAGGCAATTAGCCTGAGTCCCAGTACGTCTCAAGGTCGGGCTTATATGTCTTGCACGGCCGTCCTTTCGACCTTTTGTTTTGCCTTGGAGAGGCCGTGCCACTATCTTTTAATTGTTAGTTCCTTAGGCTTCCTTTTCTCCTCGCGGAGGTCGTAGCCTTCTTCTTCAGGTTTTTTAGGCCTTAGCCCTTTGTTTTGTCTGGAGGAGGCCGCAACCTTCTTCTTTGTCTGTTTTAGGCCTTAGCCATTTGCTTCATCTGGTGGAGGCCGTAGCCTTCTCATTTAGATGTTTTTAGGCCTTAGCCTTTTATTTCATATGGATGAGGACGTAGCCTTCTCCTTGAGACGTTTTTAGGCCTTAGGCTTTTGTTTCATCTGGAGGAGGCCGTAGCCTTCTCCTTGAGACGTTTTTAGGCCTTATCCATTTGCTTCATCTGGAGGAGGCCGTAGCCTTCTCCTTTAGATGTTTTTAGGTCTTAGCCATTTGCTTCATCTAGAGGACGCCGTAGCCTTCTCCTTGAGACGTTTTTAGGCCTTAGCCTTTTATTTCATCTGGAGGAGGCCGTAGCCTTCTCCTTGAGACGTTTTTAGGCCTTAGCCATTTGCTTCATCTGGAGGAGGCCGTAGCCTTTCATTCAATATGGCTGTAGCCCTTCATTCGTTGGAGATGGCCGTAGCCTTTCATATAATATGGTCGTAGCCCTTCATTCATTGGAGATGGCCGTAGCCTTTCTTACAATATGGCTGTAGCCCTTCATTCATTGGAGATGGCCGTAGCCGTTCATACAATATGGCCGTAGCCCTAGTCCCTGTGATGTGCTATTCGTTATGACCGGTGCGCTTAGCACATTAGAATAGTTATGCAAGCGATTCCGGACATCTCTACCCGGATGGGGTGGCATTGGAAGTAAGGTCTCAGCTTTCGGGAAGCCGTGACCAATGCCAGTGCCAGCTTCTCGAGGTGTGGGTACCGATTCTCGGCGTCCACTAGAGTCTTACTAATGTAATAGATAGGTGATTGCGTACCTTTCTGTTAGCAGACGAGCACTGCGCTGACTGCAACCTCGGAGATGGCCAGATATATTAGTAGGGGTTCATTTGGTTCCGCCTTTGCCAGTAGTGGCGGGGATGTCAGGTAAGTTTTCAATTCTTGGAGGGCCTTACGTCATTCTAATGGAAACCATTATCCTTCCTCAACACTTTGAAGAATTTGTGGCACCTGTCTGATGATCGGGAGATGAAGCGAGAGATGGCGGCTATTCGGCCTGTCAACTTCTAAACATGTTTCTTGCTGGTAAGCGCTTCGTGTATCGAGGCAATCGCCTTGATCTGGTCGGGGTTGACCTCGATCCCCCTCTGTGATACAAGGAAATCGAGGAACTTCCCAGATGCTATGCCAAAAGCGCATTTTTCGGGGTTTAACTTCATCCCGTAACTGTTCAATATTTTGAAGGCCTCTCGCAGGTGATCGATATGGTCCTCCTTTTTTGCCGATTTAACCAGCATGTCATCGATATAAACCTCCATGGTCTTCTCGATTTGTTTATTGTAACATCTTAGTAACCAATCTCTGGTAAGTGGTCCACGCGTTCTTCAGCCCAAAGGGCATCACCCTATAGCAGTAGGTACCTTGGTGGGTGATGAAGGTGGTTTTTTCATGATCCTCCTCGGCCATCAAAATTTGGTTATAGCCGGAATAGGCGTCCAAGAAGCTCAATAGCTCGTGCCCCTGCTGTGGCGTCGATCAGCTGATCGATGTGGGGTAGGGGAAATGAGTCTTTAGGGAAGGCCTTATTTAGGTCGGTGAAGTCCACGCACATCCTCCATTTTCCGCTTTTCTTCTTGACCATTACCACGTTGGCGATCCATTGCGGGTACTTTGACTCTCTGACGGAACCGTTGGCTAGTAACTTGTCTACATCCTCCCAGACTGCCTCGTTGATGGCGGCATTGAATTTTCTCATGCCTTGTTTTACTGGTGGATGTAATGGATCCACGTTGAGCCGGTGCGTGGCGATATCCGGCGAGATCCCTGGCATGTCTGCATGGGAAAAAGCAAACGTATCTGCATGTTTAGTCAGAAATTCATGGTACTTACCCGGGTTTACGAGCCCATGACCGATGTAGGCCTTCTTCTCAGAGTCGTTCTGGTCTAGCTAAACCGGGTCGAGCTCTCGGCCGTAGTATTGCAGGCTTCTACGTTGTCTAGATCTCTTATGGCATCGACTGTCGGGTTTGCTTGGGTCCCCGACATGGTTGATTGCTATGCCTTCGCGCTTGCCCCGCTTAGTTGTTTGGTGTGAGCGCAATCTTGAGTTATTTTGTAACACTCCTGCGCTGTGCGCAGCTCCCCTTTGATGCTGAATATTCCCCATGGGGTAGGGAATTTGATTACTTGGTACAGGCTTGATGGGACCGCTCACATGGCGTGTATCCACGGGCGTCCAATGATCCTAGTTCATCACACAGAAGGTTGTTTCTAGGGTGACGTCTCCCGCAAGGACGGGCAGGGTCACTTCTCCTGATGTGCGCTCCGCTGCATTGTTAAAACCGGTTAGAGTTATGCACCTGGGAGTGATTCTATCCTCGAGTCCCATCTGTGTCAGGACTCTCGGATGAATGATGCAGGCGCCGCTTCCGTCATCGATCATGACTCTCCTGATATCGGTATCAATGATACGCAGGGTTATAACTAAAGCATCATAGTGAGGGAAACACAAACCGTCAGTGTTAGACTTATCGAAGGTGATACTCCCTTCGAGATCATCGTACCGTTCATGGGAGATGGTTCTCTTCAGTCGATGTGTGTTGGTGAATTTGATGTGGTTGATGGTGGCGTCGTCCCCCTCTCCGACGATCATGTTTACCGTAGGCGTCAAAGAGGGTGGCTTTGGGGGTCTCCTGGAGTGCTCCCGCACGCGACCAAAATTAGTTTTTCCCTTGTCGCTGAGGAGTTCCTTCAGGTAGCCCTGGTTGAGCATTCTGACGACTTCCTGCCATAGGCCGATACATTCTTCAATCCGATGTCCTCGTTCCTGATAGAACTCGCATAGGACATTGGATTTCCTCGTGGCTGGGTTTGACTTCATCTTTTGTGGCCACTGCACCTTAGTGCCGAGCTTCTCTAGTGCGTACACCACTTCTGAGGGTGAAACACAAAAGTTACGTGATGAAAGTAAAGGGGGCGTACCTCGGTCGTTTCTGAGTGGGGCGACGTGATGCTGCATATCATCCGTGTGTCGTGGGGGCGAAAATGATGACCTTGCGTAGGACAGGTGTCGTTCCTTGCTGGGGCGAGGAGGGAGTTCCCGGGCATCCCTCGTGCCGTCGATCTCTCCTTGCGTCCGAGTGCATGGCAGCCAGCCACCGGGTTGGCCCGTTGAGATCCTCTTCGTCTGCCCGCACCTCGGCACAGTAAGCATTGTGGATCTCGTCCCAAGTGGTGGGAGGGTACTTCAAGAGCCGGCTCAGCAGCTTCTTGGTAGCCCTGGAGCCGTCCCTGTTGAGCCCGTTCTGGAAGGCCGCTACCGCCATTCCTTTCGACACATTTGGCAGGTTCATTCTTACCCTGTTGAACCTTGCGAGGAAGTCCCTGAGGCCTTCGCCCGAGGTCTGTCGGACGGCGAATATATTGTTCACCCTTGCTTCCGCTTTCTTGGCACCGACGTGCGCGGTGATGAACTTATCAGCCATTTCCTCGAAGGTCGAGATCGCCTTGGCTGGTAGTTGAGAGTACCAAGTTAGCGCTCCTCCGGTCAGTGTTTCGCCGAACTTCTTCAGCAGTACTGATGATACCTGTTCTTTAGATAAGTCGTTACCTTTTACTGTAGTGACGTAGTGGATGAGATGATCCTCGGGGTCGGTGGTTCCGTCGTACACCTTCAGGTATGAGGGCATCTTGAAGGTTTTCGGGATGGTGCAAGGCGCTGCTTCTTCGGAGTAAGGTTGTTCCACGAACCTTCCTACATCTCGCTTGGGTAGTAATTTAGGCGCCCCGGGAATCTTATCAACCATGTGTTGGTGCTCCTTCATCTGGTCGCAGAGGACCTGGTTTTCGCCCTCCATCTCCTTCATTTTTCTGAGGATGGAGGCTAGTATGTCACTGGTTCTTGATAGGTTGGCCGTTGGTCCGCGTTTCTTCCTGTTCGTCTGTTGCGGTGGTGTTGCTGATAGCCAGAGCGGCATTTTCGCAACCCTGCGGTGGTTTGTCCACCAAGCTGCTCAGGGTACTAGTCAGCCATTCCTCCAGTAATCTTCTGACCGCTGGAAGTGCCTCTTTCGGATTGGAGTCCCTTTCCAGGAGGATGGGGGAGGTTTCAGCTTCAGGCGCGGTAGAGGGAGTAACGTTGATGGTTGTGCTTCCCCCAGCCTCGTTCATGGCACTTAGGAGGTTTGTGGTAACTTCAGCCGCAACCGTGGGTCGCATGTTACTTTCAGCCATCCCGAATTTTTTTTTTGATCGGATCTCGCGAATGTATACTACGAGTTTGATTCTCGAAATCCCCACAGACAGCGCCAAATTGTTTTGCTCAAAAGTTGTTGAATACCTTTGAACTAATCAATCAATGTAAACAAAGGGATAATCGGAATCAACGGTAATATAAATTGAAGAAGGATCGTTGGATTAGTGTGCGTGGATAGCTCTTATAATAAGATAATAAAGTTTAATGTAGTATATAGAATAAAGGAGCAATGAAAATGTTGATAATAGAGAGAAGAATGATATAGAAAGAGAATTGTCTTCTTAAAAAACTGATCCCTACAAATAGGGGGAGGCCCTTCCTTATATAGGGAAGATGCCCCCTCGCCCAACTATTACATTGACGCCCAGATATTACAAGTATATTCGGAATATAAAACAGAGGATGTTGGGGACGTCCACCTAGACAGGTCCGCCGGCTTGGTATTTTAAGGGCGGGACTGTATCCTTCTCGGCGTACGGCCGTAAGTGAAGACGTCCTCGAATGTTGCCGTCCTCGTAAGGAAGCGTCCTCGTCTTGCACTTCATCAGGACCGGCCACGTGTATGTGCAAACTAATCGTACTTTGCATCCGATTTATCCTCATACAAAAATCTTTTTCTTTGCTCTTAAATTATATGCCGAGTCAAATTACTTTTAGGAGTTGAACAAAGCCGAAATATAAAACAAGTAAAAACCTCCCACTTACGATGTTGATAGTAGAACTAAGAAGGAAAAAGAAAGCTGAGACGGTGAAAATTTGTAGTCTAAAATCGTAAAATAATAAGGGGAGAGAATTCAAGAAAAAGAAAATATAAAAAGAGTTCCTAATTTCATGTACAGAAAACCATGACACAACTTTTCACACCATTATTATTTACAAGTTACAGGGGGAGGCCTTAAATTTTCTTCCCAAATTCCTCTGTTTTCGCATCGCAATAAGACGAACCTAAACGAAAATACAATTGTATCAATACGAGTATTCCATGCGTTGCACCCGATCCTTGAGAATCCCAGTATACAAAGCCATTCTATTACCTGGCATACCCACAATCTCATTCCCGCAAGATTTAATTCGTGTTTCTGTATATTTCCTCATGTGTTCTCTTCTGTACTCCTCGCCATTTCCACTTGAAAATTTCACATCAGCTGCAAAATGAACTCTCTTCTTTTTCTTCTTTGCTCTGTCTTTGTTCTTTCCAGCTGAAATTAATGCGAGAAACTATAATTATATTAAATTAAAATAGAATTACCAGGTAATTTTTCAAGAAAACCAAGAGAAAATTAAATATGAGTATTACCTGAAGATAAACAAGATTTGAGAATCTGATTTTTAGATGGACAGTGATCTTGTTGATCGGAAAGATGGTTCGTCGAGGAGTACTTGACCCGGAAAAGATCCAGTAGAATGACGGTGCCGGCAGAGACAGCCATGGCTGTTGCTAAAACCAAGCCTTGTGAACCCAACATACTTGACATGATCGATGGTGTTGGTGGGGTTGAATACAAATTTTAAAAGAAAGAGGAAAATTGATGGTCTAAAATGTAAACAAGAAAGTTGACTTACAAAGAAAGGCGTCTCAATATTTTATAGTAGTAAAAGTTTTTGAGTAAAGAAGAAGTTAGTGGGTGGTTTAGTTAAAGTACGAACTCTTATATGTGTAAAGCCCACAACTTATAAACAAACAATGAATTTGGAGTTGGTGCCAGATTTTTCAATATAATTTGAGGTATAATATAATAATAGTCGTGAGACTCTCGATTTCTTTCGACTTTTTAAAAACCTTACTAAAAGAAGAATCAGATAGAGAAAGGAAAGATAAAAATAGTGGATTAGTTTTTCTCCAAGTGTTGGATTTAGAAATCAGATATTGCTTTCAGTAATGAACCGCACGGCAGGGGAAAGAGAGACGAAAGGCAGAGAATGAAAGATGGTCAAAGTAGTTGTAATGGAAATTTCTTTATTGTTTTTCGTGGTCTACGGAGTCCCCACAAAGTATTGAATGAAGAAAAGAATCCAAGATAAAGAAGAAAATTAAAGAAGTGATGAGAGTTGGAGACGTAGAAGTTCTCTCTACTATTTTACTCTTCAAGTTTTGAACTACTTTATAGTACGTAGTAGCTTCTATCACGGGAAAAGATTTCCTATTAGATTTCACAAGAAAATTCTAGATTTTTTGAGCCAAAATATTACTACTGTTTGACCAAAAAATGTACATTGCTTTTCGGGTTAGGGACAATTAATGAATAACAACAACAACAACTACCCAGTATGTTCCCACAAAGTGGGGTCTGGGGAGGGTAATACGTACACAGGCCTTACCCCTACCCGAAAGGGTAGAGAGGCTGTTTCCGGCGGACAATTAATGAATAAATAAAGGGTAAATCGGAATCAATGATAATATATCTTAAAGATCGATCTTCGGGTTAATGTATATGTTTTTCTTATAAGAAAGTGGTGAAGCTTAATCAAGTGCTTGAACAAGTAAGCAATAATAAGGAGATAACAATAGAGAGAAAATGGTAGAGGGAGAGTTGTATTATTAATGATCAATAATACCTGTGTTACAAATGAGGGGGACCATCCCTTATATAGAAGGACAACCCCCTCGCCAGCATATTAATCGCCCCAAAGCTATTGCTATTAAAATGAAAACACAAGGGAGGGGGAGTCGGGGACGTATACTCGGACTAGCTTGCTGATACGCTACTATGGATGAGGACGTATCCTTTTCGCCGTGCAGACACGAAGGAGGACATCACCAAGTGGCACGTTCTTCTGAACCGTCGTCTGCCCGAACCGTATTGCATCCGAGTCGGCCGTACGTATATATATGCTCGCCTCATCTTACCCCCGATTCGCCCCATACAACTAACAAAATAATAAAACTCATTAATGAAAAGATATAGTTTTATTTAAAACATCAGCACCTGATCTGATAAAGGCATTTTATGATCGGAGCTATGGTGTTAGAATGTAGAGTTCTTTCATGCCACCAAAATTTAGAGGATATATTCAAAAGAAGGAAAAAGGAATAAAAAGAAACAATAAAATGGAAATGTTTTGTTCAGTTGAGGTGAGT
The DNA here is from genome assembly GCA_032618575.1 of Nicotiana noctiflora. NCBI lineage: Eukaryota > Viridiplantae > Streptophyta > Magnoliopsida > Solanales > Solanaceae > Nicotiana > Nicotiana noctiflora. The sequence continues at coordinate 301,633 of JASVEL010004385.1, forward strand.
AACAGACGAAATTGATTCTTAGATTGCTGTGCGCCTTTCGTTGCATTTGATTTGATATTTTGAAAAAAAAAAAAAGAATTTGAAAATTTTGATTCTCGTTTTTTGTGGATAATATTTGAAGTAGTCAAATTAAATCTTCATTCATTGTCATCCCTCTAAGCCACTAAATGTTGTCTGCTTCTGTTGTACCTATGGAATTTGAAAGTAACAGAGAACTTTAGGAGAAATGTACAATTTAGTCGTTTTTAGAAATATTAATTTTATATACCAAAATATAAGTATATTTTTAGACTAGTGATTTTCCATTAATTTTAGCTATCAGGCGAATTTTGTATTTTAAAAGAGCTATATTAAGACAGTGGTAGGCCCTGTCCGTGATAAAAAGGAGAAGACGAAGATGATAACACTAGTTCACTAATATTAATCTTCTCATATTTACAATTAGTACATGGCTCGTTAATAATTGAAGCAAAATGCCACGATGGATTGGATTAAGGAAATACTAGAATTTGGTAATGATAAAAATAAACGTCCAATAGATACGTGTCAGTCTAAATGCTTCCTAGCGATAATGACAAGTGAGGATCATCCAATAATAAGCCAAGTGGGCAAATAGTAAACCATCTTTAGAAATTTGGCTACTTGGCAGATTATTTCTTTGCCTTTTGATTGCATGCAATTTCACATCTACATGTCACATACTGCCTTAAACGTTTGGACACCTGTGCAGAGAAACTCCTAAAAGTCACGAGATTGAGTACACCTTTGCTTGATAGAAGGGTGGACTTACATGGTTTGGGTCCTGTGTTCATACGGAGCATCACATTATTTTTTATATATGTATGTAAATCATCAAATCTTTTTGACATAAAAGAAACTTCTACTATGGTGATTAGGATAATTCATAAATTGCTTTTAAGTCATAGATTCGAATTCCAATCGTGTCATTCTTGTATTTTTCTGAATCTTCTTGTTAGAGTTTCTGACTTTGTTATTGCTTGACCATACAGTTTTCTTTCGTCCAAACACGCCATTCGGGGCCGCTATTGTGGTTTGATGATTGATCACGATTCATACAGTCAACTTGAGCCAGAATTGGCTGACCGAAGAACGAAAAGAGATGCTGGTATAATTTGGAGTCTTCCCCTTCAACGGAATTAGAAAAGGTTGTATTAAAGTTTTTGTTTGGCTCAAAAGTTAATCGTTACTTTATAAGCTTAAAATAATCGAAAGATAGAAAAGGGGTAAATCGTAACCAAATATAGTGAACCTAGATGTGAGATCAATGTAGTTGTGATATAAAAATATTTGCAAAAATGAAGAACTTTAAGAACAGTTGTTTATCGCAATTAAGAAATATAGAGAGAGAATGAGAGAGTTGTATTATTAGATAATAACACTTTTCGTTACAACGGGGAAACCCCCTTTATATAGAAAGGGGCCTCCTTTTAAAATAATAATAATAAACCGTCGAGGCATAGTCGACATCCTCTTAATAGGGACGCCCAAGTGTGAGTGACGTCGTTCGCATCCTTACGCCCGAATTATACCCTCATTATAGGGGCGTATGAGAGGGGTCGTACCCTATCGATGTGAATGTGGGAAGGGCCGTATTTGGCTCCATACAGTTAGTCCCTCCACTCGTTGGAGGCGTTTGCGGCATACGTCTTCAATGGGCGGAAATGTCGATCCGACATGGCATTGTTGATTCATTGACATGTGGTATACTTTTTGAACTGACGTCACAGCCGGCATGCGTCATGATTATATCTGCTCCCAAGATGGTTCAGGAGGCAATTTGACGTTTTGGTTCCCCGCCCTCTTTTCGACACGTGCCTCTTCAATTTCTGTGTACTTGAACCTTATAAATAGAGGGAAGATTCAATTTTATCTATCTTTCGAACTTCTCAGACTTTTACTCCCTTTATTCATCTTCTCTAAAGGAAATCAATATCTCTTGCTTTGAAACTTTAAGTTTTTTTTTTTGTTGAAGTCAGTTTCTTTAGTCGTTGAAACCCTATTCTTAGATAAACAATTATCATGATAAAACGTGGTCAATAAAATAGGAAGGACCGAGCTCAATGCCAGGGTGGCTGAGATTGAAGCTCTCAAGCAAGTTGTAGCGACCGGGTCTGACGATGGCGTGTCTAGCGAGGCACATGATATGTGGGTGTACGCTGAAGCCAAGGTAGCAGTGTATAAGGATTTACTTGCCGCTGGTTATGCCACTGAGGCAGAGGTCGAGGATCAACGTCATTTGGTTCGGGTCGCTCGAGAAGCTTGTGGGTATAGTTCTGACTCTCCGGACCAGACGGGCTATACCTCAAAAGACGTGAACCGTCTAGCTTGCGGGTCCTGGATTCTACCGCTTTTCGGGCCAAAGGTGGCAGCGGGCAAGATGATGGCCAGCTGGTAACGGTGAACAAGGTGGTGACAATTAGAATTTATATTTGTTTTGCTTCTGTAATTTTGTAGGGGCGTAAATAGAATCCTTTGTAAATGCATACCTTTTATGAGGGAAATAAAAGTTGTTCTTTTAATATATCTCTTTGTATCTTTTATTTTTTGTGCATGTCGTTGTAATATGTGTGGTATCGGTCGTTGTTGGGTTGTTTTCGTTTGTCGTAATCGAGCTAAGTCGATTTATTGTGACAGTGGCCTTGGCCATTTATTCGTTTTGAAATGGTCGTGACATATAAGTGATCTCGACTGTGTCAAGTTAACTTGTTGTAATCAAGATAAGTCGACTTATTACGACAGTGTCCTTGGCTATTTATTCGTTTTGAGATGGTCGTGACCATGTAAGCAATCTCGACCGTGTCGAGTTACCTTGTCGTAATCGAGCTAAGTCGACTTATTACGACAGTGGCCTTGGCCATTTATTCATTTTGAGATGGTTGTGACCATGTAAATGATCTCGACCATGTCGAGTTAACTTGTCGAAATCGAGCTAAGTCAACTTATTACGACAGTGGCCTTGGCTATTTATTCATTTTGAGATGGTCGTGACTATGTAAGTGATCTCGGCCGTGTCGAGTTAACTTGTCGTAATTGAGCTAAGTCGACTTATTACGACAGTGGCCTTATACATTTATTCAATTTGAAATGGTTGGGACCATGTAAGTGATCTCGTCCGTGTCGAGTTAACCTTCCGTAATTGAGCTAAGTCAACTTATTTCGACAGCGCCCTTGGCCATTTATTCGTTTTGAGATGGTCATGACCATGTCAGTGATCTCGACCGTATCGAGTTAACTTGTCGTAATCGAGCTAAGTCGACTTATTGCGACAATGGTTTTTCATACATTAGAGATGGTCGTAGCCTTTCATACATTGGAGATGCCGTAGCCTTTCATGCATTGGAGATGCCCGTAGCCTTTCATACATTGGAAATGGCCGTAGCCTTTCATACATTGGAGATGGCCATAGCCTTTCATACATTGGAGATGGCCGTAGCCAATCATACATTGGAGATGGACGTAACTTTTCATACATTGGAGATGGTCGTAGCCTTTCAAACATTGGAGATGGCTGTAGCCTTTCATACATTAGAGATGGCGGTAGCCTTTCATACATTGGAGATGGCCGAATCCTTTCATACATTAGAGATGGTCGTTAGTTCGTCGGTCCAGTCCCTTTGGCATGCCTATAGTGATGGCTTGCAGAGTAACTGGCATGTCAAACTTGCCTCATGAGTATCTCTAGGCATCTCCTTCATCACCTTGTTAAAAACCTTTTAGAGAAAACCCAAATGGGACAAAACTCGGGTAAGGGAAAAAGAGTACGACTCGGGGGTTCTCTTCAGAAATGGAAATACTTGAGGTGAGAGATGTTCCAATTGTTTTGGAGTGTCTTTCCTTCCATTGTCTCCAGTTGGAATGATTCTGCTGCCGTAGTGATTTTGTACGATCCGTCCCAGTTGGTGCCTAGTTTCCCCTCACTTGGGTCTTTAGATGCCAAGGTTTTAGCTTTGAGGACGTAATCACCTACTTTGAGAGATCGTATTTTGGCCCTATTGTTGTAGTATCTTTCAATTTGATGTTTCTGGGCCACCATCCTTATGTGGTCTATTTCTCTTCTTTCCTCGGCTTTATCGAGGTCTTGAAGTCTGTTCAAATCATTTTTTGCCCTGCTCGTGTGCGAATACCTCAGGCTTGGTTCGCCTACTTCAACCGGTATGACAATGTCGGTTTCGTACACTAGTGGGTATGGCATTTCTCCCGTGGAGGATTTGGCAGTGGTCCTGTGTGCCCATAGTACTTCTGGTAGTAGCTCAGGCCATAACCCTTTGGCGTTTTTGAGCTTCTTTTTTAGTATATTCAGTATCGTTTTGTTGGATGATTCTGCTTGACCGTTGGTGGTGGGATGATACGGCATGGAGAGTATTCGTTTGATGCGCCATTTTTCGAAGAACTCAGTCATTTTCTGACCGATGAGATGTCGCCCGTTGTCGCAGGTGATTTCCTTGGGGATGCCGAAGTGGCAGATGACGTTCTTCCATATGAAGGTGATGACTTCCTATTCGCGTATTTGGGCGTACGCACCTGCTTCTACCCACTTGAAGAAGTAGTCAGTTAAAACTAATAGAAATCGTACCTTTCCTCGTCCCGCAGGTAATGGGCCGACTATGTCCACTCCCCATTTGATGAAAGGCCACGGGGAAGTAACTGAGTGGAGGGATTCTCCTGGTTGGTGTATCATGGGGGAAAACTGTTGGCATCATTCGCATTGGCGGACGTATTCTACAACATCTTCTTCATGGTTGGCCAGTAGTAGTCGGCTCCTAATAGACAGCGCACAAGGGCACGATTGCTTGTATGGGCTCCGCAATGGCCCACGTGTAGTTCCTCTAGTACCGGTGTCGTTTGATTAAGACCCGGGCATTTGGCCAGGGGTCCACCAAAGGTCCTTTCGTAGAGCTCATGATTTATCATGCAATATAGGGCGACCTGTACACGGAGCTTCTTGGCTTCTTTTTTTAAGGTGGGAGTGTTCGTTCCTGCAAGTAGGATAAGAACTGGTTGCGCCAGTCCCAAGTTAATTTTAACAAGAGTACCTTTGCATGATCAATTGCTGAGTGGAAGAGGATGACGACACTTTCTTTGTCGCAGTTTTTGGTGGCTGCAGCCAGTTTTGCCAGGTTGTCTGCCTCAGCATTCTGTGCTCTGGGAACCTGCTCAAAGCGGCATTCGTCGACTTCGGCCATTAACTTGTGGACTTCTGCCTGGTACTTTTGTAATCTATGTTCCTTGATTTGGTAAGTCCCAGTGACTTGGTTCACCACGAGTTGAGAGTTGCAATGGAGAACAAGTCGGCGGGCTCTATACTTGTTGGCCAGCCTTATACCTACGATAACTACTTCATATTATACCTCGTTGTTAGTCATCTCGGGGCATCGTATGGACTGGAAAATTACTTTTCCCGTTGGGACTTCAAGGACAAGTCCCAGTCCTAATCCCGAGGCATTAGCGGCTCTGTCCGTGTAGAGAGCCCATATGTCTGCATTTGAGGGGGTGCGTAGCGCCTCCTGCTCTGCCCCTGGTAGTATTTGTGTGCTAAAATCGGCCACGAAGTCACCGAGGTCCTGTGACTTAATGGCGGTTCTCGGGATGTATGAGATATCATATTCGCTGAGCTCTATGGCCCATCTGGCGAGTATGCTTGATAATTCGGGCTTATGCAGTATGCTTCTTATGGGGAACGTGGTCACCACTTTGATGGGGTGGCATTAGAAATAAGGTCTAAGCTTCTGTGAAGCTGTGACCAGTGCCAGGGCTAATTTTTCGAGGTGTCGGTGCCGTGTTTCGGAGTCCACCTGGGTTTTTCTAATGTAATAGATAGGGGATTGCGTACCTTTAGTCTCGTGGATCAATACTACGGTGACGGCGACTTCTGACACAGCCAGGTATACCAGCATGGGCTCGCCTAGGTTTGCTTTGGCTAGTAGTGGGGGCGAAGTTAGATACGCCTTTAGTTATTTCAAGGCTTTGACGCATTCCTCATTCCACTGAAATTCGTTGTCCTTTCTCAGTACGTTGAAAAATTTATGGCATCTGTCGGAGGATCGTGAGATAAATCTGGATAGGGCAGCTTTTCGGACCATCAGCTTTTGAACTTTTTTTGCTGTTTAGCACTTTGGGTATTGTGTCAATTGACCTGATTTGGTCGAGGTTAGCCTCGATGCCTCGTTGGGATACGAGGAACCCTAGAAATTTCACTAAGACTACGCCGAAAGCATATTTCTCGGGATTCAGTTTCATCTCGTATCTTTTTAGTATTTCGAAGGATTCTTTCAAGTGGTCGATGTGATCCTCTTTTCTCATTGATTTTACCAGCATGTCGTCGATGTAGACTTCCATGGTCTTACCGAGCTCGCTCTTTGAACATCGTGGTGACTAGTCTTTAATAGGTGGCCCCTGCATTTTTGAGCCCGAAGGGCATCACTTTGTAGAGTAGGTTCCTTGGTGGGTGATGAAGGTTGTCTTCTCCTATCTTTCTCGGCCATCAATATTTGATTGTAACCTAAATATTTGTTTAGGAAACTCAGCAGTTCGTGTCTTGCCGTGGCATCGATCAACTGGTCGATGTGGGGAAGGGGGAATGAATATTTAGGGCATGCTTTATTCAGGTCGGTGAATCCACGCACATCCTCCACTTCCCATTTTTCTTTTTGACCATGACAACGTTGGTGACCCACTGAGAGTACTTTGATTCCCTGATGGAACTGTTGGCGAGTAGTTTGTCTACTTCATCGCTGACTGCTTCATTGATTGCAGCATTGAACTTTCTTTTCATCTGTCATACCGATGGATGCAACGGATCGACATTCAACTTATGGGTAGCGATATCTTGCAAAATCCTCGGCATATCTGCGTGGGAAAAAAAATAGGTCCGTATGGTTAGTTAAGAATTCATGATACTTACTTGGATTGGCGAGGCCATGAACGATGTAGGCTTTCTTTGTGGGGTTGGTGCCGTTTAGTTGGACTGGGTCGAGATCTTCGATCGTCGCTTTACAGGCTTCCACGACGTCAGGATCTTAGATGGTGTCTGCCGTCGGGTCTGTATTAGTCCCTGACACGGCTAATTGCTATGCCTCCACACTTGCCCCCCTTAGTTGTGGGTATGAGTGCAGTCTTGGGTTATTTTGTAGCACTCTTGTGCGGAGCGCAGCTCTCCCGTGATGCTGAATATTCCCCATGGGGTAGGGAATTTGACTACCTGGTATAGGTTCGAAGGGATCGCTTGCATGGCATGTATCCATGGGCGCCCTATGATGATGTTATATGTCGTCTCCTGGTTCATCATGTGGAAAACTATTTCCAGCGTGACTCCTTCTGCGAGGACGGGTAATGTCACCTCTCCGGACGTCCGTTCCACTACATTGTTAAAATCGATTAGTGTTATGTAGCATGGTATTACCCTATCCTCGAGTCCCATTTGTGGGAGGACTCTTGGGTGGATAATACTGTCACACCTCCTTTTGGCGCGCAACCCGCGAGGGTGCGGATGGAGTTTTTCCAATTAAAGGACAATCGAAACAGGATTCGTTTATTAAGAGATTTAGAGTCGCCACTCGGGAGATTTATGGTGTCCCAAGTCACCGGTTCGAATCCCGAATCGAGGAAAGGTTTGACTCTATTTAACAGTCTGCGAACCAGAGATCCAGATAAGGAATTCTGTTAACCCGGGAGAAGGTGTTAGGCATTCCCGAATTCCGTGGTTTTAGCACGGTCGCTCAACTATCGTATTTGGCTTAATTATCCGATTTATACCATGCTTTAACTTATGTGTAAATTTTAACTTTCAACCGCTTTTGATTATTGTTTACAAGAATTACTGCGTCATGAAAATATATTTCGAATCACACCGTACCAGTACGCCTGTGACCTTTAACGCATTTTCTGACTTCATTGAGATTTGGATTTGAGTCACATAAATGGGCACCCAAGTTTAGGTAGATTATTAAAGTACGCGCCTAAATCCACTTCGCGTTTGCACTTTGCGAGGGCCATAGAATTTGTTAAATGGCATACCTCAGAATCTCAGGATCAATACATAATTAAAATGAGGGCCATGCAATTGTTATTTTTATTTGGCCTGACTCGCCTCAAATTATTTCAAAAGGTGTGAATTTTCATATTGGAAAAAGAATGTTCATTTTAGTGATTTGAATTAACCAGTTAATCAGCAATAACACCAGTAACAATTTCATTAACTACTGATGTTTCATTCTTGGGATCACTGTAATTCATTCAAGCATTGCAAGAGGATGGAGGATTTAGAAGTAAAGGAAAACATGTTTAATAGAACAAGCAGACGACATTAACGAGCAAAAAGTTACAATTGTTCATTTAAGGCCACCTTTGGTTTATCTCTACTTGTGGCTTATTCCTGACTTATAAAACAGACAATGAACTTTTCGAGATCCCAATTCTTATTTCATTGTTCTTATTACCTATGTCTCCAATGAATTATTTTTTTTTATTACGTTTCTAAAATCTGAAAATTGCCATCGATTTTAGCAAATGCAAACAATATTTTTTGCTGGTATAAAGCTAAACTAAACCACCAAAAAGTAATCAAGGTGGAGCACTATGTGTAGAAGATTGCTATGTTAACCCTTTAAAATAACAAATACATTTCCAATTCTAACTTAACAGACAGATTCAATTATCATTTTTAGACAAATATGACCTTTCACAGCATATTGCAATACCTAAAAAATCACTCCCCAAAATCCGAAAGTCTTCAACCAAATCACTGAAAATCTTACCACAAATAACAACACATATTGCTCATATTTGAAATTCAGAGAACATTGTCAGGGAATCATACTACATCCATAATTATTGCAAAGAATACCAAGTTCAAAAACAGGCATTTCTCATGCTTTAATGCGGTTGGGATCTAAATATGTTCAAGACAAGTCCCTACAACAAGGCTAGTAAAACATGAACAACAACAGGTGAATTACACAACAGATTATAATATCAAGATCGATTTGTTTCATCCAAATCACAACTTCGAGTTCAATACAATTTCGAGAGTGTACCTGAAAGTTGTTAAACAAGCAGAAATGAGGAGGTCAGTGGCAGCAGTGGAACCAGCAACAACAACAGAATAGTTTCAAGACAACACCAAATTCCAAAGAATACCAATTTTAATCCGGAAATACCAAATGTAATCACAAACCGCAACAGAAGAAACCAACAGCAAAATGATAATACTCTCTAGTTTCAAACACTCTTAGTAAAAGAACTTTCAGACTCAAAGCGAAAGGCAATCGCTTCTCAAATGACTTTACTTTCAACATTCACTCTTAGAGATTTCATCGTCATTCCCGGTTTGTGTGTATCTCTCAAATAAACTCTCTGTTTTTCAAAATTCTCCCAAATGTCTATCTTCCAGATTGTCCCTCAATGTATTCTCCCTGTGAGTCCCTCTGATTTTCAGTCCCCTCTAGTGTTTCTGTATGTTTTTTCCAGATTCTCTATTCTTAAAATCCCTCTTTGTTTGTCCCACTATTTTTCCCTAAAACTCCTCTCTGATTTTCCTGCCCCTCTAGTGTTTCTGGACCCCCTCTTTTATAGCCAAAAACCAGGCTCTTTTCAGGTCTGTTTCCCTTCCCATGTGCACCCTTTAACCCTTTTATCACACCTCCCATGTGAGTTTTGATTTTCCAGCTCTTAAGAGCACTCAATGAATTAAGAATTCAATCCCTGACCATTATATTCCCTGACAGCCCATTATTATTAAACAACATGTTAGTTTAATAGCCTGCAGTACTTATTTTCAGACCAACAAATCTAAATTAATCTCAGGCCTTATCTTCCACTGACTAAAACCATGTATTCACTGACACCACTGCCCTAAAACTAATCCCCTTTCACTCTCTTTCAAAATCAGCTATAACCAATTCAAACCTAACAATTGACTAATTGAACATATGAAAGTAATTCCCTTTTCAACAACATTAGGATAACTTAGTAAAGTCAAATTCATATCAGAACAAACATAGGGATTCAATTCATGAAATTCACATTAGGTCAAGTAGCATGGTTTAAAGAGGAACACTGAACACACCACTCGAATTCATCTCAATCACACAACCAGAGCCAAATGATAACCCTACTGGAATGAACTTAAATGAACTATTTATCATGTTTTTTTTTCTGGATTTTAATCAAACTAATCGTCGACACCTAAACAATCGATTACACAAGCTATAACATATAGAAACTAAACACAAACAAACACACTAAAACAGACCAATAGGTGATTCTAGTTTACTCGTAATCAATTCGAGCAAAGATCTTATTGCAGTGCTAATTTTGTCCAAATGTTCTAACAAATAGTGTTACAAAATCAGTCGACGACGCTTTGACTAGTCGATTACAATGCGTATAATCGATAAACAATAGTCGATGAACAAACCAACAATCCATACTGATTCGTATAACAAAACTCGATGAACACACACAACTAAACACATACGAAATCAACAAACCACAGAAGATAAATTAAAACATAGACTAAAGAGAAGAAAAAAAAAACTGAATTGGAATCAAAAACATCATAACCACGATGCCAATATTGATTTCAAGTATATACTGATTTTATATATAAAAATTGAGCAAATTGAAACTCGAATAAAGGAAATATAACTTGAAATAGCTGACCTTTTATTATCTAAAATCTGGTGCGAGGCTGGTTTTCGACGGAATCAGAAGAATGAAGGGTTCGTCACTGGTCTTTAATGGAGGACAAAGGTCGCCGCTTTATGCGACGAACTACTAGTCGACGGAGACGGGTGGTTGCTCGTGATTCGCTGGAGACGACTAGTTGTGGAGATAATGGTCGACAACGTTTGTTGCCGTGGGTGAAGGATGGTCGTCGACGAAGCTGGTGGACGATGAAGTGGAGGCAGTGGTCGTTTGGGTACTGCCGGCGAATTGTTGGTGACTGGCGGCGGCTGCTGTTGTCGCTAGGGCTGAAGAATGAGGCAGGGACTTGGATTAGGGAATTTTGGGAATGAAAGTGGGTTTGGGGTATTGGGGGGGTTTGGTACATTAAACTTGTATGGATTAATTTAGGCCATTAGATTATAAAAATCCAACGGTTGTGATCGTTTGGGAACGGGCAATGGGTCGGGTAGAGTATGGTTGGACCGGGTAGGACTGTTTTGGTTTGGGCTTGGCTTTTCTCCTAATTAAATTGAGCCCAATTCCGATTTCCTCTTCTTTTATTTGATTTTGTTTTCTTTATTTTACTTTCTAAATTATTTTTTTAAATGTAAACCAAAATCCTAATGCAAAAAATTATAAAAATCCTAATTAATTCACCAATACAAATTAATGCTTAATAAAAATTATCATACATTAAAAAATAACAAATTAAAACAAAATTACACAATTAGACTTTAGACATTAAACACATATTTTTGTTATTTTCCATTTTCGTCAAATAAACTTAATTGCTCTAAATTACAAACATGAATTTTATATGCAGAATGCAAACACTTTTGTATTTTATATTAATTTAAGTAAATAGACATGCACACACAAAAATGCAAATAATAAGAGAAAAATAACACAAAAATCACAAAAATTACGCAAAACACAAAACTATTTTATTTTATTTTATTTTATTTTTTTAAATTTTGGGAGTAATTCTCATGTAGGGCAAAAATCACGTGCTCACAGCTGCCCCTCTTTGCGCGGAAACATGAAGAGTTTTCGTGCAAAGATAAGTGAGCGGATACGAGCAATTTTTTGCCCGTCTGAGCACTCCGTGTGAAGCATTTTTTGAAAAGTTTGACCGAACCTTGCTTCGGGGTCTCCTACATATCCCTGGCTAAAAGGGAATCAGGCCAATGTAGTTCGGGAAGTTTTGGTAGCTGGGACTACCATGATTGCTGTGATCTTGCTGTTACTGTTGTTGCTGCTATTGCCACTGCTTAACTGATCTCCTTATTACACCGTGCTAAACGAAAAATAAGAAGCTAGACTAAGTTACAGTATTGCGAAATCTTATCTATCTCTTCATCTTGACTTTCCGGTGTTCCTTGCTATTCTGTCGGACTTGATGTTCCTTCTGATGCTTCTTCTCTTCTGACAATTGTTGTTTCGGCCTATCTTGATTGCCGAACTCCGACCATTGGTCCCTTCCTTGCGATCTTCGAATTGTTTTCCGTCGAAGTCTGAATCTATCTTTCTGATCCTTGTTGCCTTCCCTCTGCTTATGAACTTGGATTTATGCCGGGGATTTCTGTTACGCTCAACCGCTTCGAAATAAATCGTCACTCCATTCTTCAGGCGGGCTCCCTGACTTCAACTACACTTTTTGAAAATAACTCGCCATTCCTCTTTTCAGGCGGGCTCCTGACTTCAACATCAACTTGGAAAATTAAACGCCATTCCTCTCTTCAGGCGGGCTCCTGACTTCACATCTTTTGAAAATAAATCGCCATTCCTCTCTTCAGGCGGGCTCCCTGACTTCAACTACTACTTCAAAATAAATCGCCACTCCATTCTTCAGGCGGGTTCCCTGACTTCAACTACCACTTCAAAATAAATCGCCACTCCATTCTTCAGGCGGGCTCCCTGACTTCAACTACAACTCAAAACTAAATCGCCACTCCATTCTTCAGGCGGGCTCCCTGACTTCAACCACAACTTCAAAACTAAATCGCCACTCTATTCTTCAGGCGGGCTCCCTGACTTCAACATCAACTCACTAACTCTGTCCCATCCTTTCTTCTGAATTACCTTGTTTCGGAATTGCTTTCCTCCTAGGTCGTGTTATTTTTTCCTTGATTGCTGGGGATATCTTTGGAATTGTTTACTTACCTGCTGGGGATGCTGCTGCTGGGAAAATTTCCTTCATTCCCTCCCTTCCTTTGACTCATGCGCTTGAATTTGCGTTGGGAACTCTTGTTGTAACTCTCTGCTTTATGGTGGGTTACTGGTTTCAAGACCTGCAATGTAAAGACTGAAGACTTGCCTTTTGTTATACAGGTAGGCGCCTGCTTTTAGTAGCAACTTTTGAATTAAAAATGCATTCTGGCAATAATTTATGAAATATGCAAAGGACAATGTAAAATAAAACAAACGTAAAATATCTTATTCGAGGGCGGATAGTCCCATCGTATTCTATTCGAGGGCGAATACTCCCATTGTATCCTATTAGAGGGCGAATACTCCCATTGTATCCTATTCGAGGGCGAATACTCCCATCGTATTCTATTCGAGGGCGAATACTCCCATCGTATTCTATTCGAGGGCGAATACTCCCATCGTATCCTATTCGAGGGCGAATACTCCCATCGTATTCTATTCGAGGGCGAATACTCCCATTGTATCCTATTCGAGGGCGAATACTCCCATTGTATCCTATTCGAGGGCGAATACTCCCATTGTATCCTATTCGAGGGCGAATACTCCCATTGTATCCTATTCGAGGGCGAATACTCCCATTGTATCCTATTCGAGGGCGAATACTCCCATTGTATTCTATTCGAGGGCGAATACTCCCATTGTATCCTATTCGAGGGCGAATACTCCCATTGTATCCTATTCGAGGGCGAATACTCCCATTGTATCCTATTCGAGGGCGAATACTCCCATCGTATTCTATTCGAGGGCGAATACTCCCATTGTATCAATGTATGAAAGTGAACAAACCTGAGACGTCCTGTTCGAAGGTGGACAAACCTGAAACATCCTATTTGAGGGTGGACAAACCTGACATGTCATCTTGAATTGCCTTCCTCGTTTCTCCGAGAAAATTTTCAACAACGGCAGAAAATTTTCTCCCCCAGTATTGGTGTTCTTCCTTGTGGCATGACTTTCTGCTATCAATAGCACTTCCTTTCCCTATTTAAAATCATAGAAAAATTGTTAGTTCAAAACATTGTGAGCGGTTGTGCCACTCCTGTGGGGGTGGTTTTTCCTTTTCCCATTTTCCTCGCTCGGGATTCCCAAAACTTGTTGGGGAATGATTTCATTTGTTGGAGATGATATTCCTGCTGGGGATGGGTTTTTCCATTTATCCCTTCCCCGTTCTGTGTTTCTCAACTTGCTGGGGGTTATTTTGTTGAAGATGAGATTTCCTTTTTTCCTTTACCACTCTGTGTTGTCCGACCACCTCGGAACTTGCTGAAGATAACACTGCCGGTGGATTTCATTTCCTCAAAATTGGTGTTTCACTCTTCTTGAAGGTTGTTGAGGATGACACTAGTTCGAAGACCATTTCCCTTAAGACTTTCCTTCTTCCCCAAGTGGGTATTGACTTCCAGAAAATTTTCAAACTGAAAAGAAAATTTTCTGCCCCAATTTAATAATCTTCTTCGCACCCTACTTCTCTGCCGTCAATGGCATTTCCTTGCTTTGCATAATAATTGGAAAGTTGGTGGCAAGTTTTGAAGTCATTTCTCACTTATTCTGACTAGACAGACTTGGATGGGGAATTTTTGATAAAAATGAGAAAGATAAAAAGAAACAAAATAGAAGACAAAGGAAAAAAGAAAATGACTCTCTAGCAAGAAATATCTATAAAAACTTATCAAACGCGAATACCAACTCTACTGGTCATGACATGCACATATGGCCTATCCTTCGTCGTTAATTGCCTTTCACGATTTCTGTCTCGTGATTTCCATCTGATTATCACCTTTATTCGACTTGTAGTGCCCGAAGGGTTTTCTCTTTCAAGCCTCTCTCATTTTGATTTTCTCTCAGCTTTCGTCGTCTTATGGTGCCTGTGAAGGTTTTCACCGGTAAGACTCTCTCATTTGTATCACTTTTAGTTGGGGATTGGGGTGTCACTGCCAAGACTCTCTCGTATTTCCTTTCTGCTGAGAATCAGCGTCTTTTCTGCTGAGAATCGGCGTGTTATATTATGATAGGACTCTATCCCTCGCCTGACGCGGCATCTTTTGAAGACTGATCGGAAGGTCTTTCTTCGGACCGTAATGTGGGATTTGGATAGGGCTAGAAAGAAAGGGTATTGAAGGCTCAAAACAAAATCAATTTTGGGTTCAAAATTTACAACCTTCGGACCTAAATTTATTTACAATAAACACAATTTTTCTTTGCCCCAGCTTTTTACTTGGGGATTTTTATTTCTTTATTTACACTATGACCGAGCTGTGAAGCGCCTACGTATCCTCTTTAAGGAATCAGGTCAAACGTAGTTCACAATTCCTCTTTTTCAAATTTCTTTTTTCACACATTTTCTTTTTCTTTTCTTTTCTTTATCTCCTTTTGTTGTTTTCTTTTCTTCCCTTTTTCTCTTGTCTTTCAAACCTGCGTTTCTAGTCTTTGCAACTAACTCCGAAGGAGGGGTATGAAAGAAATCAAAATAAGGCTCGAAGGGTTAACGAAGGATAAAGTGTTTGGGTAGCAGAACAAAATGCCTTCGTCACTCCAATCTTCAAAACATGCCCAGTACAAACAACACATTCGGGACATCTTTTGGTTGTGCTAGGAGTGATAACCATATCGTCCATTCGCCTTTTCATCTGTCATTTTAAAGTATCACTGGATGATACTTTCATTTCAATATCACGAGCGAACCCCGTCTTAGCATAGCCAATTTTCCTTTAAGGGTTTCTTCATGTTTTACCTGCCCTAGTCTCACATGATTCGGGCTCCAAATAATCTCAAATCATTTTTATTTCTTTTTAAAATGACCTGATTATCTTTGAATTGCTTCATGATTTACCCTTAATATTAGGCCAAAATTATGTGCGATGCCATGTCATTAGAGTCGGCGTTCGAACAAATGACAAATTTAAAGATAGAAAAACTAAACAAAAAGACGAACTGGGTAATAAAAGACCAAAAGTTTCACTAAACGGAGAAGTGGTTCAAATACAATCAAGCAAACCAGAATACAAGACTTAAACGAAACTTGAAACGACTAAGCAAACTGCAATGACCAAAATGGGAAGACAAGGGGGTTTCACTTCAAAACAAGATCCGGGTCACAACCCCGAAAACAACTCGGACAAAAGAAAAGACAGCAAAACAAACCACCGAAGAATAGCTCAAGATCTTAAGGGTGAGCTGGCAATGGATTCTGATTAATGTTGGGCGCCTCTGGTGTCTGAACCTCGATCTTATTGGTGTCAATAAGATTTTGCACTGCATGTTTCAGTTTCCAACATTTCTCGGTATCATGTCCGGGAGCTCCTGAACAATACTCACAGCTTACCGAGCGATCCACATTTGGGGGTAGGGGATTTGGCAATCTTGTCTCAACAAGACTTAACAAACCTATCTGCTTCAATTTGTGGATAGAGCAGTATAAGTTTCTCCCAACTCAGTGAATGTTCTTTGTGTCTTTTCCTTTCTGAAGGCATGATTCCCTCGGAAACCTGGTCCTGGAGGGTTATTGTAAGCCCTTGGTGGTGGATATGTGTTTCGGGGAGGTTGATTAGGGTGATTTGGGTAGTAGGGTTTGGCTTGGTAGTGAGGTGAAGGACCTTTCGATCTGGACCAAGTACCCTCCTCTACTGTTGCAACTTCTTCTTTTCTCTTCTTCCCGAATGCAACCCCTGTGCCATTCCGAATAGCTTGAGTTGTTGCTTTCAACGCGGAATAGCTCAATATCTTATTGGACTTAAGTCCCTCTTCTATCATTCCGCCCATTTTGACCACCTCATTGAAAGATTTACCAACCGATGTCACCAGGTGACTAAAGTAAGTTGGCTCCAGTGTCTGCAAGAAATAATCCACCATCTCGTTCTCTCTCATCGGGGGATCCACCCTTGCTGCCTGTTCCCTCCAGCGGAACCCAAATTCTCTGAAGCTTTCAGCGGGTTTCTTCTCTAGCTTGAGCAATGATAAGCGATCGGGGATTATTTCAAGATTATATTGAAACTGGCCGATGAATGCTTGGGCCAGGTCATCCCATGTAAACCATCTGCTGGGATCCTGCCTGGTGTACCACTCTAGTGCAGACCCTCCCAAACTCTGACCGAAGTAAGCTATCAGAATTTCATCTCGCCCTTCGGCTCCTCGCATTTTGCTGCAGAAACCTCGGAGATGTGCTACTGGGTCACCATGCCCCTCGTATAGATCAAACTTGGGCATTTTGAACCCGGCGGGCAACTGGACATCTGGAAATGGGCACAGATCTTTGTAAGCAACGCTGACTTGGTTGCCTAAACCATGCATATTCCTGAAGGATTGCTCCAGGCTTTTGACTTTCCGAATAACTTCCTCATGCTCCAAACTTTTGAAGTGCTTTTCCGGTTCTGCCGGGTTATCCCAGTGAGGGGTGTGTGAATGCGGTTCAGGAGCCTTAAAGGTAGGCTCGGGATCATAACAATGATTGTCATGTATTTGAAAAAGCGGTTCAACGGACGACTTCTGTAAAGTAGCAGGTGGAGGTGCCACGAAGACAGGGGTGACCGGAGGAGGAGTATTTTGTCTAGCTGGTGGAACCTGGGATGTATAAGGGTTTTCCCCTTGATAATATGGATAGATTGGTGCACTTGTCGAGGGATCAATAGGCGGACGCTCTGGAGCTGGTGTAAGAGTAGGAAGGTTTGGTGGTGATTGTCCCCTAGCCCAGGCTAGGTGCATCTCTGTTATTTGCTGTCTTAACCGGTCCACCTCATCTTTCATTATCTGTATCTCTGTTTTCTCTCCATCGAGACTTTTGCCGGAACTAGACATGCTTGCTAGAATTGGCCCTTTTGATCTAGTATGGTAATGGTGATTGGCCAGAATATTCTGTCAAGCCAACCGCTAAACTTTCTGAAATTGCAACAAACTTGTAAGTTCACAGAGTTTAATAGATATGTTATCGCACATTGGATGTAATGCACCTAGTCAGTTAACCATATATGTATTCGCTACATGCATCATTCCAGCTTTTCCTTTTCCATTATCCTTGAAAACCTCTCTTGTTATTAACTTCCATTTTTTTTTTTTATATATATATACATATACAGTTGTGGTCGAATCTTATGGAGATTGCCTACGTATCATGACCCCGCATGAATCAGACCGAGCGTAGTTCTTGCAAATTAATGCAAGAAATAAAGAAATGTTTATTTGATTTTTTTTCTTTGAAGGAAAATTATAGAAGCCGACTCCAACTACAAACTTGTGTAGGAAATTTCTACAAGAAAAAGAATATTTTTCGTGTCAATTATGACTATTTCTACAAAATTGGCCACATAATGGCTTATTGACAAAATGACTATTTTTGCAAAATTTATTCAAGAAAGATAAACTTAATTGTTTTTTTTTTTTATCCCGTGGCTCATGGGGCGTCGTTCGGCATCACCATAAACCAACACAAGAATATTTTTCATAAATTGGCCATATAATAGCTTATTTAGACAAAGTGGCTCTTTTTGCAAAATTTTATCAAGAAGATATAAATTCAAAATTTAATCCTGGGGCCTGTGGGGCATCATTCAGCACCGACACAGGCCAATACAAGACTGAAGAAGTTCAAATGCCAAAAGTGGCTATTTATGCAAGGACCGGCCATGTAATGGCTTATTTGATAAAGTGATTATTTTTTTGAAAAGTTGAGTGATGACTCAAACTTAATTTTGCGGATACAACCTTTCAACTATTTTGAGCAAGAATAGCATCACCCGACTCATTTATAACAAAATAAAAAATTTAACATTTTTTGGTTATTTTTTGCAAAAGGGGTGTGAACCCGGACTTGATTTTGCGGCTATGGCCTTGCAACATTTCCACAAGGAATATTTCAAGGCTGCGGCTGCAAATTATTAAAAATGATTCAAAGTGGCTATTTTTGCAAAAAACAGCCTTCCGGCGTCCTTTCGGAACATTCGGTTATTTGCAAAAATGGCATCACTTTGATTTTATTGACAAAATTAAACACACATTTTTTTTGATTTTTTGATAGGGGTGGTTGGACCCGATGAGGGTTGCCTACGTATCCCACCTAATGGGGAGAATCAAACCTGCGTAGTTCGGTCAGATTATTTGACCAGTTATTTCAACAAAATTGTTCTACCTATTTTTTCGAATTTTCTTCTCAAACAATTCGTCAATATTTCGATATCTAAAATTTCTCTCTTTTTGTTTTTCAAGAATTTAGCCAATAATAATCTAGAACAAATAAATGCAACATATAACATGCTCGGTCTTTAATTTTCCGGTTCACCTGTCCTAGACGGACCCAACCCCTGTGTTGAGTCCCCTAAGTCGGATATGATGCAAATAAACGTCCTAAATCTAGGCTCAATATCCTGATTTTTCATTGGTACTAGACCGTGTACCCGAGTGGACAACTCGGATTTGAGGAGGGAGCTACGTACCGGGGACCCGCGGGATCGTCCGGCTTTGTAACTTATCCTGCCTCTTTTCTTATTTTGGTATTGACACTAACAGAAAGGGGAGTCTCAACCAGTAAGCACATCCCCGGGGGTAAGAAGAGACGGATTTTCGGCACAGTTTTGTACACAATTCACGCAATATCAAAGCGGTAAACATACAACAATTTGTATATACCAGTGCAACTAGTATCAAAGCGGTAAACATATAGCACATTAATTAAACATGTAATAAAATCAGATATAGACCAAACAACAATTTAACTAAGCTCGAATTCTTAGACCCTGAACCGAAGTTCAGAGGTCGTCCCCAGCAGAGTCGCCAGAGCTGTCACACCTCCTTTTGGCGCGCAACCCGCGAGGGTGCGGATGGAGTTTTTCCAATTAAAGGACAATCGAAACAGGATTCGTTTATTAAGAGATTTAGAGTCGCCACTCGGGAGATTTATGGTGTCCCAAGTCACCGGTTCGAATCCCGAATCGAGGAAAGGTTTGACTCTATTTAACAGTCTGCGAACCAGAGATCCAGATAAGGAATTCTGTTAACCCGGGAGAAGGTGTTAGGCATTCCCGAATTCCGTGGTTTTACCACGGTCGCTCAACTGTCGTATTTGGCTTAATTATCCGATTTATACCATGCTTTAACTTATGTGTAAATTTTAACTTTCAACCGCTTTTGATTATTGTTTACAAGAATTACTGCGTCATGAAAATATATTTCGAATCACACCGTACCAGTACGCCTGTGACCTTTAACGCATTTTCTGACTTCATTGAGATTTGGATTTGAGTCACATAAATGGGCACCCAAGTTTAGGTAGATTATTAAAGTACGCGCCTAAATCCACTTCGCGTTTGCACTTTGCGAGGGCCATAGAATTTGTTAAATGGCATACCTCAGAATCTCAGGATCAATACATAATTAAAATGAGGGCCATGCAATTGTTATTTTTATTTGGCCTGACTCGCCTCAAATTATTTCAAAAGGTGTGAATTTTCATATTGGAAAAAGAATGTTCATTTTAGTGATTTGAATTAACCAGTTAATCAACAATAACACCAGTAACAATTTCATTAACTACTGATGTTTCATTCTTGGGATCATTCTAATTCATTCAAGCATTGCAAGAGGATGGAGGATTTAGAAGTAAAGGAAACCATGTTTAATAGAACAAGCAGACGACATTAACGAGCAAAAAGTTACAATTGTTCATTTAAGGCCACCTTTGGTTTATCTCTACTTGTGGCTTATTCCTGACTTATAAAACAGACAATGAACTTTTCGAGATCCCAATTCTTATTTCATTGTTCTTATTACCTATGTCTCCAATGAATTATTATTTTTTTATTACGTTTCTAAAATCTGAAAATTGCCATCGATTTTAGCAAATGCAAACAATATTTTTTGCTGGTATAAAGCTAAACTAAACCACCAAAAAGTAATCAAGGTGGAGCACTATGTGTAGAAGATTGCTATGTTAACCCTTTAAAATAACAAATACATTTCCAATTCTAACTTAACAGACAGATTCAATTATCATTTTTAGACAAATATGACCTTTCACAGCATATTGCAATACCTAAAAAATCACTCCCCAAAATCCGAAAGTCTTCAACCAAATCACTGAAAATCTTACCACAAATAACAACACATATTGCTCATATTTGAAATTCAGAGAACATTGTCAGGGAATCATACTACATCCATAATTATTGCAAAGAATACCAAGTTCAAAAACAGGCATTTCTCATGCTTTAATGCGGTTGGGATCTAAATATGTTCAAGACAAGTCCCTACAACAAGGCTAGTAAAACATGAACAACAACAGGTGAATTACACAACATATTATAATATCAAGATCGATTTGTTTCATCCAAATCACAACTTCGAGTTCAATACAATTTTGAGAGTGTACCTGAAAGTTGTTAAACAAGCAGAAATGAGGAGGTAAGTGGCAGCAGTGGAACCAGCAACAACAACAGAATAGTTTCAAGACAACACCAAATTCCAAAGAATACCAATTTTAATCCGGAAATACCAAATGTAATCACAAACCGCAACAGAAGAAACCAACAGCAAAATGATAATACTCTCTGGTTTCAAACACTCTTAGTAAAAGAACTTTCAGACTCAAAGCGAAAGGCAATCGCTTCTCAAATGACTTTACTTTCAACATTCACTCTTAGAGATTTCATCGTCATTCCCGGTTTGTGTGTATCTCTCAAATAAACTCTCTGTTTTTCAAAATTCTCCCAAATGTCTATCTTCCAGATTGTCCCTCAATGTATTCTCCCTGTGAGTCCCTCTGATTTTCAGTCCCCTCTAGTGTTTCTGTATGTTTTTTCCAGATTCTCTATTCTTAAAATCCCTCTTTGTTTGTCCCACTATTTTTCCCTAAAACTCCTCTCTGATTTTCCTGCCCCTCTAGTGTTTCTGGACCCCCTCTTTTATAGCCAAAAACCAGGCTCTTTTCAGGTCTGTTTCCCTTCCCATGTGCACCCTTTAACCCTTTTATCACACCTCCCATGTGAGTTTTGATTTTCCAGCTCTTAAGAGCACTCAATGAATTAAGAATTCAATCCCTGACCATTATATTCCCTGACAGCCCATTATTATTAAACAACATGTTAGTTTAATAGCCTGCAGTACTTATTTTCAGACCAACAAATCTAAATTAATCTCAGGCCTTATCTTCCACTGACTAAAACCATGTATTCACTGACACCACTGCCCTAAAACTAATCCCCTTTCACTCTCTTTCAAAATCAGCTATAACCAATTCAAACCTAACAATTGACTAATTGAACATATGAAAGTAATTCCCTTTTCAACAACATTAGGATAACTTAGTAAAGTCAAATTCATATCAGAACAAACATAGGGATTCAATTCATGAAATTCACATTAGGTCAAGTAGCATGGTTTAAAGAGGAACACTGAACACACCACTCGAATTCATCTCAATCACACAACCAGAGCCAAATGATAACCCTACTGGAATGAACTTAAATGAACTATTTATCATGTTTTTTTTTCTGGATTTTAATCAAACTAATCGTCGACACCTAAACAATCGATTACACAAGCTATAACATATAGAAACTAAACACAAACAAACACACTAAAACAGACCAATAGGTGATTCTAGTTTACTCGTAATCAATTCGAGCAAAGATCTTATTGCAGTGCTAATTTTGTCCAAATGTTCTAACAAATAGTGTTACAAAATCAATCGACGACGCTTTGACTAGTCGATTACAACGCGTATAATCGATAAACAATAGTCGATGAACAAACCAACAATCCATACTGATTCGTATAACAAAACTCGATGAACACACACAACTAAACACATACGAAATCAACAAACCACAGAAGATAAATTAAAACATAGACTAAAGAGAAGAAAAAAAAAGAAACTGAATTGGAATCAAAAACATCATAACCACGATGCCAATATTGATTTCAAGTATATACTGATTTTATATATAAAAATTGAGCAAATTGAAACTCGAATAAAGGAAATATAACTTGAAATAGCTGACCTTTTATTATCTAAAATCTGGTGCGAGGCTGGTTTTCGACGGAATCAGAAGAATGAAGGGTTCGTCACTGGTCTTTAATGGAGGACAAAGGTCGCCGCTTTATGCGACGAACTACTAGTCGACGGAGACGGGTGGTTGCTCGTGATTCGCTGGAGACGACTAGTTGTGGAGATAATGGTCGACAACGTTTGTTGCCGTGGGTGAAGGATGGTCGTCGACGAAGCTGGTGGACGATGAAGTGGAGGCAGTGGTCGTTTGGGTACTGCCGGCGAATTGTTGGTGACTGGCGGCGGCTGCTGTTGTCGCTAGGGCTGAAGAATGAGGCAGGGACTTGGATTAGGGAATTTTGGGAATGAAAGTGGGTTTGGGGTATTGGGGGGGTTTGGTACATTAAACTTGTATGGATTAATTTAGGCCATTAGATTATAAAAATCCAACGGTTGTGATCGTTTGGGAATGGGCAATGGGTCGGGTAGAGTATGGTTGGACCGGGTAGGACTGTTTTGGTTTGGGCTTGGCTTCTCTCCTAATTAAATTGAGCCCAATTCCGATTTCCTCTTCTTTTATTTGATTTTGTTTTCTTTATTTTACTTTCTAAATTAATTTTTTAAATGTAAACCAAAATCCTAATGCAAAAAATTATAAAAATCCTAATTAATTCACAAATACAAATTAATGCTTAATAAAAATTATCATACATTAAAAAATAACAAATTAAAACAAAATTATACAATTAGACTTTAGACATTAAACACATATTTTTGTTATTTTCCATTTTCGTCAAATAAACTTAATTGCTCTAAATTACAAACATGAATTTTATATGCAGAATGCAAACATTTTTGTATTTTATATTAATTTAAGTAAATAGACATGCACACACAAAAATGCAAATAATAAGAGAAAAATAACACAAAAATCACAAAAATTACGCAAAACACAAAACTATTTTATTTTATTTTATTTTATTTTTAAAAATTTTGGGAGTAATTCTCATGTAGGGCAAAAATCACGTGCTCACAAATACAAGTGCCGCTTCCGTTATCGATCATGACTCTTTTGACATCCGTTTCAGTAATGAATAAAGTAATAACTAAAGCATCATAATGAGGGAAAGACAAACTGTCGACATCAGACTTGTCGAAGGTGATACTACCTTCGAAGTCATCATACCGCTCGTGGGAGATGGTCCGCTTCAGCCTGTGAGTGTTGGCGAATTTGACGTGGTTGATTGTTGAGTCGTTACTGCCACCAATGATCATCTTTATTATCCGTATTGTGGAAGGTGACTTTGGTGGCCCACGAGACTACTCTTGCCCGTGTGCGAAGTTGATATTTCCTTTGTCGCTGAGCAGTTCTTTCAGGTATCTTGGTTCATAATCCTGACGACCTCTTGTCGTAGGCCTATGCAGTCTTCGGTCATGTGCCCCCGTTCCTGATGGAACTCGCATAGAATGTTTAATTTTCTTGTGGTCCAACTTCATTTTCTGAGGCCATTGCACCATGGTGTCAAACTTCTCTAGTGCGTACACTATTTATGAGGGAGACACGCAAAAGTTATGTGATGATAATAAGGGGGGCGTACCTCTTTCATTTCGGAGTGGGGCGACATGTCGTTGTAACGCGTCCATGTGCCTGGGTGGTGGATGGGAGGATCTTGTGTATGGTTGATGTCGTTCTCTATTGGAGCGCCGGGGATGTTCCTGACGTCCCTCATGACATCGATCTTTCCTTATTTCTGAGTGTATCGTTGTGAGCCATTGGGTTGGCCTATTGAGATCATCCTCGTCCTCTCGTACTTCGGCGCAGTAAGAGTTATGAATTTCCTCCCATGTCGTAGGGGCATACTTCATGAGGTGGTTTAGTAGCTTCTTAGTTGCTCTTGAACTGTCCCTGCTTAGTTCGTTCTGGAAGGCGGCGACTGCCATTCCTTCCGATACGTTTGGCAGGCTCATTCTCACCATGTTGAATCTGGCGATGAAGTCCCTAAGTCCTTCACATATGGTTTGTCTGACAGCGAAAATGTCATTGACCCTTGCCTTTGCCTTCTATGCACCCGCATAGGTGGTGACGAACTTATCCACCATTTCTTGGAACATTGATATTTCCTTGGCAGGCAGCTGGGAGTACCATATCAAGGCTCATCCAATAAATGTCTCGCCGAACCTTTTCAGCAGCAGTGATGGTACCTGTTCTTTTGATAGGTCGTTGCCTCTCACGGCGGTGACGTAATGGATCAGATGATCCTTGGGATCAGTGGTCTCGTCGTACACCCTCAAGTAGGAGGCATCTTGAAGGTTTTTGGGATAGAGTAGGGGCAGCTTCTTCAGAGTACGGTTGCTTTACGAACCTCCCCATGTCGCGTTTTGGTAGCAACTTAGGGGCTCCGGGAATTTTGTCGACCCTCTCCTGGTGCTCCTTCATCTGGTCGCGGAGAGCCTTGTTTTCGTTTTCCATTTCCTCTATCTTCCTCAGGATGGCGGTTAGCGTGACATCATTGGTCTGTGCTTCGACGAGTTGGTTGTTTACTCGTGTCTCCTCCTGTTCACCCATGGCAGTGGTGATACTTATCGTTGGTACTTCCCTTATGTTACCTTGTGGTGGTTTCTCGACTAAGCCACTCAAGGTGCTTGTTAGCCATTCTTCCAGTAGTTTTCTGACCACCGAGGGCGCCTCCTTGACAACGGATGTGGAAGCTCCTTTGTCATGCAAGATCGTCGGATCTTCGGAGGGGTAAGGTGAGATCTCTGCTTCTGGTGCTGTGCCGGGGGTTGTGTTGATGATAGTGTCGTCACTGACCTCATTGAGAGGACCAAGAATGTTGGTTGTAACCCCCATTATTTCTTTGGATCTGGCGTCATTTTCAGCCATTTGTAAATTTCGTGTGATGTAGAGGGAGATGGTTGGTTGATCTCTAGGTGGATACTATGATTCTGATTCTCGAAATCCCTACAAACGGCGTCAAATTGTTTGGCTCAAAAGTTAATCGTTACTTTATAAGCTTAAAACAATCGAAAGATAGAAAAGGGGTAAATCGTAACCAAATATAGTGAACCTAGATGTGAGATCAATGTAGTTGTGATATAAAGATATTTGCAAAAATGAAGAACTTTAAGAACAGTTGTTTATCGCAGTTAAGAAATACAGAGAGAGAATGAGAAAGTTGTATTATTAGATAATAACACTTTTTCGTTACAATAGGGAAGCCCCCTTTTTATAGAAAGGGGCCTCCTTTTAAAATAATAATAATAAACCGTCGAGGCGTAGTCGATGTCCTCTTAATGGGGACGCCCAAGTGCGAGTGACGTCGTTCGCATCCTGACGCCCAAATTATACCCTCGTTATAAGGGGCATATGAGAAGGGTCGTACCCTATCACTGTGAGCGTGGGAAGGGCCGTATTTGGCCCCATACAGTTTCGATAAGTTAATAATATGGTAATTGCCCCTACCAATACCAGAAATGATAATAAACGTGAGAATGCTATCACTAGAACGGACCACATAAATAGAGGTGATCTATGCATAGTCCTTCCAGGTCCACGCATGTTAAAGATAGTTATTATTATAAAATTAATAGAACCTAAAATGGATGAATATTTCGGCAAAAAATAAATGTAGATGCAATGTAGTAGTGATATACTTAACGAGACAATGAGTTCAACAAGAAAATAACGAAGTATTAAATTTCCAAAGAAAGCAAATCTAATACTAGAATCCTTTCAGAACACGTACACAAATCTGAAAAACATCTACAGAAACAACAACTAAAACAAGGAGCCTCATCAAATCTCAGATGCACATCCCTCGATTAGAAATCTATAAGACAAACAACCATCTGTTATTCCACTACAAACTGCTGTTTCCTTGGGATATAGCCAACATGTTTTTCAACTTATGTAGTGAGGATAGGAGGAAGGTAGTCAGATTTAGTACCAACAACCTTGGCCTTAGTATCAGGGAAGAACTCATTTCCATTTCCAGGCAAATCGGTGATATCCCCATTGTTCGTAAGCCCAACGGGGTATCGGAGCAAGTGACCAGGCAGATCACTGTCTAGACTCTCACTTGTATACAGATCCCAGTATTTATCAGCTATTTGATTCACCTTCCTCACACATTCCTCGCTTTCTGGATGTTGGAAGGTATCGTCAAGCATACCCATGTGCTCGTACCACAATGCCATTCTGAAACCATGAACTTGACCCCGTGCTGGTTGCCTCGTCGTTAAATGATGAGGCTGGTACGCTCCTATAGCTATCTCAGAATCTCTTGCGCCATCCATTGATCTCTGGTTTATGTTGGCTGATCCAACTATGATGTACTCATCATCAACTGTTAATAAGTGAAGTTAGTACCACGCGATGCTAACATAACCAGGAATCGATGCAACATAGACTCAACGAGTTCAACTAAATCACATAGAAAGATATATATGTGAAAGTAATTTCAACAAATATTAAGCTCTGAACCCATAATTGCAAAAGTGAATGGCTTCAGTTGTGAGAAAGTTAAGGCGGAATCTACCATGTTTAAATATTAGATCCACCTCTAAGTGTAACTATATGCAGCACTTGTGCAAGAAAGTGTATGTCTCTTGTATTTAGTAAATCTAAGGATTAGTCTTTGAGCAAAGAAACAAATCAAGAACTTGATTGTTTACCATCCTTCAAGTATTTCAAGGAGCTAATAAAACCTGAAAGCTTTTATCGCCATATTCAAGACATCTAAATTCCATATTTCAGATAATCAAGTTTAAGATAGAATAGAAATTTGCAAACCACAACTCACCAATCATCATCTTGGAATGGACATAGATCATGAAGCGACGAGCTTCCTGAGCTCGCTCGTAATCAGAATCAGGTTCTGGCTTCTCTGAAGGTTCATATTCTCCACTCTTCTTCACCTCCCGATTACCAATGCAGAAAAAGGTCAAATAATTCCTGGGGTGATCGTCAATACCTTTATCTCTGATAGCCTGAAATATATGTTTATACATCATTTCCATTGTTCTCTTTTGCCAATCTAATATTGCTTGTACAGATGCACTCTCAGGAATTCCTTCTGGCCACATTGGTACCAAAACATATACTGTAAATCTTTCGCCTGCTTCGATCTTACTCACAATCTTCAACGTAAGTTCTTTTGGAATGAGATGTAAAGCACCTATCTCCTCTACTTTCACATCATCACACTGCCAATCGTAACAGCTTCCAAGAAAATACTGATTTTCAATGTAAATGAAATTCTTTGCTCGACGAATAGCAGTGATATAAGCATCCTGAATACTTCTATCGACTATGTTATCTTTGCCACTCACTAGACCAGCTTTTACTGCATCTTCGGGTGTGTCAGGAAAACCAAAAGCTGCCCCACCATCTATAGATCTGAATAACTGAACATTCCATGTTTCAGGATCATCTGGATACATAACTGGAGATGGTGGAATGATAACATTGTCTAGCTCTCTTAAGTTGACAAGAATATCTTTTCCACCTTGTTTTCTCCATCTCTGCTCAAAATTGAACAGAACATCCCAAGCAATTGGCCCTTCAACACGAGAGTGAATGTCATGCCAGGGCTCCCTAGGCCCACCTTTTGTAATCGAAGCCTCAGCAAAATTAGGCTGGTGGAAATCATCATGGTGTGCAGTGTCCAGTGTTCTAAAAAGTGAATGGAAAGGTGTATCATATCTCCCATCACAAAGATCAATGCCACCAACAAAGCTCACAATCCTCCTCATGTCTGATTCTCCACTGGGCATCTCACTGTCCACTATTACGATTTTCTGGTGATGAGTAAACATTGTAGAGATTTGTAAATCCTTAACCATGCTTCCACCATCATCAGGATCCCGAGGGCAAAGTACACAGTGCACGTCAGTATCTTTAAAGAACTCTTCAGTTTCTTCGTCATGAGTGGCCATAAGACCATCCTTCTTCAGCAGACGCACAGATGTTCTGTCATCCCATACAAGCATAAGGACTTTAACACCATCACTCGCCTTCTTCTTCAGCAGCTCTCCGAGTGTGATATCTCCTCCTGGCTTTTGCCTTCTCGAGTCTCTCAACAAGGTTATTTCAGTATATACAGACCAGCCAGTAATGTAAATCATGTGCTTTGCATTTGTAATCGCATCAAAGATATCTTCCCAACATCTATGCGGTTCATAATATTTACCCCCTGAGAGAGGGATTTTAGGAATAAATTTGTCAGGGATATGTGCATCTTGATACAAAGCAACGCGACATCCTGATCTCTGTGGGAAGAAAGTGTAAGGGACACCAGGATATTTAGGACTACCTATTCCACGTCCCCAGTTGCGATCTCGACTGATATCAAAGAACTGTAGCCTTACATGGATCTTAGAACCTTCTTTTATGGGATTCTTGTCTTCATCTAGTATCTCAATCCATTCATCAACTTCTTCCCCTTCCAAGAGTTCATTAACAGGTAAATACGCTCTTCCAATTAAGGTTGCACCAATGGAATTGTTATCTTTGACTGTAAATATAACATTTGATGCCGTATGAGCGCAGTAGATGTGAAACGACTCATTCCACCTAGGATTGCTTGGTTCATTTTCAATGACTCTGGTTCTTCCAACTCTTGCCTTTTCCAAATCAACTGTGGCATACATTTTAGAAGCTCCTTTGCCAACACCTACAGTCTCCTCGACGGTTTCTTTAATCTGCAAATATGAAGTTTCAACCAATCAGACATTTCATTAGAGGGAGAATCCTTTTCTAAACAAGTTGAAAGAGTCCATTTTCTTGAGTGCATGACATAAGTCAGAGAGGCCTCAGAAACATTACAAATGGTACATAGAAAAAAGAAGAGTTATACTGCATTGTTTAATTACATGTTACTTAAAACAACAATTCAAGATCAGTATTTTGTGCTGAACAAATGAGGTGGATAGAATAGTACTTTAATGTGGCGATAAGGATTATGTGTTTCTGCCAGAGGCACTTAGGGCATAGTTAGATTTCTCCACAAGCTTCAATTTGAAGTTCTCAATATACTTGAATTGCACTATGCTCTCTATATCAGGAGACTATGTTCATTCATGATTCATCAGCCGTTAAATATAGACTTCATAGGGTGAAAGCTCAAAAGAGAATTAGAGGAACAACAATGTTAACAGGAATATATCATGGGGTTATGAGATACAGACAAAACAAATTCATCAGAGTAAGAAACGTCTACACCAATAGAGTAAGGCAATTACTCCCCGATTTTGACCTCAACTCAACTACACCAGTAGAGTAAGAAATGTTTACGAGACAATATGGAATCTCATGATTTAGCTGAATAATGTATTGACATGCTACCAATTTGTTCATTGGGAACAAGGCTACCATTTTTTATAGCATACTCGCAGAATTCAGGCGGAGATTGAGGTTATACCTGTACAATATCTTCCCTACCCTCACCCTCCGATCCAAAAACAACAACAACAACTACCCAGTCTAGTCCCACAAAATGAAGGTCTGGGAAGGGTAATACGTACACAGGCCTTACCCCTATCCGAAAGTACACAGGCCTTACCCCTATCCGAAAGGGCAGAGAGGCTGTTTCCAATCGACCCTCGGCAAAAACATTGGAGGTAAAATAAAATGTAAAAAACGAACACCAAGTGTGCTTATTTTCATGTGCTATTAACAGTTTTAAAACTCATCACATACTTCAGGTTCATAGGAAATTCAGAAAACATTATATAGCATATCAAAAGGGACTAAATGTTGAGACTGTGAAAGACTGGTTAATTGATGAACCATAATCATAAGACCAAAAGGGAAGAAAAAAAAGGACATTCAGTAATACAGAAGTGCTAAAAAACAATTCAAATTTGACGTATGGTGAACCAACTCGTATTCAAGTGAAGCTCATATATATATTACCTTGCTGAAGAAGTTGCCACCGTGCTTCTCCCGCAGCCTATCAACCTCGTACACAGTGACATGCAGAGTACCATGAAGCATAACAGGAGACATTTTCTCACCTGCTAACAATGTATAACAAATTCCATAATATGATTAAAAGCAAAACATAAAATCCTCAAATTAAACAATGCTACAAACACATAGTCACTGTATATAAGTTGAACTCACGTTAAAAGGGGAAATAATCAGTGCATGCAAAAAGGATAGTACACTCACAAGGATCAAGAAATTAAGTAAATAACCTTGAAATTTCACTCCAACAGAAGGAAAATTAAAGTGTCGATAAAAAAGAGAAGTGAGAATATGATCCGATGTTTGCTGTAAAAAGAAATGAAGGAAAAAGGAAGTGGCGATCCGATAAAGCTGTACTGTTGTTAGAGAAATTGGCCCATAGTTATAGCGGAATGCAAAAAGGTTGACTGAGTAAACACAAGTTACAAAACTGTAACAGTAATTACCTTTTGAGGACCTAATCTTTATGGAAAATAAAATATCCTAACATAAATTAGATCCCGATTTTTGTTCATGCCTGAGGAATTTGAAAGAAACTAGCAAATAATTATAACTACCAAAACCTCACACTACCCGCAATTTAGTAAGTGTTGAATAATTTTAGAATCATCAAAATTAAAGTAGTTGTTTTTTGCTTCTGAAGAGAAAAAAGCAACAAAAACTATTGGAGAAAAATCATGGGGATACGCCTAATATTATTCATCACGGTGTGGGCGAAATATCCCTAAGAACAGTGTCTTTGACACATCCTCAAGCTAAACCTTTCATTCTCCATAATTCATCCAATTTTTCCAACAAAAACTAGCTAGAAATCAAGCGAGGATATTAAAATAGTTTCACGCTCAAGAAAATTGATGCTGGTCCAAGCCTTATATAGAGTAAATTAGTCTCAACTGGTTCTTTCTAACGCAAAAAATTGATTATTATTTGAAACCTTTTTGACATCCGTTCATCTTGAAAACAATAGGTAATAGTGAGAATAGTGGAAATAAGAAATTCATATGTATGGTACTCGTTTGAAATTGTAGTAGTTTTTTCCCTCGAATAGATGAATTTGTATCAAATTCTCAATATAAAACAGCAATCCCGTATTTATTAAATTTTATTTTGGAGATGTTTGAATTGATTTACATGCCTGTCTTATTTAAAGAAGTGAACAAATAGATAAATTACTATCACGATAATAATAATAATAATAATAATAATAATAATAATAATAATAATAACACAAATTCAAATCTTATTAAAAAATGAATCCAAGTATAATACTACAAGTCTACAACCCTCCTCGGCAAGTTTTTATTTTTGAAATGTCTTCAGAGTATTTTTGCTAGATATAATAATAAATACTATCTTTTTTATATATAACACTAAGGCCTCATTTGTTTTTTTTAAGATTAAGACGTCTGAATCTGAATACATATCTGAATATCAAGATGTGTATTAAGATTAAGTCATCTGAATCTGAATACACATCTGGATATATTAAGATGTGTATTAAGATCTGAATACCAAAAATTAAGACTGTTTGATTTTTAACATCTGAATGCATAAAATTTATTTTTATTTGAAAAAAATTTAATATTCTATCAATAAAATATATAGTTTAAAATATGAAAGTTGTTGGTAGTGATGGTTAATGGGTGAATGCCGACTAAAGGCGGTGGTTGGTGGTAGTTTTGGTTGATAATGGTGGTTCATGCTAGTAGCTAGTAGTGATTGGTAGTGGTGAAAATTATGATTGATGATGGTGGTGGTAGGTAGTGATAGTTAAGAACGGCGAGTGGTGGTTTGTGATTGAGGAATGTGGTGGTAGGTTATAATGATAGGCGGTGCTGACTGCGGTTGTTAATGGTGATGAGGTGGTTGGTTGTGGTAGTTGAGGTAGATAAATGTTCAATGCGAGTGACAATAATGGTGGTCGGAGTGGTGGGATGGTGGATGGTGATGGTCGATAATGGTGGAAGCTATGATTGAGGATGATGGTGGCGTGGTGGTGGTGGCGGCGGCGGTGCCGGCGGTTGCTGAGTATGATGGTGGTGGCGGCGGTTGCTGAGTATGGTGGTGGTGGCGGCATAGTGGTAGTTGATAATGGTAGGCGGTGGCGGCAATTAATAATGAATATGTGATAGCTTCTTAATGAAATTAAGTCTCTGTTACAGATCTTAATCATACAGACCTATTTAGACTCATTAAGTGGTTGTTAAGTAAAAAAAACAAACACACTTAATGATTAAGATCTGAATAATTAAGATTCAGACTTTAAAAACAAATGCACTTAATTTCTGAGATCTGAATGATTAAGATTCAGACCTTCATTAAGTGCAAACAAATGAGGCCTAAGCAATCACTTAAAAAGTCTTTAATTATTTGACTCTATAATGTGGGTTCGGACCAACTTTATCATCCCCAAGAAAAAGATAGAAAGAAAAAAATAGTAAGAAAACTTACCATGGAACATAGGAAAAACAAGTTTTTTTAACAGAAAACGCCTAAAATCTTACTCAACATGAAGTTGCTCAAGTTCGAACCCAGGACCTCTCCTAAAAAAGAGAAGCACTTGACCAGCAAAGCTAGCGAAAAGTATATGTGAAGTTATGTCATTTTTGTGTATTTAATAAAATATTTTTTGTATATATTAATAATTTATACATATTTAGTAAAAAATTCCGGCGAAGCGGTGTCGGATGACACCGCTTGCACCAATGTGCATCCGCCCCTGGTCGTAACAACAACATCTATATATAACAGCTATTCACTGTAAAAGTTAACTTGTCCTCATAACCAATTATTTACCTTTCTATAACTATTTTTTTTTACCTATAATAGCAAACCCTAAGGGGTAGCTTGGTTGGTAAAGGCCAGAGGCACAAAGTGCTACAGCTCACTAGTTTGATCCCCTGCAGGGCCACTGGAGGCATTACAAACCAGCCGCGTCTCTAGAGCCCCGTGGAACTAACCGTACACCCGCCTATAAAACAGCGAGACCCGATGGGTACAACTAGTCGAGTTCGCAAAGCGATGCCCGAAAATCACGACAAGAAAAAAAAACTTATAATAGCAACAACCATATTTATAGCAGAATACTCTTTGTAAAATTATCCATCTATAATAGCTTTATAGAATCATTAAGGTTAGTAATACAAATTCTAAAACTATGCACGTAATCTTTTCTATTGAACAAAGTTTCTATTTTGAATAAGACATAAGATTTCAAGATTTGCACACGATATGTTTTCATTGTACAAGTGCCAAAAGATATTTAGATAGAAGATTTAACTATTAATAAGTTCTTAGATTGTCTTCAAGAAAGAGCTATTGGATACCTTTTTGCTGAAAATTTGGACACAAATCTTCGCCAATTCAAGTGTTATATCGCTAGTAACATAATGAAATCTATGAAACAAGCTACAATTACAAAGTTCTTTCATTAATCTTGAAAGAATTTATTTTCCTAAGTAACTTTAAAATGTACGCCTTATAGTTTAAATCATATATGTTTAGTTATAAATTTATTAATAATATATTAGCTTTCTTCAATATTTAACAACTGAAATATGCAAATCTTTTGAAATTTTAAATTTGAATAATTTTCTTATATTGGAAAAGGAAAAATAGTTGATTGTTGGATAAATCTTATCTCTAATGACCAACAAATATTTAAACCTCAATTGCTATTATAGATCTATAAAATTATTTACTATAAAAGTTAAAAAAATATCGAAACAAACGAAATTGTTGCGAAGAGGGTTGACGATTAATTAAGACTGAAATGCAATATCCATTTTGTACTCTGGCAAGTATTGAACACTGTGGTCGTAAATCAAGTATATATTGGGAATTTTTGATCGACCATGGTGCTGAATTGATTATTATCTAGTTTTTTAAGTTACTAATTTTACTTGATAGATCTTTTTTAAAGAGTTAATAATATAAATGGCATTACTTTTGCTTTATTCCAAAAACAACACATTAATTTACAAATATGGCATGTTTTAAGATCTCATACATTTATTTACCTTATGTTTTAAAAGAATCATTAATTAAGGAATCACTAATTAAGGGATGGATTACTAATTTGTTCTCGTTAATGTATCCCCTCAAAATCTATTCACTCTCTTCCCTTCATATAGACCACTCAATTCTCTCTCTCTATCCCTCTTATCTTTCATCTCCATCTTTTTCAACTTGACCATAATGACTCTTTCATTATTTCATAAATATATAATGAATATGTATGCTATGTATTTTTATTTATTCCATAAATATACAAGAATATATTCTAGCTAAAAAAACATACATAAATTAAACACATATACACTATACTATTATTATATTATTTATATAATAAAATATTTTTAATTAGATATGCTATATGCCAACATTATTTCATAAATATATAATTAATATATTATATACCACAAATACTCCTTGTAGAGTTATTAATATTTTTTTAATCTTGTTTATTGTATAACTCATAATTTTAATTCATATATATAACAGGTAGTTTTTTGTGAATTATAGGATTCGGTATTGTTAATTTATATTTATCTTGATTCACACTTAAATACACATGACACCATAATTATACAACATATGACTATCAGAATATCGCAGTTGCTTATGCTAATACGAGATTATTACCGCAAGAGGTATATTTTTAGAATACAAAGAAAAATGGAAAATAAGAAGAAAAAAAATGGAAGAAAAATAGAGTTATTCTCATATGAAAGAGGGATGGAAAAAATTTGAATAGCTGCTCATGAACATTATAGTAATTTTATTGTTCATACATCTTTTATCTTTCTTACCAAGTCGTCATTCATTATAGTTTTGCTAAAAGTAATGAATTAAAGAATATTAAATTGAAATATTAATGTATATATCTAGTATAATTTATAATATATATTTAAGAAATTATGTTTGTATAAATCATATTATATACAATATATTTTCCTATTATATACAATATATTTTTACATCGTAGGATGTGATATCTTAAATTAATAACAAGTATGTTTAATTTATTTATTCTGATTCACACTTATATACACATTATAAATATAATTATAGCATATAATTAAGTATATGCCACAAATACATCATATATTACTATGCATATCCTAATAACTATATAATATGTATATATCAATTTATATACGTGGTATATGATATAATAGTAATAATATACAAGTGATATTATATATATATATATATATATATATATATATATATATATATATATATATATATATATAAGTGGAAAAGAAATAAAACAACATAAAAGTAAGTATATAAAGAAAACCTCCCATCACGCAACTTCCAAAACTTGAAAATCATTGTTCTTTATTGGAAAACAAAATAAATTAAAGGTGGTAAATCAAAACAGAAAAAAGAAAAGGAAAAGAAGAAAAGTAATTGGAAATGAACAATATTAATGTGGTTTAATGGTGGCACAATCTTACCCATAAATTAGCTAATGTGTAACATATGACATTAAAGTAATCAACAAAATGGAAAAGATTGAGAGGTCCATTAATTAACATTTATTGGGTTGATTATTTTTCTGCTAGGAATGTAGTTATTTAGCTGTCAGTTTTATAATTACTTCTTCCTGCTAAATTTATGAAATTTTTTATTAAATATTGCCTAAATATATTTTTTCCTCTTTTATTTATGATAAATTTATTATCTATACAAAAAATCAATTACATGATAGCATCAAATATGCTGAAGTTCAGTAAATATAGAACAAAATTTCACCTGAAACATGCAAAAGTTCAGAAAATAGAGAACAAGACTTAAGCTACTAGAATACTCAAGTTCAGAAATTACAAATAAAACTTCAGCAAATAGAGAACATAACTTCAGCTATTATGCTTAAATTCAACAATATAATTACAAACAAAAACTTCAGCAAATAGAGAATAAAACTTTAGTTACTATGCTTAAGTTCAGCAATTACAAATAAAAACTTCAGCGAATAAGAGAGCAAAACTTCAGCTACTATGCTTAAGTTCAGCAATTACAAACAAATACTTCAACACACTTGATTCAACTATTTTTGCTAGTTTAGGCCTATTTACTAGAATGCTGAAATTTTGCGTGATTGTCTTTGCTACTTTAGGCCCATATGCTGAAGTTACGCAAAAAAGTGAGTACGCTTACAATTGTTTTATACAAAATGGACACAAGTTAAAACGTGACCCAAAAAGTGGGTATAGATGCAAATGCTCCCAAACAATTTCGGTCCAATTTGTTTAGTTCCTCTAGCCAGTCCAACTCCAACTGCATATTAGTTCCTCAACAACGTTATAACAATGTCTTTAACATTAGTGTAATTCAATTTATCATGACAAGTTCGTTAATTAATTTATGAATAATCAACAACTCCTAATACTTAACATAAAGATTTGCTTGCTACTATTTGATTGTATGTATAAACTCCAACACAAAAGTTTATGCCGGTTCCAATAACCACCATTTGAGTGATTTGATCTGACTTGAAAAGAAACAATTGGGCCACTCCTATGTGTGCACAATGATTTAACAAAGAAATTTGAGAAAACAAAAGACATAATCCTGCGGTTTAACGTAACTTTTATGTAATGACATTGTAAAATTCTTAAGGTAACTATATGTCACTGCTATAAATTAAAGGATAATCTAAAAATAAAGTATATTACTTTCTGTAATACATTCAGTTGTACAAATAATGTAAATATTCTTGTATTTTGTAAGTTAATTAAACAACGTTGAGAAGATGATAACTTGTTCGCAACCATTTCTTATTTTTGCGTAAAAAATAGTCTTATTCAAGAAAAGTGTTTTAGTGGTGCAACACAAACAAACAATACCATTTTTATCTTTCGCTAATAAAGTGTTAAGAGAAACTAAAGATTAATTTAACCATGACTTAAATGCTCATACAATTAGATTAATTACGTCTCCTAATTAACTGGAAGGTGTTATGAAATTATAAAAGAACAAGAACAATATTGCAGAGAAAGAGAGAGAGGAAATTCTTATTGAATTTTGGAATTAATTTACAATGGGGTAAGACCCATCTATTCATAGGAGAAATTATGACTTAGTCACAAAGTAAAACTCTCCACAAGATAGACATTCACTCTAAATAAAATTCTATTCTTAACACTCCCCCTTCAATGTTTACTCAATAAGTAATGTGCCTCATTAAAACCTTAACTAAAATAAAACCCAATGGGAAAAAAATCTAGAAAAGGAAAAGGAGTACACGTATCTAATAATACA
>JASVEL010004386.1:0-72500 GCA_032618575.1 Nicotiana noctiflora
AAAGAAAAGAAGAATTCACTATTGGATCCTTCGGCCGTGTGGACATCAAAATCTTCACTTTCATGAGCAGGAGCTGGAGTTTAGGAATCGGGTATAGGTGCTGTCCATTCCATAGACGAGAGACCCGCTGACCCACTAGTGGTTTTTGTTGGTAAAAGACAACAGGTTCAAGAACTTAGAGCAGGGATATTTAGCTATTTATCCTTAGAGAAAAGGTGACTTCCCTACTCCCTTGCTTTTACAGAAGAAGGACAACTGCCTTCGTGATCCCCACCCGGGAATCACTGAACTTCACGTGCCTGTAGAGTCGGGAAGTTATTCCTATAATAAGGAAGGGCGGTCTTTCCAAAAGGCGTGAATGCAAATAAAAAACATCTCCTGGATAAGCTTCACGACCGGGCGGTCTTCGTAATAGAAGAGAGATTTGGCGATAAGCTTGTGCTTGTTTGGAGGGATCATCATAAATGATTAAAGTGTGTCGTTCACGATACATAAAATATTCAGACAGAGCTGCTCCTGTATAAGGAGCAAGGTATTGTAATGTAGCAGGGGAATCCGCCCTTTCGGCTACCACAATAGTCTATTCCATCGCTCCCCCTTTCCTGTAAAGTAGTTACTACCTGGGCCACAGAAGATGCTTTTTGCCCAATAGCTACATAAACACATATTACATTTTGACCTTGTTGATTGAGAATCCTATCAGTGGCTACTGCTGTTTTACCGGTCTGTCTGTCCCCAATAATGAATTCTCGCTGACCACGTCCTATGGGGGATCAATCAATAGCAATAAGCCCGGTTTGAAGAGGCTCATATACGGAACGGCGCGAAATAATACCCGGGGCGGGAGATTCAATTAATCGAAATTCAGAAGCTCGACAGACCCATTTGAAAAATGGGGAGGTGATGATGTGGGCAGAGATGAAGCCGACGAATAGGCAACAGGCTGAGGGGTGGCTGGAGAAGTTCTGAATGGCACGGCAGCAGGTTGGAGCGGCGACGAAAATACAGGAGGCCCAGGTGGAGTGCTGAGATGAGGTGCAGGGCTTCCAGTTCTAACTCCATTAGCCGGTGATGGTAAATTGGGGGTCTTGATGGACGGAGAAGGAATCTAGTTCGGTTGTACAATTGGTGGAGGAAATATGGGACCTGTTGATGACGGGAAAGGAGGAGGACTAAATACTGTGTCTGGGCGAGGTGACTGAGTCCCTTGCTGAGAGGGTGGAATGGTGACAGAGTATCCAACTGAGGATTCAGGTTGCTTCGCCATCAAAATGGCATCAAAGACCAGCCTTTCAAGAATTTCAAAAAAAAAACTAAAAATAAAGCCAAGAACCTAGAGGATTGAAAATTTGAAAGAGGCGAAGCCCTCAGCAGTCACATCCAAGATCTCCTCGGAGACTAAGAATCGATCGCACCCAAGTCAGAATTAATCGAGATGGGGCCTTTGCTCCAGGATGATTAATCTGATGACAAATAATGAAAGGGAAAGCTGAGATTTTGGCATCAAAAAAGTGAAGATCGCCCTGAATTGGATCCTTTGAGGGTCTCAGAGAGGGGGCAAGTACAAGAGGAAGTCAAAGTAAAAACTAGACTTTGTCTTGCAAACTGACTTCAGCCATAGTGAACAGGGGAAGCTGCTCACTTTGATAGCCCTACCCTAGTGTATGCACTCAAGCAGAGTAGACGGCACGCGTCACCAAGCATACCGCCCGAGGTTAAGGGTTCATCAGCGAATGGAGTTAGGCCCATTTCCTAGCCTAGTTTTAAGCAGAAGAGCACCATCCTAGTCCAGAGCAGTACTTCTCTTATGGGCTCGAGGCAAGACAAGCAGCCCGCTTCGCTTCCTCAATTGCTCAAGGAACAAGATTAAATAATGCTTTTGTGGAACGTCTTCTGGCGAGGCTTTGGGATTAAACCAATATCTTTCTATTTGAAGCAGTGTGCAGTATGCCTTCAATTCAACAAGCATACGCTGGCCAGAATAGTACTGAGATTTCCGTCTCTGTTTAGCTGACTCGCTCGGGATATCCTCGCATCATTCCGGCATTTCACCGTAAGAGGATTCTTAAAGGTGATTCCAAAAGTGATTTGCTTGTCCAGTGGTACTTGTCGCCTTTCTCCGAAGGCTATTGAATTAGCTAAACCACGTGGGTGGCGGTTGTCCATGGATGTCCCTTGGGCCTATTCTTCATCGGATACGAGAGCAGGAAGAGCTTCTATTCCATCAACACAAGTTATTCCAGCAACAGCTCTTACTGTAACAGAACTAGGACCGTCAACTCCAACTGTCCTTATAGATAGGCGAAAGCCACCTCCTTGACAGATTACGGAGCTACCCAGCTTCTCTTAATGCCAAGTAGTAGAAAAACCGCTTTCCCGAGCTGGCTTTATCGAGTTAACGAGGTAACAAGCGGAACCTTGCGCAAAGACATACCCGGCATACTAAGATGAATCATCTAAGTTCCCCGCCGTCTTGATTGATGAGCTCGAACAGCCGGTTGATGGCAATGAATGGGTGAAGCAGGGAAGGCTCTGACTTTGAAGCCCGGGCTCAGGCAATAAACATAAAGAGGCGATCAAGAAAGTCACGACTGTCTGTCCCTTCCTCAAAGCAAGGAGCGGAACCCTATGATGACTCACTTTAGGTTGAACCTGATCTGAGATCTCTCCCGTCTTCAAAAAACAAGCAATGAAGACAACTCTCACCTTCGATTGATAGATGAAGAGCCCCGCCAAACCAATGAAAGTTGAGAAAGATTTGGCATCTTGAAAGGCAGCTAAGAGCGCATCTGGTCTTCCACAACACACTGGGGATATTCTCATGGACGCCAGCTGGAGAGGCTCTTAATAGTTTGTTCCGAGATGTCAGTCTGCAAAGCATCATCTTCATCTCTTTCATCGCACGTAGGCTCAACATCCAAGTCAGCGTAACGAGGCCCAAACTATTCTGGTTGGATGAACCAACTTGAGATGTTAAAATATTCCATCGGCATCCCTGGTATAGTGATAGAATAATATTAGGCACATCAAGCCTAACTAGGCTTGCTTCTATCTTTATAGATCGGTGTATGACAAAGATATATATGGTCTAACAGCTCCCTCAAGCTTCGTGTAGTTCCTCCCCTTCAGCTTGGACCGAAGAGGACTTAGCAGAAGATAAAGCCTTGGTTTGGTAAAGACATCTGCCAATTGGTACATGCTGGAAACATAGCATACCCGAACTTCACCACGCGACACTCTCACCGGGTAAATCCGGAGAAGGGGAACTTCAACTAAGAAAGAATAAGAATAAGAAGAATTGCTTAAGTAAGGTAGTCGCTTCTTTTTTTCGGTATACTGCTCCGCTCGCAGAGCGAATGAACATAAGTCAAACCGAATATGAGGAGGAAAGTGAGATCGTTGTCCGATCTTTATCGTCGAATCCCCAAATGTGCATCTTCGAGTGTTTCAGCCGATCCCCAATCTCCCAGTATCAATATTTCGGCTGCTCAAGCCGGTACAGGTACAGAAGTGGCTACAACGGAGCAGCTTACTCCTGAGATGGATTTACCGATTGAACTAGATTTACCCGCCTTTTTCACCCAAGCGGATTTCCCCGTGCTACCGAGTTTTGAGCAGACTACGGATCCATTCGACGATCTTTTTGATAATATATGTGAACAAATAATAGCTATAGTCCAACCATTTCCCGAATTTCAAGGGTGGGATTTGTATTTTTTGGACGAAGTTATTTCATTGTCCCTTTTTTCCCTGATGGATGAATATTATTTTTCCATTGAATGCCTCCAAGGCATATACTTAGATTTAATCACCAATGGTGCTTCTTCAGCCTTTTTAACCTTTTTTCTTAATTATTGAATTGAAGTTATATAAAAAATGAACTGACAAAGCGTCTGTTCACGGAGGTTGTTGTAGTTTTCGTAGTTGCAAGAATTTCTTTCTCACGATTGGGTTGGTGTTCAGTGTACCGCTTGTGACGCCTATGCTTTGCATGAACATCTCAATGTCCAAGATAAAAAGAACGAGGGGAAGAATCGACGAGGCGAGTGTTCTCGAAGAGAAAATCGTGATGGAAAAAGCGTGAGGAGAATTCTAAACTCGAGATGTTAGAAGGTGCAAAATCAATGGGTGCAGGAGCTGCTACAATTGCTTCAGCGGGAGCTGCTATCGGTATTGGAAACGTCCTTAGTTCCTCGATTCATTCCGTGGCGCGAAATCCATCATTGGCAAAACAATTATTTGGTTATGCCATTTTGGGCTTTGCTCTAACCGAAGCTATTGCATCGTTTGCCCCAATGATGGCCTTTTTGATCTCATTCGTATTCCAAGTCCGTTAGTAAGAGTTTACGGTGGGTGGGTAAGCAGGAGGGGATCCCTGTGGTTAGACTAACTGGCCGAGAAGGTTAGCGAGGTTCCTGCTATGGTGAAGTGAAAGATCTTTCACTATAGTGGGAAGAAGACAGGTGGGAGCGAGCGGAGCGAGAGCAAAGCAAGCTCTAGTGGTGGGTTGTCTTCGCGGTCCCATTTCATCGACATAGTCAGAAGCAATGGATGTTGTAAACGCACAAGTGAAACACGAATGAGTATAGGTTTTGGGGGATGTAATTTCGATCTAAACCC
This sequence comes from Nicotiana noctiflora, assembly GCA_032618575.1. NCBI lineage: Eukaryota > Viridiplantae > Streptophyta > Magnoliopsida > Solanales > Solanaceae > Nicotiana > Nicotiana noctiflora. Next base: position 4,621 of record JASVEL010004386.1, read on the forward strand.
GGAAACCCATATCTTTATATACGAAATTACTTCGTCCTTTTTTTTTAGCCCTTTTTCGTTTGTGCATCTTTCTCCCATGCTTTCCGTTGGTCAACAACCAACCAAAGTGCTCTATACTTCTTCACTACTCGTACAGGCTTGACGGAGTTAAGCTGTATTGAGGGAATCGTTTTGTCTCAATCAATCAAGAATGCCTCAACTGGATAAATTCACTTATTTCACACAATTCTTCTGGTCATGCCTTTTCCTCTTTACTTTCTATATTCCTATATGCAATGATGGAGATGGAGTACTTGGGATCAGCAGAATTCTAAAACTACGGAACCAACTGGTTTCACACCGGGAGAACAAGATCCGGAGCAACGACCCCAACAGTTTGGAAGATATCTTGAGAAAAGGTTTTAGCACCGGTGTATCCTATATGTACTCAAGTTTATTCGAAGTATCCCAATGGTGTAACGCCGTCGACTTCTTGGGAAAAAGGAGGAAGATGACTTTAATCTCTTGTTTCGGAGAAATAAGTGGCTCACGAGGAATGGAAAGAAACATATTATATTTGATCTCTAAGTCCGTACATAGCAATCCTGGGTGGGTCATCACTTGTAGGAATGACATAATGCTAATCCATGTTCCACACGGCCAAGGAAGCATCGGTTTTTAATCTCATTATGACTTGGTCGTTCGGAAGAGCAATTAATTCGATCAGAATAGTGGAATGGAAGGCAGTAAAAGAATTTAATACTCCTTTCTTTTCCAATCGCCCCGCGAAGACAGACGTTCGGAAAGGTTCTCGAGATTCTCAATCGCTCTTTTTAGTGGGGAGGAATAGTGCGGGAAGGGAGCGAGACCAAGCCGAGCCACTAGTAGAGTAAGCCCTTCCCACGTGTCAAGTTGAATATGAATAAATGAATGCAGCCTCAACCAGAGAGATCAACCTGCGCCTTTGAGTTGAGGCCGCTGGCGGCGCAGAACGAACTAATCCGCGACCAGCAAGTTTTCCGAAAGCGAACTGAATGGAATTCTTACTTTCTAAAAATCTTGCTTCAAATCAAAGAAAGAAGGTCTATTTTCCCACGTAGTTCGTCGGTCAAACCAACGATTCTCTTCTCAAAGTAATAGAGAGAGTATTTTTCTAGTTAGACTTCTATCAATGGAATGAAAGAACCATCCCTTCCTATTTCTTTGTTTGTCCTGTCAGATAGAAAGAAAATTAGACCCCAAAGAGCCCTTCTTTACTTTACTACTTTAGGGGGTGGGGGTGAAGGGGGGTTTACATAGAACCGAGGCAAAGTGGTTTATGATTGAATCTCAGAGGCATTCTTATCATTTGGTAGATCCAAGTCCATGGCCTATTTCGGGTTCACTCGGAGCTTTGGCAACAACCGTAGGAGGTGTGATGTACATGCACTCATTTCAAGGGGGTGCAACACTTCTCAGTTTGGGCCTCATATTTATCCTATATACCATGTTCGTATGGTGGCGCGATGTTCTACGTGAATCCACGTTCGAAGGACATCATACCAAAGTCGTACAATTAGGACCTCGATATGGTTTTATTCTGTTTATCGTATCGGAGGTTATGTTCTTTTTTGCTCTTTTTCGGGCTTCTTCTCATTCTTCTTTGGCACCTACGGTAGAGATCGGAGGTATTTGGCCCCCAAAAGGGATTGCGGTTTTAGATCCTTGGGAAATCCCTTTTCTTAATACCCTTATTCCCCTTTCATCCGGAGCTGCCGTAACTTGGGCTCATCATGCTATACTCGCGGGGAAGGAAAAACGAGCAGTTTACGCTTTAGTAGCTACCGTTTCACTGGCTCTAGTATTCACAGGCTTTCAAGGAATGGAATATTATCAAGCACCCTTCACTATTTCGGATAGTATTTATGGTTCTACCTTTTTCTTAGCAACTGGCTTTCATGGTTTTCATGTGATTATAGGTACTATTTTCTCGATCATATGTGGTATTCGCCAATATCTTGGTCATCTGACCAAGGAGCATCACGTTGGCTTTGAAGCAGCTGCATGGTACTGGCATTTTGTAGACGTGGTTCGGTTATTCCTATTTGTCTCTATCTATTGGTGGGGAGGTATATGAAGGAAGGAATCAGTGGATTGAGGAATGAAAGCTCGAAGACAAAGAGAACCGGGCTTTTCCAAAGAATTACTGCAGCTTTCCCACTCCCTTTGATTATCATATACAAAAAGGTCTCTTCCACTTTCCTACCAAATCTCTCTCTATTCTGGCACATAAATGAAGGGATCGAAGAGATTATGGCAGATCATGTTCACCAAGAAATGACCCGAAATTTGATCTTGGTCTATTTGAGATTGTTCCTTTTAATCGTAATCAAAGATGTTTTCTTGTCTCTCGTTTCTTTTCTGAAAAAAAAAGAACCTAATGGATCGAACTTGAACTCCGGGTGAGGATCGCCCCGGCGGGGTCGCTCTGACGCAGAGGGCCCTGAGAAGCGCAGTACTTCCGTAACTGATCTTTTTGTAGGTGATGGGGCATAGCGTACTCCGGTCTCCCTTGGCAATAGTTTCGTTTCTGATATCTGCCTTGATGAGTGGGAGAGGTAGCCGAATTAGGATATCACTACGGACAAGGGCTGCGCAGGAAATAGCGACCATACTAACTGCGCTACCATGAATATCCTTCGTCCCTTATCTCCTCGTCTTCGAGGAAGGGTCTTTTCCATTCTCATTTTTTTTGGTGTTCTTGGCTTCGCTTCTCTATTACTACAATCTTTTGGTCTAAATTTTGATATCTTATTGGGGCGCTTATACCAACGAATTCTTGTTCACTTGGTTGTTAGTCGGTTCGGGTGGTATTCCGGAGGTTTCCTACTTGCAATGGTTTTTGTGGGTCTTGATCTGGAAAATAAGATGATGATGGCTCCTTCGGGGGCCTCTGGCTCAGGATCAGGTGAGAGCGCTGGAGGAAGGGGGAAGTTCAATTAGAAGAGAATGACCCCCTTTTTGACTTTCCACTTGCTAACGAACTTCTACCTCAGCTAAATGCAAACCTTGACCCGGAGTTGGAGGAAAACGAAGTCTTTCCTAATCTATCTCATAGTATTACTGAAAGAATATGGGCTCTTCTCGAAGGAGATGCCGCTAATTCTCCTTCCTTAGGTGTCAAATGTGATTGATCCGGCAGAGTGGATAAAGAATTACCTACACTTTGTATTTCTGCTTAGTCTCGCCTGCTATCGTAAGAATCCTAAAGACCAGGTGACTGGACATCTTGCTTCTTTGCTAGTTCCCTTGAGTGGGTCTAAAACTTCCTTATTCTAGGTTATTTGGTACTGCCTTCTTTTGTGGACTCCTAGGAATTCCGTATAGAGAAAAAGACAGTCTTCAAGTTGAACTAGCTCTAGGATTGCTGAAACCTCTTTGCCTTCGACGGAGTACATGTTTTTGAAGTTCCATTCTTTCCTAGCGGGGCAAAACCTCTGCCTTAAGGAAAAGTGTATAACCCCAAGGCTACGAACCAAGGGAGAGAGGCTAGGTCTCAATCAATAGAAAGAAAAGCAAAAAGTCTTAGCCCACACTAAAAGAATCAAAATAGTTAACTGGCGAAAAAAAGAGAGAGCGTTGAGAGAATCGGTATGGTCATAGCAAGATCTTTCTTATTACAGCACAACCCACAAAAAAGGAATTGTGTATAGAGAGGAAGTCGCAGCTAAGAAATAAAAAAGGACGATGAAGGGGGAGCTAGCTTTAGTAGAAGTAGGGGCGGGAGATTCAATTAATCGAAATCTTGAAGGTGAAATTTAACCTCTACCTCAGAGGTAGATTAATAGCTTTGCCTTTCCTCATCCCATTTTTTTCTCTTTGATCCCACGCTCTTATCTTCCATTCGTTCTCTGATCGCCTCAGCCGCTCTCCTAGTTATCATTTCCATGACTCTCTTTTTCCCATTCATCTCAAACTTCCTCGTTGTGGGCGAGACTATAGTGTTGAATCTTTTTCCAGTAGCTGTTCTTGCAGTTGCAGTAGTAGCTGTAGTATCATCGAACTAATGGACGGACCGCAATGCAAGTACTAGAACTATGAATTTCTATCAATGTCGGGATAGACAGAGGTCTAGGATAGTACGCTGTCGGAGTGAGACCGGGGTAGAGTAAGGAAGTTAGACCGAAATGAAGGACTCAATTCCTCTAGAAGAAAGGAGAGAGAAAGAAGAACCTATTCTAAAAAAGAATATCTTATTTACTAGAATCGGTTGCTACTAGTCCGGGTTACCTCAGAGATAGAGCCATTAGGCGAGAAAAAAGAAGGTAGTTAGTGCACTAACTCAAACCTTGTTCTTGGACGAAATGTCCTGCTAACATAGGGGCACTCCTACTAAGAAATGGAAGAGCCAATTTCTTTCTCTTCGACGACACAATGCCTCACCTGCCCTCTGCTACACATCTCTTTCGTTCGCCCTAGACCCACCCACCAAATGGAACTCTGCCCTTTTTTGTTGGGTTAGAACGAGTATGAAGTCAGGGAGGAAGAAGAGAGGGAAGAAAGAATATAGTAATATTTACCTTTCCCAGCTCTCAGAAATGGAGAAGGAATCAAAAATCTAGTGAACCCCTCAAACTCCGTAGGTAATTCGAGACAATTCAAGAAGAATAAGATAAGCTAAGACAAAGAACTTGAACATTGACAATAGAAAGTTGAATACTACCATTCTTTCGCGTTGACTCTTCCGCGGAGTAGCCTAAAGAATCCCCTTTTTCGCTTATTACTCCTATAGAACGAGAGATTCGGCAACATTCACTGAGTAAAAAGAAACGTCCACTTTCTTTCATAAGAAAACTTCTTGTAAACTAAGATTAGTCTTAGATTAGGTAGGAAAGGGGATCGCATCACCGACCATATCTATTATTAGTAGGAAGGTAAGTACAAAAAACTATCTTTCTCTATTTGATTGACAATGTAAATCTATTCGGATGATGTGATAATTTATGTAGCCGAGTCACGAGGACTTCTTCTTCTACTCCCTTCCCGGAAGATAGAGGGAACTTAGCCTCTGACAAAGTAGTAGCTGACATAGGAATAGCTGTCAAAGGAAGAGCTTCCGCTAAAATTCTTACTTATTTGGAAACTAGATTTGCTGCCCCTGCAGACTCTTCTTTTGAAGAATCTGATTCGCTAACATTGGTATACTGAATGGTCTTCCTTGCCAACCTTCGCTTCTAGAAGGAAGTAAGTAGAAGCTGACCCTCCTACATACATTGCAGGGAAGGACCCCTCCAGTGGCATACTTTATGGAGAAAGGCTTCCATCAGCAGGCAGGTATTTACTTTTCTGAGACCTTCACGTCTTGTTGTAAAACCTTATTCGTATTATAAATTATATCGCTTGCACATATAATTGGGCTCTTAAGCAACTTCCGGTACGATGAGGTTGCTCGGAGAGGTCTGTCTTATCGAGTTCCTATACTCGATGACCACAAGATGGTTCTACACGGCATCTTGTGTAGAGGGATCTCTGGCACAGACTTCCTTCTTTATGCTCATAGGCTTAACCAACCTAGAGCACGGTGTGCTTGTATACCAGTAGGCTATTACGACGCACCGGAGACCTTCGGCCATAAGACTTTAGGCGCAACGACGCAACTATTATATGACCACTTACGCATTGATACGTGAATACGATGGGATACGACCGCCCGTAATGTCTTTCCGTTGGTATGTAGTTGGATCGATGCTTCGCCTCATCCGTGCTCCTTGGAAACCTTGACTCTTCAATAGATTAGATTCATCTTAACTTAAGAAAAGTGGTACTTTCTCTTTGCCTTACCGTCTTTTCTCAGCGGATCAGCCACATAGTCCGAAGTAAGGTTAGTGACGGGAACTTAGCTATCTTTTGGTCAGGTTTTCTGGGGTTGGTTCCTCTACTAGAATAGGTCCCGAACGCCTCACTTCTCTTACTTTCGGTGCTTATCTTCAATTATAAGATGGTCACCCGCCCTAAGCAAGATCGGTTCAGCAGGCCAATTCACGCATCTTCCGCAGAGTACCAGAAAAGCCCTATGAGCTAACTTTCCATTTGACGACAAAGAGCAATCGGACCTGTGAAAGTCACATCTTTGACTTATATACACGGGCTTCGGAGAGGATTTTTTAATCAGAATCGATTTAGCAGTCCATACCAGGTAGATTTAGGAGTGACTGGCAGTGAATGCCCGGTAGCAAAGGTGCGAAGCAGACTCGGCTTAACTTCACTTGAGTTCGCTTTCCCCTGGAAATGATGGAATAAGCTTTTCTTCCTCTTAGCGACTATGAGCTCATAGGGAGCTGGAATGAACTTGGTTAGCTGGGACTAAGAAGGGATAGGATTTGATTAGCGCGCTTTCCGCCTGTCCTTTCCTTACTCTGTCGATGGTATGCCTGAGATGGCAGTCTTTCTCCTTGGCTTGTACTCGAGATCCGATGTTCGAAAGACAACCAATCCTTGTCCAGTAACCATTCTGAGTGGGAGTTCGGATCTATGTTCAAAGGAGGGGGTCTATTAGCAGAGCGTCGATAATCGGGTTCTTGCCTTGCATTGGTTTTCATTTCGCACTATCTGGTCACTGGTTTGAAGTTAGTGCTCCGTGAGTGTATAGCGAACCTAATGTTCTTATTTACTTGTTGGACAGGTTTGAGTGTGGATGGCAAGTGAGTGCCGGCTTTTCAAAGAGATATTTGGATCCATCCTTGCCAACAGGAGAAGGGAATAGGCCTTGAGGGTAATGTCGGAGCCTCTGCCTAGCCCACACCAAGGCGAGGCACGTCTTTTCCAAGGTCGAATATGACGACTCGTAGTCCGTCAGCTTCTTTCTCAGGTAGTAATCTTTCCTTTCTTCCCCTTTCATCATGCTGGCCTAAGACGCATCTCATGGAGTTTTCCGTGACCGAGAGGTATAGCAAGAGGGGTCTTCCCTGAATAAAAAAAGTACCAAGACCGGAGAATCAAAAAGATAGGTCTTAATCTTCTCGAAAGCACTCTGCATAGTCAGTCTAGGGCATCGTTCTACTCCTTTTCTTCTTCCTCAAGAGCTTGAAAATGGGCTCGCAAAAGGGAGTGAGCTGTGCGATGAACCTGCTGATATACTACCCAAGAATCCTCTTCTTTCTTTCCTTTCTCGGGGAATGAGCACACCTTCAACTAGTCACCAGTGCCCAGATTTTCTGTCTCTGCCAGCTCGTAACCTCGCTCCTGACTATTCATATTCACGGCTTATTCATAATCAAGGCTGTAACCTCCTAATCAAGGAGTGGAATTCTCTGCTCCCCTCGGAAAACTCCATTGCTTTGACCATCCTCAATGACCTGAGGATGCTTCTAGCCTTCAAAGAAGAGCAATTGACTGGAGAAAGGACAATCTGCCTTCTAACCCGAGGTCCAGGTATTCCGGCCCCAGAGAGAGAGCGTGCCAAAGCCCGATGAATAGACAGGGGATGGACAGTCCTCCCGTTCAGGGAAGAGGAAGGGGGGGAAGTCCTTGGCATTCCTGCCTTTCTGTCAAAAATACAATAAACATAGAAGAGAAAAAGACTGGCGTCCTCCCGGAGGTCTAGCCAGTGAAGGCCAACTTAAGTACTGACCTGGCTTACTTAACTTAATAGGCTTGCAGAGGAAAGGCCTAGCCCTTGGAGCCGTACCACCAAGAACAAGATCAGGGGAATCTCTACCATCAGGCTTCGAATCTGAGGTTGAGGTCTAGCCTCTCTTTTCAGTGGAAGTTGAGCTCGTCGGATCTGCTGCCCGTGACGTGAGTGATCGTTGACCCTGCCCCTTCTTATTGCTATTTGTGACATCGAGTGCTTAAGTGAGATCAGCGGTCTGGCAGGTCCTTGGACGCTGGCCCTTATAGTCTAGTCTACTCGGACCTCTACTAGGGCTAGAGCTAGCCGGAAAAAGAAAAGACTTAGCCAAAAAGAAGTACATAATAAAAAAATGCTCCACGCTCTACCTTCCGTCCTCCTTAAACTAGGCTTTCTTGCATAGTAGCCTACCTTTGGTCTCAGGTTCGCTACTTGCTAGCCTAGAGCTGACCCTGGCTGTGATCAAGAAGTCTGCAGCTAATTCTAGTTTCGGGGTCGCCAAAGCATTGAGAGATAGAAGGAATGCTCTGTCTAACCGCAATGCTTGTCTGGCCTCTCCAGCCAAATTGAGAAATTCTGAGAGAAATTCATCCTTCGTTCTATCTTTTTTTTCTGAAAGGCGGGTCTTCCTAGTGGGCTCGTCGCCACTAGGCAGTCATCTTTGATCCTGATCGGCCGACCTTTCCGATCCCGAAACAAAGAGAGTTCGGCTCTCTTTTTTCGCTCATTCAGATGAATAAATTCCGTGAAGACGACGAGAGATGCCGCCTGCTCTTTCCGTTCCTTCTCTTTCGGAGTGGAGCACTCCTCTTTGTTCTCTTCCTTTCTTTCTAATAAAAGCTTGGTATGTGTTCTGAGCGAGCCTTCACGTGACGTGAACGGTACCTATGAAGTGGAATCCCTTTGTCTTGGCTTCCAACTCATAAGGGAGTTGCGTTCTGAGGGACTCAAAATATCCACAGCTATTGTCAAGCTTGGGCATACTAAACAATGACCCAATTGAGACCGTGGCCACACCTTGATAAAACAGTGATGATGTGGTCAACCCTGGATACGTGGCTCTTCGATGGGGGAAGGACCACGCTAGTCGTCTGAGTGTGTGGTGTGTAGTGGGTGCGTCTTAGTGTCTTCTTACTACGAAAAAGAAATGAGAAAATATATGATTCTCGTTCTCGAAACTCCACTCTTTTTCTCTTTCAAACCAGGAGGATTGGCATTTGGCCAAGATGTGATCTATCTCTTTCCTTGGCCTTCTTTCTATTTAGATCCCCGTTCGTGATCCCAGCCCTGGAATCACTTCACTCTTTATTCAAGAGAATAATAAAGTAAAGAAGAGGTTCAAGACAGAACTGTGAGCAGGGATATTTAGCTATTTAGCCTTAGAGAAAGGCTGACTTGAGAGCCCTAGTCCCTTACTTTTAGAGAAGAAGGACAGCTCCGTTCGTGATTCCCGGGTGGGGATCACTTCACTCCTGCGCCTGTAGAGTCTTCTTGCATCTTTCCTTGAAAATCGACTAAGCGCGAACAGAAGCATCCATGAGCGAGAACTAGAACAGATAGGACGAATACGTGACCAGAGAATGAGATGGGAGGCGTGACTACCGTGCTCTTATGCTGAAAAGTACCTCTTATCCGCCCTAAAAACGTGCGAGAATTGCAATGCAAGCGGCGAAACTGCAGCAACAGCCCCTCTCCTTACAGTCAAGTGGCTGAACGCCCCTCTCCCTTCGTCTACGCGCTTCTGCTTAGTATGTCGTTTATATGCTTCTTAATAAGCCAGAGGCCCCTCTTTTTTGTTCTTCTTTTGCTTGCGCACCAATCCAGGGGCTAAGGGACCCAATTCTTAAGACTCAAGATGCAACTTACGGCAGTCTTTGATCTAGCTATAAGGCTTCGAGCTGGTACAGAATACCCGGCTTTAGAGCTTGATGCAGTCAAACTTGACCCTATTTCAAGGTTGCCGCTAAGCAACATTTTCTGATGATGGTGAAGAGTATTCTCCCACAATGTCTGTTGGCAGGTCGGCTTCCGGAGTTTGAGTCTCAAGCTAGGGATCACCACTTCCTTTAGCAGAAGCTCCGATATGAAATAGCAATCGTTATAGATAGACTTTGAGATGCTTGAATAGCTGCAGCCTAGCCTTTTCGTTAACTGGATCTCCTACCTCCACTGTTAATAAGTGGCGGCAAGACTCGAATCCTGGACCTCTGCCTGCTCTACTATGGTGAATTGTGTGAACCGTCTCATCTAAAAAACTTAGATATCAGAGAGGGAACACTTTGATTTAGTTAATTATGTATTAACAGCTAGTACGTCGTTGCTGAGTTAGAATACCCCAAACAGTGTCATTTGAACACTTGGTTAAAAAAGAATTTTGAAGAAAGTCAAGCGCACCAAGTGCGTGTGATAACTAGAAATTCACAATTAGAAAGAGTCTATAGTTTCCCATAGAAAGCATGTGGCTCAACAGTTTCAAGATTTAGGCAGAGTTTTGGTTATGTCTATCTTATCCACCATATATAACAATGAACTTTGTCCAACACCATTAAACAGGATAGAGCAAGGCTTAACTTGCAGTTCATGACACAATGGAGCATCTTAGACAAGATGAAATTTAGGATTTGTCATTGTCCCCTCCAGCTGTTGGCTCCATGCAGATTGCTGGAAGCAATGGCTTTGGCCATAACATAGAGTTCATGTCTCAAGCTTACCTCAGAAACAGAAGCTCTGAAATTGATATAGAGGTAGAGGATGATACATCAATTGCTGATAAAGATCAACCCCTCCCCATATTTCTCAAGGTACTTTTTTTTTCTCTAACCAATCTTTCATTTCTCAGAAATGTTTCAAAGAATCAAATTGTTGATATATGTTTCAGAGTTTTGGCTTCTGCCATTTAAATGGTCTTTGAATGCAGTTCGCGGATGTTGAGTACAAGGTGAAGATTAGCCAAGCTTCCTCCAACAATCCTGTCAAGGCAGTTGTATCAAAGGTAGCTTCCCAGTTTGAGCATGACAATTACAAGCAGATACTCAAGGGTATAACAGGAAGGGTGAAATTCTTGCCTTAATGGGGCCTTCTGGCAGTGGGAAAACAACCTTGTTAAAGATATTGGGAGGAAGATTGCAAGAAAATGTCAGAGGAACTGTCACATACAATGACATCCCATATAATACAGCTATCAATAGGAGGTATATTACCTATCCATCAATAATTCTTTTTTCCTTCTCTCTTTCTATTGCCTTAAAACCAAGAATATATAAAAGTCTTTCTTTCAATGTACATGATTTTGTATTAACTTCCATACCGAATTGAGCAATGTTGTGCTAGGTGGGTTTCGTGACACAAGATGATGTGCTTTTTCCACAATTGACTGTAGAGGAAACCTTAGTTTTTGCTGCATTCTTAAGACTTCCAAGCAAGATGAGTCGACGTCAGAAGTATGAAAGAGCTGAAGTGATTATTAAAGAATTAGGCCTGGAAAGGTATGTGAGCTACCTTTCCATGAACTTCCTTCTCGCCCTTGATTACAAAGCACCACAATCTAAAACTGTCAAAAGAAATTGAACATGATTGTTGCAACTGTTCATTCCTGAATTTCACAATCATAGATGTCGTCACACGAGAATAGGTGGAGGACTTATTAAAGGCATATCTGGGGGAGAGAGAAAAAGAACTAGCATAGGGTATGAAATCCTTGTTGATCCTTCTCTCCTCTTGCTCGACGAACCAACTTCAGGCCTTGATTCGTCCTCCGCAAGGAAGGAACGAGTCGGTTCCCCTTTCCGTCTTTCGGTAGCATAAAGAAAATAGATTCAAATTGGCAAACCACCAAAAGAGTGAGAAAAAGGGGGCAAGTGTACATTAGGCCATGTGCAACAAACAAAGTACAAGGATAGCACCGTACCCTCATAGTCCTCAATCTTTGGCACATCTGGATCGGGATCGGCGGAAACTCACTCGGTCTGCGCGTCTACCGGGGCACCATACTTACTTTTTTCTTTATGATATAAGGAGTGCACGGAACTTCATAAAGAGTGAATAGAATTCACTCTATACCCATATCCCTGGAACAACTGTAAAATAAACTCCATCTTAGTCTACCCGACTTTGACTTTGACTTGAAAGAGTAAGTTTTCGCCTCTGTTGTTGAAAAGTCAGGACCCGTTGGGGAATCTATTCTAGACCCGCCTGCCGGCCCTAAATCTATCTTACTCTTCCTTGGTCTCTTCCACGGATCGGTGGATATGAAATAGAATGAATTCAAGGACAAAGTCGCCGGTATACTGTGATCCAGATCCAGGAAGGGCCAGACATGAATCGGAAAGAGTCACTTTCCTCATAGGAGAAAGGGTGCGCGCTAAAGCTAGAGCAGCTCTTTTTCGCGATATAGGTGTAATTTAATTAATTCAGTACTTAAGGTCTTCCCTCGTCAAACGAATAAAAAAAAATCAGGTTGGCTTTTCGCCGTGCTCCTTTTTTTCAGTTATAGGGCGGAGAGAGGGAGGCAACTGAAACTTTTAGAGTCGAGTTTACGCTCTTTCCTCCTCTTTCGATAAGCTTTTCATAGCCGTAGTCGTACTCAAGTACCCTTGCAGGGGAATCCACTTCTGAGATGGAGAGAATCCCGGGATGCATATGCTCTTTTCAGGGTTGAAGGAAGAAGTAAGCGCAGCTATTGGACTTCTTTGTGGTATGGCAGCAGTAGCAAAGAAAGAAGCTGCTCACTCTGCTTTACCGAGAAAGGGGTGACTATCATACGGAAATGAAACTAGTAAAGTAAGATGCCGGAACTCTTGCTTTCGTCTTGTCTTTACTCTTCCCCCCATCCTCCCGTCGCCTGTCCACTCAACTCTGATACCCGAATCTCCTTTTGTTTGAAGTTTATTGGACATGAATGAACCCGAACAGACGTACCCGCTGCTTCTGCTTTCTGCCATATGGGTTCAGTTTCATAATGTTATTACCGGACTCCATTTATTGAATTTGGTCTAGCTATATTACAAGCTTATGTTTTTACGATCTTAATCTAATTATAGTAGACAACCGACTTTCTTAATAAAGAGAAGTTGGGGACATAGTAAACCTCCTACTATAAGAGCGATTCCCTGGGACCGGAAGGGGAAAGATTGAATCTTGAAAGACTGAGCCCCCGGCTAGCAAGATCGGGAGGGTTAGTGTCCTCTTAAGAAGGAATACCCAACTTCTGGGGTCAGCTTCGATCACGAGGAGAGAAGAGCGGACCATTGAAAGTCTCAATTCCTATCCGCCCAAGGTAGAGAGTTCGATTTCAAATCCAACGATTTATTGACCTACGAATCCGCTATTACGCAACTCAACCCTTCTCCGCAAACTCTTTCAGTTGTTGGATGCGCAAAACAACCTATTCCCCTTTACGACGACTCGGTGACCTTTGACACGTTAGACCTGGTTGCACGTAATCTTTACTTTCGCCTTTCACTCGTGCAGTTGGACTGACTAGTGACTTTAAATTAAACCTTGAGACCGAGCCCTGCCTCTCACCTTTCGGTTCATTGCAAGGAAAGACTAAAAAGAAAAAAGGAAGCTTTCGGCGGACACAAGCCCTCGGGACTTGACACTTGGACACCGGGAAGCTTGCCCCTTGAGACTGGGTCCTTCGTTTGGAACTGCCCTTTTCCTTTCCAAAGTGGAATTCCTCCTTGCTTTCCCCTTTGACCTGTGCCAAACTCCACTTTTGCTGTTGCCAGGTGGAATGATTCATTCAACCTCGGTATCGGCAACCAAGACACCCTTCTCTGTCGAATGAATCTTCAAATCATCATCTTCAAACCACGACTCCGATCACGGTTTCCAGTTGACTTTATCTCAGGTGACAGGGGCAGGAGAACACTTCACAAAATGCGCTTTGACAGCGAGCGAGATCTTTGAAATTCAATCAGAACAGCACTGGGTGGGTAAGATATAGGATTCTTGTCTGAGTCGCGTGGATCACAAAATGGATCTATGATTTCAAGTCCACTCGTTGATTTCGAGAAAACCGAATCAATTGGCTTTTTTCCCAGCGATGCCTCCAACTCGAGATTTTTCTTCATAGAACTGGCCATCAAATGTATATTCATCCATCTATCAGCTGCGTCTTCTTTAGTGAATGAAAGAGGGACTCGTTTCATAGGTAGCAAGGATAGGAAGAAGGGGTTCAATGAAGGCTGCTGTTGAGGTTTTTATTCCAACTAGCGAGGAAAGGCCTCGTTTTGGTCCTGTAGAATGAATGTGAAAAGCAGAATCCTCAGAATCGTATGATTCAGATACCTGACGAAATGAACAGATAAAAGATCGGGATAGCCGGGATGACCTATTTCAAGATCAGATGATCCACCTCTTTGTCCGCTTGGGAGGGCTAACTCGGATAGGTCAGATACGAGGGAAACAGCCCATAAAAGAGAGATCGGATGCCCTTTCCGATGCAGTTCACGATGCGGAGCTGCCAACTAGCTAAGCTAGGTAGTTTGTTGTTAGAATATCTATCCTAGTAGGAAGATGGAAAGAATATACTATACACTATAGGAGAGTCAAAGAATAGGCCTGTTGGAACTATATCAAGATTAGAATGACAAGGAATATCCGTATCCGTATATAATAAGTTGGGCTCTATCCTTCCCGCCCACCTCATTAATATCTGGAGGGAAGAATCCGAGGGTAGCCTGATGATTAAGGGACAGGGACACTGTCAACAGGGTATGGTTCTTTTTTATCACCCCGGATGACGCACACTGCTTTAAATAAAGCGCAGTGAATAATGCGCCAGACCGCCTAACCAGTTGAACCGTTCTCTTATAGAACGGGTAAGCCGTCAGGTCAAAGTACGTATTTGAGGATTGCCTCTCCATGACAGATGTCTTCCTCCTCATTTTCCAATAACAAATTCAAATAGGCTTGAGCCTGATGAGTTGACCAATTCCTCTACCCCGCATTCTCTTTCTTTGCTGTGAAGTGGATGTGGATTCGAACCACACAAGGATTTTCAGTCCAGCTGAGCTACCTGAACCACTTTGAAATAAGTTTCCTTTCTTTATGTAATTTGGCCCGCCCCGGGATTCTAACGATGACTGAAGCCTCTATCTTGAGGGGCCGCGTGACTTTATCTCTTTGAAGAAGGACGAACTCTTCTTTATATACACAATTTGATGTACGAAATTGGAAGAAGAATTGCTGCTTTCAAGCGTGAACCAGGTCCAGGATTCGGACTAGGAATTGCTATTTTATCCGATGCAGTTAGCTCTATTCCCTGACCTGAGGGCGGGAACCGTCTTATCTTAGGGTAGGGGTAGCCCCACTTACTTTTGAGTCTATCAGCTGCAACAAGGGCTGCGGGAACGAGTGCTGTGCTTGCCCCGACCGATACCACCATTCATTACCGTGAACCAGCCCCTCTTCAGTATAGGCAGGTCTTTCTTTAGAACAGATTCATTCCAGAACAGAAAACCGAATTTAGAATCAGAATCGCGCTTGGAGCCTATCGCTAGAACGAACAACACACCAGCGACCAGACTTGCTACGCTAGTAGGGCTTGTGGGCAAAGCAAGAGATCTTATTTTATCCTTAAGGATAGGGAAGTCTAACTCACCCTCGGGGGGAGATATCGGAATAAAGTACCCTGCCACTGGATTCCACAGTTTTTGTAAAGGGAGGTAGACTTGTTCAGCCCCTCTATAAGATAAGGATGCTTGTGTCTCTCTTTTAACTCCATAGCAAAATCCATCCATACTTGTCCTTGTTAACTCAGAGATTGGGATTGATTCATGAATTATCAGTGTAGATAGGCATGGATCTGGTATGAACTCAGAAGCCTAATAAGGGAGAGTCTGGGTCCACCAGAGGAAGAGTACTTCTAGGCTTTCCAGGAATTGGAATTATTGAAGAAGCTCTTTATACTGGAATTGAATCCTACACATAAGAGCATTCCGAATGCTAAAAAGTTTCGGTTCATTTTATTTACGATTTAAAAGATGCTAAAAAAACTTTCTTTCATTAGACCAGTCAATAAAGGAATGGCAGAGTAGTTGATCCCGACCCTTGCCGGTAAAGAAGCTTCTTTAAGACACTGAGTTGCGTCAGGAAGAGTAGAGTCAGAAGAAGAGCTAAAAGCTTGAGTTGAATCAGCTGAGAGTTCAAGCCCCTTTTCTTTATAATAAGCTTCCACTTTTTGTTTCGTCCAATTTTATCATTCAAGCTCTCATCATAAAGCTGCAACAAGAATTCTTCATGCGAGACTTAGGGCTCATTAAAAAATGAACCTTGGCGTTGAAATTCTTTGAACCAAATCAGTTTTGTTCCTATCTCAACGAAAAGAATTTCTGACTTGCTTGCTCGCTTGATCACTGGAATCGAAGCCAACACAAGGATGGGAGGGCAAACGGAATACAATAGAGAACAAAAGCTACTCGATGGAAGCCAACTGCACCTTCAACATCTACTGGATCTCAAAGAGAAAGATAAATCTATTTCATCTGTAACTACAAGATAGGACTTTATATCCGCCTATGATAGTGAGCCTCGAACCTTACTCTATTATATTAGAATTTTATTCGACTAATTCAGATACTAATGCGGGACTAATTTGCAAAAAACCTTCCTCTGATATTGAGTCTTCGAGAGCCAGACTGGAAATGATAATCCCTACGGAAAGATAGTTGGCTGCCATCCTAGACACCGTCTTATTGGCCCATGGAAATTATCTAAACCGAGCGGATCAAACCTTTCTTCTTCCTGCTCAAGCAGATGCCGAACCTCATTATTTAGCGGCTCTCCGAAGTCAGAGAGATGGGTGGGGGCCTTTCTGATAGGCGGGACAAAGCGCTTTCAATGGTGATGAAAGAAGGGGAAATGCCTGTACGGTCAATATATTCTTCTTGCTTACTCGCTCAGCTCTATATACTTATATATTAGTTAGCTCGTTCGCTTTCAGACTGCTACCCGCTCGAACTATTACTATTAGCTAAACAACCCTTTCTTTGTGTTTAACCGCGGTTAAACACAACCAAAGCAAAGGGAGGAAAGAGCTATAAGGAAGACTGATTCACTCGCTTTCGAGAACTAAGATTTACAGCTTATTCTCCGTTCGGCGAATCTTCTTCCGGGGAATTCAACTCTTCTTTCATAGATTGGGAACATAATAAGCACCAGTAGCCTATTGAGTTAGATGAGCTAGATGACTTTCATTAGCTCCTAGCGCAGCATATCTGAATTCACTATAGGGTTAAGAGTGACTTGCTTACACTGCTGAATAACCTTCACTTTAGCGAGCTGTAGGACAAACTACATTCAAGAGGAGAAAGGAAACTTTGAATAGAAGGATCAGTGCCCGTAGCAGTCCTGGAGTTAGGTTATGATGGTCGTGATGAGCTCTACTAGAAAGAAAATCTCTTCTATTCATAGATGAAGTCCTATCTAAGGGCCTTCGTTGCCCTTGAATTCCGTTCCCTAGTTCAATCCGGAACTCCAGATGTGTAAGTAGCGGCCAAGCGGCTCTGTCCTTTTCAAAGAGGTTATCCTTCTCTCTCCCCGCTTCTTAGTCTTATAGGATAGCTCACCATTCAAGTAAGTCACTTTACCCGGCGCTTACTGTCTTCTTTCTAGCCTAATTGGTAGCAGTCCCTTTTTAGTACCACCTTTCCTTTTCTTCTCTTTCAGCAGCCTCGTAGGCCAGCTGAAGACCGAATAAAGCAGTTCAAGCCCGCTTGAGATCTATCCAAGACCTGGCCGATGGCTACTTCCAATTCAAGTGCCACTTATCTTAACACAACTCGGGCTAATCGACTCCCAGCCTAGCTAGACCTGGTGAAAGCAATCAAGCCAAAGCAATACTTATTCCTTCAACGGTAAGAGCTGCAGATGAAATAGCAGTGGTTATGCCGACATCTACTCAAAGAAGAATAGTATTAAAGTCAAGACCGGTGCTATCCCCTTCCCCTGCTACGCTTCCTTACTCAACAATCAAAGAAGCATTTTCGATTCCCCGATCCACTCTCGTGCTAACATGCTAACAACGGTTTAGGTAAGCCAGGGGCTAAGCGGGAATGCCCTATCTAAGAGCCTACTTCCTTCTGATCTTTCTGCTCTTGGGGATTCATCTCTACCTTTTTCATAAAATGTAGTGGCCAAACCAGATAGTCCATTTCCTCTCTTTTCTCGCTCCTCAAGAAAGACGGCTAGAAACTTCCTATTAGGAATGGCTTCCTTTCAGGTTGTGTTGTTACAGACCAGACTGTTCTAACAGGGCAGGGGAGACGGATAACTAATCTAATACAGTACAGCTATGATCGGGCAATAGCGCAGATAAGATCAGACTGAATGTGTGAAGGATATGGTTCTGGTTCTCTTCTGTCCCGTTCCTTCAATCAAAGAAGAATCCATGCCCAGGGCTAGTGCCAGCGCATAGTCAGAGTCTTCCCTGCGTGCCTAACATCCACTCCTTCTAGTCGAGTGCCTTGCGGCGCCTTTAACGATGAGAGAAGGCGATACCGAAGAGAATAACTCAAGGGCACTGGCTACTCCATCAACTCAATTTCGTTGCGTAAGTGAGGATGCCAGTCATCATAGTCTGAACTTTAAATCTTTCGTAGGCTCATCTCGTCGATTGGCATTCCGATCCTGGTCATTCATAGATAGTCGGCGCTTTTAGTCATAGGCTATCGCCCATTCCTGATAGCCGCAGCTCTGCCCGTTCCCTATTCCATTAAAGAATGAATGGGAATTGATCTGACAACAGCTGGGCAAAATCCATCTCTTTCCATCTCTATGTTCGCTAAACTTGCTTCCTTTCTTGCTTTCATGAAGCCGACCTTAACAGACATCTCTTCCATTTTCGTAGATGGAAGATCCGGTGAATCAATTCAATTAGATGCCGCTTACCTAGATGCGGTGCTTGTCCCTCGAAGCGAAGGTAAAGACCAAGACATTGGGGATTCTGAATCTGACCGCACTTTCCTCAGGTCGAACGGCTATCGATCCTGGCCCGATGAGAAAAGGGTTGAACTCATACTTGCCTGAACCTAATCTACTTGGATCCCGGATTCCATTCCATTTCCATTAAGGCATTCATTCCCTTCATATAAAGGAAGAGTTCAACAAAAGTCATCTCTCTATCACTGGCTGTTCTTTCTACCTAAACTTGCGGCTTCTTTCATCAAAGATAGGTGTGAGCTAATTTTTTCGCTAAACCCGTCTCTGATCTTCTCTATTGTTTTGGCTTCTTTCTTGGGTGTAAGGTTCCTAATGTTCTAACTCAGAAAGTATAGTCGTTCTCTCTTCCTGACCCTTCGGCCAAGCCGCTTTGTCTGTTCATTGGATTGATGTCTGATAGCTTTTCCTTCTCCCCAACCGCTGTCATGTCCCGCTACGCTAGTTCTACTGTGCTTTCCTTCCTTGGCCTAAGAAAGAATGCTAGTCACTTCCCTTATTCATAGGGGCAGCCCCTTTTCTATCGAGTAGTCACTCTTGGCCTCTTTCTGTCCTGACTCGGAAATGAACCCGATGGTCAATCTTTCCCTGGCTTGAGAGGTTTCATTTCAGGTTAAGCAGGGGATCAAGACTCTAATGCTTTCATTCCTTCAGCTTCAGATAGGTGAATCAATGGGCTCATTTCCTTTCTTTCTCTCGTCAACTGGGGAAAGGTTCCTCTTTGCTTTGATTCGATAGTTGGAACTCTTTGTATATAGGTTATGCCTAGGGCAAGACCCTTAGGAGAGATAAGGAAGGTATTAAGAAAAGGAATCCGGTCTTTGACGATCCAGTCTTAGCTAGCAAGTGTATGGACTCATACTTTGAGGACTCCCTAGTGTGCCAGATAGCTACTTTTGTCCCGGTTAAGCTGAAGCATAAGAATGATGGATTTGTGTCCAGCGTGTGATCACAGCCGGTACCGCATTTCTTTTTTCTTGGGGGGGGCCTTTGTAAGGGAGGACGGGAATGCCTACCCCTCTAAATCAGTCTTCCTCCGCCCGAATCGGAATCAAAGTAGTATCCAACTTCTTCCTTTGCCGGTATCCTAAGATGGATCTCTTAGATAAGTCATTTCACACATTACACTGAGAACAATGGACTGATCCTATATCGTGCTACTTCCTTAACCTAGGATTCTTTTCCTCACATGGGATTCTGAACTGAAAAACTGAAGCTTTCAAGGAAGGAGATTCTAAGACATCACATTCTATGGCAAAGAGCACATTCGATTGCATCCGCGCCCGCTTGAATTTCACTTTAACTCTTGGATAGCTATAGCTGCAGGGCTTTTCTGGCTTGAACGGGAAGAAATCCATGAGAGGAAAACTAATTCTTTTAGAAAATAGACTTACTTAGTTCAACAAAAGGTCTTGACCAACAAAAAGAGTTTTTTCCACCAGTCTTTTAGGCCGGGCACCTTCTTTCTCTTCATTTCATTTCAGGAAGAAGAAAAAAGGCGAAGTTATTCTATCCAGTTGAGGATGAATTACAGTTCCACATCCAGCAAGGAAGACAAGCGCATAAATTGGATTCCCGGCTGACTCTTCTTCTTTGAAGCATTCAGAGAGAATCAAGATTGGCTTAGTCGGATCTTGCCAGGCAATTGCCTTTTTTCCAAAAGAGATTGCTCTCCTCCGAGGATTAAGAGCTTATTCCCTTCTTGTTCACCTTTCTTTTTCTTTACTTATTTTCTTTATTGAAAGATTGGCTCAATAGCTTTATTCCTTCAATTAGAAAAGGGGCTAATGGAAACTCAGGAGCTTCACTCAGAGCTATTAAGCTCTTTGGGGGAAGTCAGAAGTTCATCCACTCGGAATTGCATCAGAGAAGAAAGCTCCACAAAAGACTTCGAAGGAGTAGGAATTGGCTCACTAGGTTCTTCAACTAAAAAAGTCAAATCGCAAAACTCCTTACCACAATCCTCCTTCGATGCCTACTTACTTAGGTCTTGCTGACCTAGCTTGAAGTCTACCAACCCCTTTCAAGTTGGGAATGCCACATCAGTCTGATATTGTAATATGTTTACTTGCACCCAGGCCTAGCTCTCTGTGTTGGGGCGGTCTCGCTAGGTGAGATAATGCGACCAAAGCATGAAAAATCGGCTGCCCGCGAAATCAACAGGAATGCTTTGGCTGTTTGCTTTTGCAACGACGGTAAAGGGCAGGTTCTGTAGTCAACTGCACTTGGGCACTTCCTGCTCTGTCGGGTCATTTGATCTTCTCAGTTCCACTCGGGCATACTCTTGGAAGCCCACATTTTCATCAGGCATCCAATGAAGTAGGAGCTCGCTCCCTACCTAGCGGTATTTCCATGGCTTGCCTCTCGAGGTCCTGTTTGAAAGGCAGTTGCGAGAACCTGTCTGGATTGAGTGGTCCTTTCTCGGGCAGCTACTGAGACATAGGTTGGCCCGAGCTTCCCTTGGCATACCTTCGTTACCATTACTAAGAAAAGTAAGCAGGAATTCGACCCAGATAAACTACTGATCTAGCTCTTTCGCATCGAGGAAAACCCCTATTTCCTCTTTCAGGTTAGGCGCCCTTTGCTCGAACGAAAGAGGGGTCTTTGCCGGGACCGATGCTAGTAGTTAGATTCAATATTCAAAAAGTCTTAAATAGAAGCCAAATCCAGTTGAGAAGAGACAAGCACGGTGACATCCATCGAAGGGATCTCGGTCGAGAAGCGGACCAGGTAAAGCCAGATTTCAAAGGTAGAATGTATTGGTGGCACATCGACCTGGAATAAGGGCTCTAGTCCACGATTCCAAGATTCAAACCTTTCAAAGGCAAAAGAAGTCTCAAGTTGTAAAAGTAGGCCTGCCATCGATGCTAAGAGATAGATGAGCAACCATAGATCCCTCACCGACGAATAGCGTACTTTCCTCTTAGAATATCCCTTGAATAAGCGGATGAACCACTTGAGCCTCCTATTTCACTGAATCCGCTCTCATCTCCATAGATCCCCGAAAGCTTATAAGATCTCTAGGCTGTAGAGAAAGGGCCTATGATGGAATTATTGAATCTCAGCGACGCAATGAAAAATCTAAAAGAGGTGGATGATCCCAAGTATTGCAAATATCACCACATCGCCAGTCACCCTACAGCAAGATGCTTCGTCTTAAAGGAGGAGAAGATCATGACGTTGGTGAGAGATGGAAAGATCATCATTGACGCTAATGACACGGCCGGACCGAACCATGCTAGTGGTAAAATCGATCACAAGAAGGGATCAACGTAATAGTCTTCTCCAAGGTTCTCTAACAAGCAAGGAGAGATCCACGAGACGTTATTCCTTAAGATCAATCTGAAGTGCTGATGGTAGTTCATTGAAAATTCAAAACATCACAAGGAACTCATTTTTTTTTTCGAGAAATACACTACATTGTCCCTCGAATTGAAGAAAACAAGAAGGAGTGATCAAGAGAAGTTGTCCCTCGTAATCAATCCGAAGCGCTACTAACTCTTCTTTACGATCAAGTAAATAACAAGGAGGTCCACATAATCCTGCGCTCGAGAAATATGCGGCTTCAGCCCTGGAATCAAGTAAAACAAATTAGAGACAAGAATCAGGGGATACATAGAGTTGTACTCACAAGTTTTATTAAAAAAAGAATTTTTCTTTACATTTCTTTCGTGATTGCATTTATTAATTTCTGTACATGAAATTTGTCGCGAACAGTAAGTTAATCAAATTAATATGACTGGTGGAATGTGGTATTGTAGCTATTGGTTGGTAAGCTTTCAATCAAGTTATTGCTATCTTACGAGCAGCTTGCTATACTCTATTAGTGCCTCTCTTTGGTCTATCATAAGCAACCGAGCGGAAGTAGGTTTCTCTCTCTCTATTTACTTAATATGAAAGCTCGCTCCGAGACGAGTCAGTGTTGGGGTTGGGTTGGTTGATCGCCCAAAAAATGATTCTTATCCCATCTGTCAGGTTTGTATGTACCCACGCCCCTGTTTATTATTTTCTAGAACCTCAGGAACTGTCCTTTCCAGCTGCCCCCTCCCCCCCATGGCTTTGCCATTGGGTTTGTCAACCAACCTGGCATGTTCAGACCGGGGGCGCCTCGACGATGATGTAGTCGTAGTAGTCCTCTGGTGGGAAATCTATTAAGATCCGCCTATGATTCATAGAACCATTCCTTCGCGTGCCGTAGCTTAGGATTCGTGCTATTGCTATTGTTTAGGGGCGTCAAGACTGGGTTCCTACTTTTTCTTTTTGAGAAAGAAGAGGTTACTAGACAAGCGAAAGAGATGCCGCAAGAGCAGATGCTTTTATTTGAAACAAAAACATTAGCCGAGCCATACCTCCCGCTAAAGAACACTATTGACAATGGAGTCTGGGAGGCCGTCAAAAAAAGCGATAGAGCAAGAAAGAAAGAAAAGGTCAAAACATCACGGGTCGCATGCAAAAGAAAAGAGAGGATAGCCAAAATTGTATTAAGGCCGCAGCAGCAAGAAAACAACAAGATCACGTCTTCCCAAACAAAGCAGCCTTCAGCAGGAGCTGCACTACAATGCCTCAGCTCTGGGAACAGGAAGGAACTGAGCGCCCTAGCGAATAAAGAAAACCTAGAAAAAAAATGGAAGCCTAAGCCATCACATCCGAAACTGAAAAATCATCAGTTGGAGAATCGTTTTTACAGAGTAGGCATGGTGAAGGCGGAATGGAAATAGAAAACTACTAAATCACTTAGTCTTGCCTTCTTCTTCCTTTATGAAGAGAGGGAAAGAGCTCATACTTGGAGCACGAATTCATACGTAAGATGCCCAGTTGGATCACTAATTCGTAGATGGACAACCTCTAGAAAGGATCTCCCTCGAAAGGAGAATAAATACCATTGTAGCTAGGCTCTGTTCTCTTGAATATGTAGGCTCAGTACACTAAGGAAGCTTGGTCTGCTTAGGGCTCATAGGAGGTAGGACAAATAATAGAATTTTGCCGGCCAGATGAGTCTGGGAAAGCCTGACGGGCTAGAGGGTGTGCTTTAGAACAGTTTACTGAGACTCCGTTATACTAAAATAGAAAGAAGTTGGTTCCTGGACAAGGTCCTATCCTAGGCTTAGAGCTGAGCTAGACCCCTACCCGTAACTTATTTCGGAATGATTTAGAGAGTTGCGAATCAGGCTTTCAGAGTGGTGGCAAGCAGGGCAAGAAGATAAAGTCCAATCTGACCATAAGCAGATATTTGACATCTTTCTCGCATCCGCTTTCAGGTTTGACATGACATTAGAGCTCTCGTACTTAGTGACGAGTTCGAGCCTTAGAAGCATGCGAAGGAATAAGGTCTGGAATAAGTCTTGTATGAGTCCTTTAATCGAGTCCCTCTTCTTTAATAGGTGCTTTCAAGTAGCAGGTTTTGATTATCTTTTTACGATTACGATTCCAGTATTAAATATAACTGCCTCCCCATTCCTTTGTCAAAGTCTAGTACTTATGGATGCAAGTTAGTCTCTTCAAGTGGAAGCAATCATAGGGGGTTTGGGTTTGAGGTAAGCCTTCCTCTATCATTGGTAGGCAAAAAAGGGGTAAGTGAACCTGGCTTTCTTTCTTAATAAGCAAATGGGTAAGTAAGCGCAAATAGTACGAATCTCTTTCTGTATTCAAGCCTGCTCCTGGTCGCTCGGACTCTTGTTGTAGTGTGAGCCTTGAAAGTACCCGAAGTTAGGCAATCATCATGAATTCCTTTAAATGGATCCCTCTTTCTTAATGACTCTTCTTAGGGAGTAGGATCTATTGCCTAGGAGCTCAAAGAAAGATAGCGAAGAAATATTTTATTTTGAAAGCAAAGAGGAGTGTGGTGGTCGTGCAAGCAAGGGAAGTCGAATATATTAGATGAGCTTGCTGCGCTCCGATCCATTCCCTTAATATAATAGGATGTCTATGTCAATTTCTCTATAGCAAGAAGCCCTGGGAACCCCCTATCATAGGTGACTGGGAAGGGAAAACGCTAGAAAAAAAGCCCTTATTATTATTAAACGTAGTTGTCTTTAAAGTCCAAGTGAAATATCGACTTTCATTCAACTTTAGAAAACTATAGTAAAGTAGCAAAGTTCAGAGGAGCAGCAGGCAAGCAAGAAGTTCATCCATTGAAGTTGAAGTAGTTTCAGTACTTCATCGATTTTAGTTGAAGTAAACGATTGATCTCTATCGTATCAAGCATGAATCGATCTTTTTTTATTCAATCTAGGTCCCCTTGCAATTGATCTGTGCAATATCAAGTATGCTAACGCGAATCTCGAACGGTCGTAATCAAATCTCTCAATCGTTTTCCTTTTCTCCTGTCGTTAACTCTCGAAGTCTTGCAAGGCTCTCAAACGGTCTATCTGTCGGAAACTTTCATAATTGTTCCAACCGGTCAGTCCGATCTGGCTTTCCTGCGTCTCTCTTCTCTAGTCGTCTAGTATCATACTCTTATTTAGATTATTATTTTCATTCATTCAATGAAACTTCAATTTTTTTTTCTAAGTTGTGTTTCGAGGTACAGATCACCAAAGACGGGTGGATGTTCAGTCTCAGTGGCAGAAAACCAATACTGTTTGGAACTTCACTTCTAGAGCTCCATCTCCCAGAATCAAAACCTTCTTGTTCTAAAGGCATGGCTATCTCGCATCCTATTCTACTACTTTGTAGAGGAAGTCAGTCGTGAATCTTGGTATAACTTTGCTACCTTAGCTTGGAAAACAGCCTAGGAAACTAGGCCTCTTTCTATCTCGATATTGAGCCAAGCCCAACACCCCTGATTGTGTTACAAATTCAGTTTCCCAAGAACAATCAAACAGTTCGTAACTCTAATTGCGTGACGTGATCGGCTGTTAGGACGATGGGAATGATAGAGAGTCCTCTAGCCCGGTCCCGTCCTTGCGTCCTTATATTCTAATTGTTCTTACCGAGCTAGCGAATCTAAAGTCTTTCATTCTATAGTTAGGCCTCTTTCTCTGTCGCCTCTTTGTTTCATAAGGATCGAAGCTTTCCTGGCCCCAGGCTCTCTTAGGCATTTAAGCTATATGCTTTTATTCCTCTTCCAGTAGCTAGTATCTAAATTTTGTATCATATCATTTCCAAAGAAAGAGAGTATGCTAAAATAGATTTTCTTCTAGGGATAGAGCATTCTGTAAGAAGGTAGTCTGCCCTCCATACTGAGCTAAGGTCCACACTATAGATTAGCTATATTAGCTATAATAAGAGAAGAGGGAAATTAGATCGATTAGTTCTTCTTGCTTTACTCTTGCTAGGCTGAAAGAGAAGAAAGACTATTGTGACTTTCACTTCCTTACTGTTCTCTTAGTGGAATACGTACTAACAGTTCTTGCTTCCATACACTCCAAATGCTTACTTGCTTTTAGCTTTATAAAGGATAGGATAGATCATAATGTACATTATTTTAGATTTTTAAATTCACATTTGATTTTAATTCAAAATTACAATTATATCCTGTCTTTGTAAGGTGAGAGTGGAATTTCTCCTTTATTTTTTCCTTTCCATTCACTCGGATTTCTTCGGTTTCATCGATTTTGTCCGGATCCCACCTTTCTTCCAAAAAAAGGGAAGGAGAAGGATCTTCTCCAGTGGATCCCTCTTGTTCCTGTTTAGTCCCCTTCATTTCGGAAGCTCTTTCTATTTCTACATCTCTTTCTTCCTCACTTTCCACCCTTTCTTCTGTTTTTGAGGCTTCTTTCAGTTTCTTAGTAAGAATGGGTGAGGGTATTCTGCCTAAATAGTAGACGCATGTAATAAATAAGAGAATACTAAAGATCCGAGCCATAGAATTTCTCAATTCTAACACAAGGTACTTATTAGATCGAATGTACTTCTTAGATCTAATAGAATGATTTTTCCATATCCAGACTAATACCAATCCAAGCCATTTCATGAATGACAAATTAACCTACCAAGAAAACCCCTTGTTACAAATAAGATCTTGTTGTTGCATCGAAAGAGATAAATGTTGACTAATCTGGCTAACATTGAACTTGGTAAAATGAAATGGTTGAATAATTTCAAAATTAGATTATTCAAGAATACACATTGAATGCTGAGATTACGCATTGAATTTCTGGTAGTAGATCCATAGTAAAAAATGTCTTTGTGATTGTTCCAGAAGAAATGAAAGAAAAGATATGGTAGAGCTAGGACAGTTATTGTATGAGGTCTACCCAATGCTAGATGCAGAGGCGCACAATAGATCGATATGAACATCATGAGCTGCCCCGTAATAAAACCAGTTGTTGCTGATACCTTCTACTAGGTTCCTTCTTCCATAACCGGAGCTCGGAGAAGGAAGAGATAAAAGGGCCCTATGGAGAATGTGGTCAGAAATCCATAATAGAGTCCGACCACAACGATCAAATTGATTATCTTCATGCATAAGGATCCTAGATTACCTAGTAGAAAAGATTGAAAAATCATCACAAACCTCCCTTTTTTCTTTTCTATTGCGATTTCTGTGGATTATTATATGATGATTTTTGAACATTCCATATATAAAAATGAAATAGAAAGAGATAGACTAGAAACGACATCTGTTATGTCAATGACTCCAAAGGGCTATTAAATGAATGGGATTGGGATATGGATGGAATATAATGAAATAAAGCCACTTTGAGGTTCCCTCTGTAATGAGGGATGTAAGGGAGCCACTACGAAGAAGTTCCGGGAGTTGCGAAGGAAGCTTCGAGCTCATATTGGCCATGGGTTGAGAACGGGAATTGAACTCTATGAGATCGAATCTCCTGTTGTTCCTCAGTAGCTTAGTGGTAGAGCGGTCGGCTGTTAACCGATAGGTCGTAGGTTTGAATCCTACTTGGGGAGATTTGATTGATTCTGAATTAAAGAATTCAGAATAAAGGGACTCGTTTTGCCCGTTAAGAGTATGTAACCCATTCCCTGTCTTTGTTTTTATTGCATTATATCTCATCGTATCACATTTTGTTCTGCGAGATTAGAAAATCACCATCAATACCTCGGTCTAGGTCCGATATAATCCTTAGTTCCATAGCCCTAGGGCTATTTACAACTAGCCAATTAAGAAGTCTCAGATGTACTAGCACTGCATCAAAGATGCAATCATCGATTCTCCCGAGAGGTCACAATTGCCGTGAGCAAAGATATTAATGACGAGGAAGGCTTCTTTGTTATGCTAGTAATACTTGCTCTGCTTTCAAATGCCCTTTTTTGGTTTAGAACCCAGCCGTATAATAGAAATAGAATCGATTGGCCTTAACCCTACTTCTCTTTCACTGCTCGGGTTATCCTGAAGCTGCTAACCTGTCCCCTTCGACTGAACGACGGAATTCTTTCACCGCGCTCTACTTCCTTAGGGGGATGAGAAGGATGGCCAGTTCTGTCTTCTTCGGACCCTTCTATTCCATAAGGGGAGGCTATTCTTGAAAAGAATAGGTATGTTCAACTAGTTATTTGAACTATTCAATAAGAATAGGGATTCTCAATGCTAGAAATGCCATAACTCTCTTTTTGAGTGTCTCGACTTTCTTTCTTAAACCACCGGACAGGGGTGCGGAAATAGCAACAATTAATGGTAGAGCGGAAATTGCTTCTGATTTGATTTTGCCTGAAATGAATCCCTCGCTTTGATAAGAAATATCTGAGTAAACAACCTTTGAGCTGAGGTAATATTCCATTTTTAGGGTAAGTTTTGCGTTCCTTGATTATGTTTCTGCCCTAAACTAAGAAAGAGTATATTGCTCATTTTTATAAGAGTATTATATACTATCTGCTGGAATTTTTTCAATGTCCCCCTTATGCAACTACGGGAATTTCTTCTGATTCACTACTATCTTTTCCTACAGCTCATGACTGACCTTGAACTGGCCAAAAATGCTTTCTATTTGAACGTAATTCCACAATTGCAGAAGATTCAGTCTCGATCGATTGTTCTTTTGGTTAATTGGGTAGGTGTCGATAGCAGCAGAACGTTTTCTTTGGCCCACAACACAAAACAAGCAAAGATCTAAGGCTTTCATTGCTCTGCCTCTGGGCTTGAGAGAGAGGTCCAATGATCCTCTTTTCAATCTCTTACTTACTCTCTCGTGCGATTAACTCTCAAGCCATAGCAAACAAGTAAAGAAGGAATGACCGAACGAAGTCGCTAAAGGCAGGCATCCATCCTTCCATTTGATAAAAAGCATCCGAGCCGAAGTAATTCAATTCACTCGAAAGGAGAAGAGCGTCAAGCAGCCCCAACTCTAGCTCCAGAGGGCTCCGTAGAGCAGGAGAATGATCAGGTCCGTCTACGTGTGATTCCTCATTTGGTTCCTAAAACGTGAGGTGAGCTGCTGATTCTACTCTTGGAGTGACTCGACATAATGTTTCCAGAAAAGGCTTTTTACCGGAAATAAGATAAAAGAATAAAAAAACGACCATAGTAGATCTATGATTAGCCCTCGGTCAGGATGGTCCTGTCGAAGAACTTGATTCATGCAAATAAAGAAAATTAGGATAGGAAACTTATGGAAGCAGCAGGGCTGGGTCTGCGAGTGAAACCCCAAAACCTCAGATCCCCTAATGCCTATCAAATAAGAGTCATACCGATGATCCGGTGTCTAAGGTGTCTAGGATTTCTCACAAAAGTATGTAGGAGTGCTCTTCCTTTCAAGCCTTCTGCCTTACAGTCTATAGACTTTACCTCGCTAATCTTTTATTTTCTCTCGGGATTTTGTTTGAGTTGATGTCTCAGTAGTTGCATTCCCACTAGTCCCCTTGAGGAAAAGGGCCTAAACCTGTTTAGTTCCATCTCCTTGAGTTTCAATTGGAATGTTAGGGGTTTACGTCCTAGGGTAAGTCCCAAAGTTCTAAGTTCTTCCTTTCAATCCAAGTCGAGGTAATAGTTTCTATGGTAGGGCTAACGATATTTCTTTTGCTTACGGCTAGGCGTATAGATAGGTTTCTGGATCTCGAGATTAGTTTAATTTCTCTGGCTAGGAAAAATAAAAAAAACTAGGAATAGCTGATTCTAGATCAATATCAATAAAAAGCAGGTTCTGGGGCAAGTGAATTTGAAAGCAGTCTCTTTTAAAGAGAGTTAGAAAAGCCAATCCAGTTGTTTCCTTGCAGCTAGTGGATAAGAGTGCCCTTACATATAGTTCCAGGCCAGTTCCTGTTTAAGTTGGAGTTTCCTATGGAAAAGGAAAACTTGCCTATGCTTAAAGAGTTTTCATAACCAGGCCTAAGCGTGAACCTATCCTATTTCAGTGCCATATGAGTCAAGAGCGAGAGCAATAAAGTAGGGATTTTAGGAAAGTGGATTATCTTCTCGGTGAAGCGGTGCTCTCTTTTGCATAAGCCCTTTGTTAAGTAAGGTGTGGTGCTCTTTATCTGCTGCTTTCCCTCCTGGCATGTGACTTAAAGAAAACATGTGAAGTAAGCTCCCCCCGATACAAGCGAGCTAAGGGGCTTGATGTTATCCCAATACCAGAGAGACACTTCACAGAGTGTGATACTAATGGTTAGGGGGATGGTAGTAACCCAACTGCAAGCACATGAACTCGCTATACCAATAGTTCTCTGCTCGCAACCCTATCTCCTACTTCGAATGAGAGAACGATTCGAAAGGGGCATGCGTAAGGCTTTGACTAAACGACTAACTAAGGCTAACAAAATAACAGAATCGGAAGCAGACGTAATTGAAAGAAAGCTTGGGCCGAATGGAAGGGGCTTGCAACGATGGAAGGCTTACGGGATAGGGGATACTCATATAAGTAATTTCCTAACTAAACCAATTGGGGTGATAGACCCGCGAAGCAAAAGAATTTTTCCTATCATTGAACCTTACTTCAAAGACTAGAAAGCTTACAACATAGGTAATAGAGCGAAGCCTTAGGCTGATAAACTTATTGAAGGCAGACCATGAGCATTACCTACGAGGATTTATTTGGATGGCTCAAAGACTGATTTGGTCTTTTCCTCAAAGGCGGATACGATTGAATGAGATTTGGACTACGAGAGAGCTAAACAACGTGTATGAAAGGTTTGCGAGGAAGAATCAATGGCCAATGGTTCTACAACTGCAACAGCACTTACTGAAAGGACTATTCTACGACCAGCCGCCTACTTAATTTCACTTCCGGCATTAAGCAAGATCCTTCTTCTACGAATATGAGATAGACCGACAGCCGGTACGGGACTAAGGGACTGTGGGAATAGCGAAATATCGGATTCTAAGATATAGGCCAATCAAAAGAAAGAAGGTCAAAGACCACCACAAAGAGACCCTCGCTCACGCCTTAGTCTTATTCGAAAACAAAAGCGGATGGACCTTCCTCAAGAAAAAAGCAAATCCGATTTCGGGGGGCATGTAGGCGGAGAAAGGCTGGGAAACTATAAGGTCTCGTAGGAAAAGGACAAAACGTAAGTAGGCTATCACGCGGAGTGAAGGTAACTAGCCAATACCCCAAGGTCTAGTAAACTAAGGTGGTAGTGCAGACAAGGTTAATTCACTCTGGGATTGGTAGTGCCGTCTGCTCTGACGTTGGAATAATCATTATAATACGATGATAGCACATGATTAGCAAGAAATTCCCTACTCTCCTCTTAGCAATGATCTATCTAGGGCTACTTTCAAAACTACGGATTCTGTAATAAGACACTATTCATGGGCATTCTCCGACTTAGAATCGAATTCATACCCGGCAATCTACGATCTACCCAGCGCCTTAGTTTATGTTGAATAGGCACACCCGACTTCCAGCTAATTGTCAAATAAAGCTATCTGTGCTTTAATTCCTAGCTTGAAAGCATTCTTTGAAGCGAAAATTCCGGTAAATCAAGCCTGCGTAGAATACTTGACTTTTCCATGTGCAAGACCACAAAAAGTATTCCCCCTAAAGCTCAGCTCTGCGCAGGCCTTTCGGAGATTGACCTTTCTTTCTCTTCTTCCCGGTCTGATCGGTCGAGCTCTCGTAACCGATCGCTCATATGTCCATTTAGTTCTGGATAGCGCTCATCTCCAGCTCTGTTTCCAACCTTTCATTTAATATATCATTCTCGTATGCAATACCTCTTATTTAATCTTGCTATATGTACAAGCCTTCTCCCATCGGTAGTTGGAAGCAGAACAGAAATTGGATATAACTGAAGGAAAGGCTATGTAGGTACGATAGGAGGGTACGGTTAAGCAGGTAAGCGAAGGCTCTCTCTCTCGCTCTGTGGTCTTGTGTATAGCCTTTCCGCCTATCTATTAATTTTTTATATTTATTCAAATTACGCAGATCTAAAGCACGAAAAGGAATGTCTTAGCGTGCCCTTACTCTAGTTTGAAATCCGTCTCTTTTTTTCTATTCTAATTCCTCTCCCTTCATTCCTCGATCTGCTTGTAAATTCTTGGTGTAATACTCACTCGTAAATGATTGGTGTCAGAATTTCTCACTAATCAGGTGTGATCAGTCTCATCCATGTAATAATTAGGAATTCCTCTTCCAACTTGTCCCAGAATGGGAGTTATGGCAAAGAACAAGAAGAAAACTAAATGAGAAATTTGTTCAATAGTAACAAAAGGTGCCTCCACAGGTTGACATCCGATCCAACCTAGTAGTAAGCAATCCGCCAAAAGCAACAAAAATATTCCTTGGTGAATCGGGTGAAAACTTGAACTACGTACATACATACTTTTAAAAAAGGGTAAAGCCAACAGATATATAAAAACTGGTGCTATTGCGCTTACACCTCCTGCTCTGTCAGGTATACTACGAATAATGGCATGGATCGGTAGGAAATTCCATTCTGGCACAATATGAGGCGTGGTGGACATCAGATTACCAGGTATATAATTGTCGGGATGCCCCAAAATATTACGAGCATAAAAAATCCAAATGGAAAAAATGATAGGAAAAGCTACCCAACCTACTAGATCCTTTACATAAAAAAAAAAGGGTAAGAAGCAATTTTATCCATCTCTGAATGTACACCCAATGGATTATTAGATCCATATTGATGCAATGCGGCCAGATGAAGAAGACTGGTGCCTACTAAAATAAAGGTGAGTAAATGATGAAGACTAAAAAAACGATTTAAGGTGGCATTGTCCACGGAGAACCCACCCCAAAGCCAAGTAACTATGGTATCTCCTACTACAGGTATGGCGCTAGCTAAGCTTGTAGTTACTGTAGCTCCCCAAAAGCTCATCTGACCCCAAGGTAGTACATATCCTATAAAAGCTGTCACAATCATTAATAGGAAGATTACAACTCCGAGACACCGAACAAATACCATAGGACTGCTATAACTGGCATGATATAGACCACAAAAAATATGAAGGTGAACCACAATGAAAAACATACTTTCCCCATAAGGATGCATATAACGGAGCAACCAGTCCCCTTCAACATCTCTCATAATGTATTTTACGCTGTTGAAAGCTAGATCCACATGAGGTGTGTAATGCATAGCTAAAAAAATGCCAGTCGCTATCTGAATGACTAAACAAATACCAGCTAACGAACCGAACCCCCACCAATAACTAAGATTGCTCGGGGTTGGATAATCTATCAAATGTTGATTAAGTGTGGAGGATATAGGTTTTTTAAGAAGATAGAGTCGTTGGTTCCTTATAGTCATTTATTTATTTATCTTTTCTATCATGACAACTCTAGTACCCCTACCTTTTAGCGTTCTGGGGCCCTACTATGTATTCAAATTAGAGTACCCTTTCTTCCACTTCTGAAGGACGGAGGGGTTATATAGCGAAAGAAGCATCGAAGGGGTCAGATCCCCTTGGGTTACTGAAGTGTCGTCCGACTTCTCGGTGACCGAATAAAAGAGGTTTTTACCTCCTTCTTTTCTCTCCAGCACTCTCGGACTGATCATCTTGCTGCAACAAAGCAAGCTTAGGAATGAATCTAATGGAAATTTAGGTCTCAGTCCGCTTGGAAGATTATTCTTTCCTCCTCGGTGAATGAGGGCAAAAAAGGTGTGTGGGAGAAAGAATTCTAAAAGGAAGATTTCGTCCACCAAGCGGGACAGAGTGTGACCCCTAAGCAATTGGGGGTTCTCGCTCATCTCTTGGGGGTCCATATCTTCTGAAAACCTTTCCTCTTCCATTAGCATAGCAAAATTTGAATAGGATGAATCAGCCTCAGGGTTGCCTTGATTTAATTTGGCTTCGCTGCGCCCAGAATCAATCAAAAAGCTTATTGATTTGATTCATCCCATTTCATTTATTTGGGCGAGAGGAGCCTGTGAGTCACCTGGGCTACGAATTTTTCCGTTGGTTGATTCTCGAAATCACCTCTTGAAAAAAAAGGCCCTCGGGTCCAGACCCACAAATGAATAGGAAGCGAGGTGAGGGTCCTTCATTAAAGGGGTGAAAAGAGGGGTGGGGCTATGTTCTGGGGGGTCGCCTTGCAAAGCTTTAGAAAGGAGAGAATTTCAGAAAGTCATTCTCTCCAACCTTTTCTATCTATATTAAGAAGTAGGGCTAGAGAAAGTCAATATGATATTTGCATTGGTTTTTCCAACGAAACTAAGCACTTTTCTTCTTTCTCATTCGGAAGGTTCAGTCCCACACCCTGACTTCAATGATGGGAACAACCTCCGCACTTTGGCGCTCCACTGAACATTAGTTCTCCGCCTTACTGTATTTAGAATAGTGGTTGATCCTTTAGGAGTTACATTCGTAACTTAATGTAATGTTATGTTCACGCGGTGATATTCTATCTTTCCAAGAGTACTACCCTGTACGTAGTCTATGTCTGGGGAGCATACTTGACTGGAGATAGACACAGGCGGTAGAGGGGTCCCCCACTTCGATTCCCGCCCTGTTAGCATCTAAGATCCTAGATAAGGGATTAGTCCGTTAGGTCTTTTCGGTCCGGAGCCGGCTGGTAATGGACCTACTTACCTTGCTTGTAGATCTGCTGCGGAGCTAACCCTTATTCTATTGGTTTGGTGGTTGCTACCAATAAGATTTCTTTATGCCCATCAAAGGACCTCGAGATGCTAATCCACGAAAAAGGATACGAGAAATTTTTATCATATACATAACGAGGGCGACCCGTGTAAATACATCGGTTTTTTACTCGTGCTACGGAACACTTTCTTGGCAACTTAGACAACTTATAATGATGTTTGTCCCGCATATCACTAGGAAGATCGGGATCTTTACAAAGGGCTTTATAAAGCTTTCGTCTTAATTCATATTTAGCCGCGAGCAATCTACATTTGTGATCTCGTATATTTCGCTTCTCCGACATCTTACTGAGTTTCCCCCTCATCTTTTTGCAAAAAGCCGCTCCACGGTGGTAAAGTCTCATCTTGTGTGTTGGCCGATGTTACAATAGTAATATTGAACCCTCGAATATGTTCAAAGATCTCGAAATGATCTTCCAGTTCAGGGGAGAATTCGCAAAATTCCGTTTCCATCGAGAATTGAATTGACCTTTCCCTTATTTCGACCGGAGAATCTAACAGAGACATTACTGTGGATATTCTGACAAAAAAAATAGACATTCCATGCCCTCGGAGAGTACTTTGTCGTGCTAGGTCACTGACATATCATTTTTTGTCTTTATTTGACCCCAAGAATGGATTGGATCGAAACGACTTTCCTGTTGAAGCCCTTTGTGTCTGTATTAATTTCTGACCGCACAGAATCTCCATAGCCAATTTTCCATTTTTGATAGAAGGTGATGTCTTTGGTACTACGATTATTTTACACGATCCAGGAACTTTCATAACGTTGGCATGATTCGGTTTGAGCAACAGATCCTGACGTGAGATATTTTCGTAATGAAAATAGAGTGGAAACATGAGTTGGTCCATAATGAGTATTAGATTGAAGTTCTCTTAAAGAAGACCGCCAACTCCTATCCCGAAGACACAAAGTGCCTGGTCCTCTTCTCTTGTGTCTAAATGTAGTGTAGTGTGGTGAGGTTCTGCCTCACATAAAGAGTGGGAAATTGGGAGAAAAAAATGAAGAATTTCGAATCTAAAAAAAAAAAGAGATCTTTTTTCCCCAACGACAAAGGAATTTAAAAGCGGGGCATTTTCGGGGACTAGCCCGCTTCCTATTACTCAATAGGGCAATTCCTTGCACATAATTAAGGGAACCATTGAAAGGTGACTAAAACACCAGAAACGGGGACTACCCGAGCTAATGATAGAGGAAAGAACACTTTCTGGCCAAGTCCCATTAATTGATCATAACGATATCGTGGAAATGCTGCACAAACCCATATATATAGGAACAGAAAAAGAATTACCTTGATACTAAACCAGATCGAGCCTGAGAGCTTCTTGGAAATGGGAAGATCTAGGATAGGCGGCCAACCTCCTGGAGATAGCGATGTGCATAGACCAGGTGAGTAGGGATGCAGCTCCGTGGACCGCTCGTCGGGCCTGATATGTGGTGGTATCACACCCTTCTCAAGGGAACCGTACGTGACACTCTCGCGTCATACGGCTCCATCCCGGAACCAGGACCTTCCCTTTTCTTTGACTAACGGGTCCTCAAACCTTTATGATTTCGTGCCGAACCTGGTCTCCATCTTCGAACTTCTCGTTCGATGAGAACCCAGGTCTTGCTGTTTCCGTTTTCTATGTCACGCCTTAACCTCCTTAGAAAGCGGAGTTAGATAGCTGCCGGCATATCTTTTACGTCACCGGCCACATAGTCCGCAGCGGCTTTCACTGCATCGCATTTGCCGGGACTGAATCCCCTTTCTTGAGCGACCGCCTTCGCTTGTTGGCAGAACGCCTTGATGTGTGTGTCTAGTTTGTCGGGGTGACACTCCGCTTCTTTATACTCTTTCGAGGCGAGAAACTCCTGTTCCCTTCTCCTTTCTTACTCTTCCAAGGATGGTTCAGGGGGAGCCGGTTTCGCCTCCGGCTGAGGAGGGAAATTTCAATTGATACGCGGTAGCTTCTATGAGCTGGGACGTGGAAGTGAAAACCCTAAACTTTAAACCCTACCCTTCTTTGCTACTCACTATGTAAGAAGCAAATACGAAGTAGGTTCTAAAGGCCCAGAAGCTCGGGGATTGAATACCCCTATGTTCCAAGTGACTAGCTTGGCTGCTGATGCGTTCACCCACTTGCACACTACCTTGAAAGCACGAAATCCTTAGTTCGCCCACTACCACATGGGCCGGTGTACTCTTATCGCTAACCCCCAGAGAGGCTATACTCTAACAGCCAACCGACTCATTATCCCCTGCGGCAAGGATTAAGAAATAGCAATGTATCAGGGGCTGAGCGTACCTTCCGCTCAGGAAGAAGAAATGGAGCTATTAAGTTAAGGTGCCGCTTTCCTTTTTCTAGCTCTTCTTTGGGTTCCTTATCGATGCGTGTATGCCTTCGTCGAAGATAGAAGGGGAATCACAAGAAATATTCATAGACATAGGCCTAATTCCATCGATGAATCATTTGAGAACGGATTTAGCGAGACTAATCTAATCTTATTCAACCTTAGATGGGAATTAGGGCCAATTCTGGGGCGGTCTCTGCCTTCTTAACACGCGGCACACCAACTTGAAATCTGATTTTAAAATATCTCTCTACCTTCACAAAACTTCTCGCGCCCTTCTCGTAGTTTTGACTTGCTCTTAGGCTATTGTTGACCGTCTTCGCAAGACCATTTCGGTCTACACACACATGGCTAAGCGCTATTGGGCGGAGCTTTCTCAATCCAAGCTAACTAATTGAAGAAAAGAGAAGAAAGGAAGATCTTATAAGAGACTCAACCCATCTTTACATAAGCAATTTTTGAACGGAAAAAATATATGCTTTCATGGACTACTTTGACTTGAAGGATTTGCTTCATCATTAGCTAAATAAGAGAGAGAAGGGGGAAGCTTAGTCTAATTGTCCGAAGTGATTCTTTCTTGATTGGATGCCAGCTTTCTCTTAATTCCTATCGTGCACTTACATACAAATCTATAGGTAGTTCATCTCCTTCTAAGAAAAATATCCAAAGTTTTCATTTTTGATCGAATTTCGTCGAGTAAGCCTCGAGATCTTACAAATGCTGTTGAGAATCGTCATTAACCAATCATGTATCGGAC
Organism: Nicotiana noctiflora; assembly: GCA_032618575.1. Classification (NCBI taxonomy): domain Eukaryota; kingdom Viridiplantae; phylum Streptophyta; class Magnoliopsida; order Solanales; family Solanaceae; genus Nicotiana; species Nicotiana noctiflora. The sequence continues at coordinate 42,205 of JASVEL010004386.1, forward strand.
GCACCATCCCTTGAAGTAAGTAAAGGGCAGAAAGATGTGGATTTGACCCGCACCCTCTTTCTTTTTCTTTAAATAAAGAAAGTGGTGGCTAGATTCGCGTTCCCTTTCCTGACTATCAAGGATTTCAAAGATCTTTCATACTGTGCCCAATCCCAAAATTGGTTCTATACATATGACCAGCAATGAGAAAAATAAATGCAATAGCTAAATGGCGATGGGCAATATCAGTCAGCCACAGACCCCCAGTTACAGGATCTAATCCTCCACAAAAAGTAAGAAATTCCGCATATTTTGACCAATTCAAGGTGAAAAATGGGGTTGCTCCCTCAGCAAACTGGGATAAAGTTGAGCCAAAAGATCTCGATTCAAGATAAATTCATGGGGAAGTGGTATCTCTTTAGGATCTACTCCCGCGTTTAGAAATTGGTTAATCGGTAAAGATAGATGTACTTGATGCCCCGCCCAAGAGAGAGACCCAAGTCCTAGTAGCCCTGCCAAATGATGATTCTGGTAGTGAAAGAAAGCCCATACCTAACTCGCTATGCTTTGCGCGGTCCCGTGCTACGCTATTTGATCGAGATTCGAAATACCCTTCCTCGCCGCCACCTTCCTTCAGAGGTAGCCCGACTGGAATCTTGTACACTTTCCTTATCTTTCCTTTATTGATCCAGCCTATACCTATTTCCTCTTGCTTCGCGCGGCCGTTCCTCTACCTCATAGAAAATCCTGTTTAGGAAGCTAGCGCCCACTCTCGCTCCAATATACGTGTAGGGGGAAGCACCAATGAAAGTGAACCTTTATTGTTTCCTTTTCTCTTCGAACCAATTAGAAGGAAGGCAGTAGCTCCTCCTACATAATAAACTTAAATTTACTTGTATGACAAAGATTGTCGTAAAACCCTATACCTCAAAGTTATCCTTATCTTAATAAGACTAAATGACCAAAATTTTAAGTAAAGCTTAAGATTAAGCATAGAAGTCGTTCTGTTAGTGCAATATGCCCTGTTTAGTCATACCTTAAGGATGTTAGAGCATACTAATGTTCACTTTCTTAAAGTTAGCTCCTAAGCAGCTTTCGCCTATCATTCCTTCTATGATAATCGCTAATTAATCGATTAGAAAGTGGAAATTTCAGACTGAGTTAATATGAGGTCAGCGCTAAGAGACATTATTAAGAAATTACTTAAGTCATGTTCTTGTGTTATATCTCGTTCGTGATACCTACCTGTGAATCACATCACTCCCTTTTGACTGAAGAGGCACTGCTTCAGAATTAGACTAGGGGCCTTATGCCAATCAACATCGTTCGTTCTCCAAGCCTGGGAAGAACTTCACTCCCAAGACGTTAAGCTAGTAAGACTAATAGGTTTAGGCTAGGGCGCCAACCCTCACTAGAAGTCAGTTTTCCCCCTATTTCCTATTCAAGAGTTCTCCTCCCTAACGGTACACTGTATATAATCTCTCTAGATGGCTAATGTGAACAGTTCAATCAAACTTGTATGTGTGAAGCATATTAAATGCGACATTGACAAAGCAAAGCACAGATTCCCTAGAATGTTAGAACTCAGACATGACAGAGAAGGTAGTCAAAAACGGTACGCTAAGCTCCTTGCTTCATCACTTCTATTTTCAGTTATTCAAAGAATGATGTTTTAAGCATCTCTATATGCCAATCATCTATCTGACCTGACAAGGAGGTCGACTTTGATATCTCACCCCTGATCTCTACGGTTGGTTGAAGGTGTCGTGGAAGACGGATCGAATTCAGATCTGGATAGAAGATTCATCTACGCTAGCAAAAGGGCTGTCAGAAAGAGTCCAATCCCGAGGAGAGTTCATGTGTGAAATTTCTTTTTTGAATGGAGGTGAGTTCAAGGGATTCTTTGATCAGGAAATGCACGCACTTCTTTTGTTGTCATTAAGGTCCCTTCTGCCTGAGTTCAAGATGTCCCTTCCGCATCTCTTTCGCTACTTCCCTCATTGGGATTTGTCAAGCTCCTTCACTTATTGCTCGATCCGATCCGGAACCTATTGGGATAGCACCTTGTCCTCCTATTTAGTAGGTCTTCTTGCTCGTTCAGTTCCTCTACTGGTAGTCTAGTTGTAGTTTTGAGCGGGTGAACCCATGTTCTATCTCGTAGTCACCTAAGCGGCAGAGTCTGTAAACTCAAATGGACTGAGAGTTGCCTTTGGCTTCTGAACCTCTGAAACTGGACTTACGCAAGCTACCAAGCTCCTCTTCCCCCTTCATTACTCTCTATCTCCGGCCCTTGCCATTAATTAGCTTGCACTTTTCTTGCTTTCCCTTTGAGTTTTCAAAGTCAAGGTGCCTTTCCCTTTTCCCTTTTTCTGCCTTACCTCTTACTGAAGTGAAACAACTGACTGTTGTCTACCTTTGATTCTGTCTTCCGGGTGAAGGTCCTGCAGAGGACTTTTTTAGTGATCAAAATTGATTAGGGACAGTGACCATGATGAAAGGAGCTATTGACCTGAGTGGTTTTCTATTTATATTTGAAAAGCAAGGTAGGCTAGTTAACGAAAGGGTAATTTAGGCTGGAATGGGATATAGTAAGTGTGCCACGAGTACTCCCTTCTAAGGCTTATGCTTCTCTCTAATAACGAGAAAATGACTCTTTCAGAAAGCAAAGCTACAACTCTTTAGTCTAAGCTGTCTAAGCTAGAACTTAAGGTCGACCCCTTTTCATTTCCCTATTTGATTTAGTAAAGGGGAAAGGCACTCCGCTTACCATATACAGAAGATCGATATCGCACAGAAGGCCTGATATCGCCCTATTTGAGATACTGATTCAAGTCTTAGTACTAACGAATGACCAAAGTCAACAGTCAGTCTTTCAGGTACGCCACCTCCTAGAATAGCAAGATCCTTCTTATTAGAGCAATCCTTACTTTTCTTCCGTCGTTTTCCTAAAAGGGTCCTAGGGCCTAATCAATCTGAATACTCTTGATGCAATGGACTGACAGAGAGTGAAAGCCTAGAAGACGCCTGCCTCAAAACCAGTCATCCGAGTGGGGCCCTGCGACATGTGCCATATTTAGATTGCTTGCTTCCTTACACTAAGACCACTATCAGGCTTAGAGCGAAGGGGCCACTGCTTGCACGGACATAGGGGCATACGAACATAGGGGTAGAGTAGAGGTTTTTCCAACGCAGGACGGAATGGACTAGATGGACAGCTAGCACTGCCCCCTCACTTCCCACTTCCAAGAGAGGACTCGAAGACTTAGACAGAAACCCCTTTATATCGCTCCTGCAACAGAAAGACTCAATCAATAGCCGTATAATCAAGCAAAAAACAAAGATAAATATTCGAGGGAGAAAGATGCTCTAACTTACGGTCGAGTTACTTTGTTCCTTCCTCTCGCTTCGCTCGAGCATCATCAAACCTCACTCCGGCGAATGGGTACCTAGGCTTCTCTTGCCAATGTATACAAATAAACAGACCTGGCGAACTATCTGTCCAAAGCCCCTTTCTTGCTGCAAGTATAATGATTAGACGAAGAAGAGGCAGTCAGACCAGAAAGAAAGCTACCCTTTGAAGCTAGATTGAGATTTAGGTAATGGGCCGTCAGACAGAGACTGAGCGCAGACGCACCCGAGGAGTTTGATTTCTACGCTTCTTCTTCCTTTCTGAAGGGCACTTTCTTTCTCTTGAAAGATTTGATGCGCCACACGACTTACCCAATAGCTTTTCGATTGTTGGCACCGACTCACCCTTTCAAAGTAAGATAGTTTTGAACAACATTTATGATATTGTAACTTTACTCTTTTCATCCAACTCGAAATATTGAAAGAGAAGCACTTTTACGCCCAAAAAGTTTCATGTCTTTCCGGACCAACCACCGGCGATTTCCGACAAGTCTTTTCCTGGGGGAGCGGAAAAAGAAAAGAAAATGAATCAAAGCAATGGACTTGCAAATTTCAGAATACATCACATCTCTACGGTTAACCCTGTATATCGCCCTTCTTGTGGCTTTTAGGGCTGGACAGGCCAAAATTCTAAATTCCATTAATATGGGGAATAAGCTCAATCAATTGACTATAGATACGCTGAAAGAAAGAATCGTATCCAAAGTAGAAATTCTTGTATGGGTTTATAAAGAAACTACTCCAGGTTTGGACTTTGAGCTGCCTCCCATAGAACCTATTGCTCAGCAGATCCTTTTTATAGAGGAAAGTATTCCCTATCTTAATTCCCGATATACGAGTCTCATTGAGAATGGGACCCAAGGGGAATACTTTATCCAAGTTATACAATTTATTCTAGGATAGTCTTTCTTTTTCTGATGGTTCCTGACGTACTGGAGTTATAACATTTGAATTTCTCTTACATTCTACGTTCACTTTCACACTGAAGCTTGAAAGGAAAAGTCAATTAAGAGAAATGTATAGCTATCTCCCGCAGGCTATTCTTTAGATCGTTCCACTCGTTTAAGAATACTTATACAGTCTAATAAAATAATAAAAAAACCAAGAAAAGAAGCGAGGCTCGCTGAACTATTGATTAACGTCCTTCAAAGAAAATAGCGAATTATATTCATTGCATGAAGAGTTTGATCCTGGCTCAGGATGAAAAGCTCGCGGCATGCTTCACACATCCAATTCAGACTATGTTTTCAATCAATCTCATTCGCTCTCTCAAATTTCTTATAATAAGAAATGAAATGTCTGATTTGCTCTTTACTTTAGTTAAAGAAAGGTGATTGTCCGCCCAATAGAGCTTAGCCATGAATAGGCCGAAATGGTTTTGCGAAGCCGGTCCCCGGAATCCCAGCGACAAAGTCAAACTTAGACTGGCCTGCTTAAAGCTAGCTTTCTAACTCTTTGATTGATAAATAGAACTAGATCTCGACCCGGCTTTCTCACACTAAGAGGAAATGCATACTTTATGGCTTGAAGAATAACTTGGAAACTAGGCTTTCGCCCTCTAACCCAACTTTCAAAGAAAACTTTCTGGAATAGCTACTTTCAAGCATCAAGAATTGATGATGCCCCCCTTAGGACAGCAACTGGGCCCCCGGTAAATGGAACGGGCTGGAAAGAAACAACAATAGAAACTCCTTCTAAAACCCTAGGGAAAGGGGAGATAGAAAGACTATTCAGTACAGTGGAGAGAGCCTATTTGATGGAAAGAGCTATAGGAGCCCTACTTAAGGCTTTTACAGTATAGTAAAAATATATGATATTCGAGAAGAACGGGGAAGCAAGGGAAGGAGAAGCTGTTGTGAATGAATCCGGTCTTGGGAGTAAAGGCGTGCCTTAAGGCAGCGAGGGACGAAAGGATAGAATGATTCTTTGTATGGGCGAGCTGAAATACAGTTAGTTTCATTAGAGCCATTTTCTCACTTAGTTACCAACCTCCAATTCAAGTGCCACCGAGTAAATGGTAGCTTCAGATGAGATAAATCCCTGAGTCCAACGACGGATCGTAAAGTAATGGTCTCCAATGACCCAAGTTTTTTTACATGCTGATAATCATTCTTATTCCCTTTCTCCGAGTTGAGGTCATTCATTAGCTGCGGTGCCAGCTATACGATCGAACATCAGGCAGTCACTTCACTAACAACTAGAATGATAGCAGAATGGCTTAATGAAACTGGCAAGACTAGAGGGATTGGAATGATTGCAAAACCCTAAGTTCCAAGACTTTACGGTTAATTTACCACAATAGGACGAGAGGGAGATGCCTCAGACTAAGAAGAAAGGGCGAAGGAAATGGCCCCAAAAGAAAGGAAAGCTAGGACATGAAGTACATTCCCCCATCAAAGGGGTGGAGCTAGTTAGACCATTATTGAAAGATTCCATTCCATTCCTTAAAAAAAGAAAGAAAATGGAAAAAGCTCGTGACACAAGAAGGGCAGGAACCTTAATACCTGAGGAAAGAGATAGAAATGGATTACTTGCTTCTCCAAAGGCCCCATGCGGTTAAGAAGCTGAAAGAGAAGCTACTGGGACTAGGCATGGGCATCCTCACTAACACTATTTAGTTATTCGGGATCAAAATTCCCACTAGAAAAGACGGGAATTGAGTTATGTTTAATGAAAGTATGCTATGTATTAAGTAGTATAAATAGTCTCAATTGACTGGCATCGCCCTTCACTCAAAAATTCCTCAAAGAAAGCAAGCAGCAAGTCAGTATGCGCATAGCATACTATCTTAGTTATTCTCCTTTCCTTTTACGACCGGTCGAAGGGGAATAGAAAATGTTAGTCGACCAGTGAAAGCTACTTGACTGTAAGGAGACGAGCTTAATACCAGTATCTTGGGGAAAGGCCTCTACTCTACAAAACAAGTCTTTCTGACGAGGCACCAGCTTTCTTTTTTGATTCCTGAGTAGCATTTCATTTCACTAAGGAATGGGCGGATGCTTTAACATAGGCGGATGTGGGACACAGAAAGAATAAATTCAGGTGCTCCTAAGTCAAGAGATTCTTCTCCCTAAGTAGCATTCTTGTAAGTACAGAAGGAATTCTCCTGTCTCTGAAAAGATAAAGATAAAAGCAATCTTTGGTATAGATATTGATATTGACCCGCCTCTACGGTAGGTGGGTGGGGATCAAGAGAAGCAAGGCCGGGCACATCATACTCTTCAGGGATTGTGTCATGTCAATTTTCATAGTGAATTTCTTGCGTATCCACCCTGAAAGTGAGAGCTCGAGGCGGTCGGAAAGGAGAATCAACAAGATAGGATGCTCTGTCCCAACTAACAAGAGTAGGAAGATTCCAGCTGTTGCGACCAAAACACTCACGCAAGTGTACGCGATCGACAAGTAATATAGTAGTGAGTAGAGTATCATTCCCACAAGGAATTGTAATTTACTTATTGACTGATTTAGACTAAACTAGTTATTAACCCAAACTAAATTATCACAAGAGATATATAAATCTTCTTAATAATAGATCGATAAATCAAGGCAAAATTACTATACCAATTACAAATTATGTTTATAACAATTTGGACAAATATATTCCAGGGCCATGGACTTGCTAGTAATCATGCTATTTTTATACTTAGAATTGATTTATTTAATTATCCGGGTTGTTGATTATAAGGTTAATAATATTCATAAGAATCTTTCGAGTTCTTATGAATCTATCCAAGTTAAATTAATATCTATATTTCTATGATATTAATATTAACAAGAATGCATTTCAAACTCTTAATATTTAACCAAACAAGGCAATTAAGTATATGTCTATCTTAATTGCGAATCCTTCACCCGATGCCCGGGATTCAAAACTTGTTCTATTTGATTTTATTTGCAACCAAGAATTTCCTTTGTCAAGTTTAATTCAAAGTTCATAGATAATATTTCACTGTTAGCTACGCAGTAAAATAATTAAGATCAAAATCAAATAAACAACCCATATCAACAACTTCAATAAAATCAATCCAAGCTTCAAATAACAAGATTAACTAAAATCCATGACCCTAGAATACTAAAGAGTTTAGCTACTAATATTCATACTAAAATCAATAATATTGATGTCTAAAATACTACAAAGAAGAATACAAGATGAAAGTTTAGATGAACTCTTTTATTTGATGCACTTCAAAGCTTTGATCTTCAATTCCTTGTTTTGCTCCAAGAAGACTTCAATGGCTTCTCTTGAAAATGTTCTCTCTAGGATGAATAGTGTAAATCCACAATAATACAATGATAAAATCTGATCTTCTCCATTATGCATATTATCTTTATTTTATCCCATAGTGGAATCCACCATTAGTTGACAAAATAGTAACTCCATAATGAATTTCCGGAACTGGACTAGCGCGGGCAAGCTTATGGCCGCGCTAGTGCCCGCGCTAGTGTGTAATATTTGGTCCGGATTTTTGGACTAGCGCGGGCAAGCTTAAGGCCACGCTAATGCCCGCGCTAGTGAGGCTTGATCCCTTTTGTCTTCTTTTGCTCTATTTTTCCACATTGTTTACCATCATAAACACTTACATGCACAATTAACTCCTGTAAAACAGTAAAATCACATTTAGAGCTAATTTTATCATTAATTATAATCATATGACAGTAATTTCTTGTTAATTTAGAGCATATATATATAGGCTATATTGTATAATTTAGCCCATTATCAACACCCCACACTTAATCTATTGCTAGTCCTCGAGCAATCACACTAAAGTCATAATAGAGTCATCAACTAAACCATTTTTTCTTAATGTTTGACACCTAGAACAAATTCGTACACTAAACCTAGGAATATAACATTCTAGTTTCTGGATTAACTTTCAAGTGCTATACAATATTTACACTTCTTTGAAATACTCTATATAAAGATTAAGATTTGCTTATCTGTCACAAGTCATATGCCCTCACAATTTTATCAACATTTCATATGTCAATATGTACAAAAGAATTCCCTAATTATTTACAACAAGACAATTTCACTTACACTCACAAAAGAAGTCACATGCATGCAAATGATACCATAATCTTGCCCTTAATGTAAATCTCTACTAATATAGGCTTGTTCGATCAAAAATCAATTAGGACTTTTTCTTCTGCTTGTAATGTGGGTTAAGGTGCTCGTAAGATTTATTTTGGGATTAGTGACACTCCTAAGCACTTTAAGACATTACTCAATCATTTTTAGCGCAAATTCTCTAATCTTAATAACAATTGCATCAGTCAATCAATTCACTCCTAGCAGTGTTCCATTTTTCTTTTATGCACTGCTTTTTTCATATTCAACTGGCATTAACAGAACAATATGCACAAATTTATACAGCCTTTTTTTTCAAAATTTACATGCACCTTTCTCACTTTTATTGGTTCCATTCACAAACCACCCCACACTTAGTTCCTTTGTACTTCTTTTAGCGCTCATTTTACAATTAAAGTGCTTTAAGAGGTTAAAGGGTTCAAAATATCAATTAAGAACAAAAATGGTATAGGCTTGTAATGTGGTTACAAAAAAAATTGCAATTTCAAGGCTAGATATGGTTAACTAGGGATAAATTTTATTTGATTTGAGCAATTGAGTTCAAAAAGATCAAGGAAAGCCTAACATCATATTTTAAAATCGAGTGTCACCTGAAATTTCGCTTCAATTCACATACTAGGCAAGTTCTAGTTACACACTTACACTACATGGACTATGCAATTAGCACAATTTCTCACCACACATGGCATACGACTCATTAAGATTAACTTATCAAAATTCTCTATTATGAGTATCCCTTTCAGTAGTAAACATGCAATTTAGACACTATCAGTCAATTTCCTTTACAACTAAAATATTATATTCTAGGATCTAATGTGTTAAGGTGTATTAGCAAAAAGGTTATTCTTTCATTTCATAACTTGTAATTCCTTATTTTACTACAAAAAGTATAAATTAAAAACTAACTATGCCCGGTTCAAAAATAAGCCCTTGGAAAAGAACCGTGGCTCAAAGAAAAACTAAGGGGGATTTATTATCTACTCAAAATATTTTATACTATCTACTCTATATAACACAAACATATACGTTTAAATCACAAAACATTACTAAAAAAAAAATCAAAGCTTCAATCCAAAACTATACTAATAGCAACAATACTAGTGTTCTAACAAGCTAAGCAATACTAACATTTCAACAATATGAAACTAGCTAATATAATCCGCAATACCAAACACGATAAAAGAAAAACAAAACATAGAAATGCTGCAAAATGGGCTCCTCCACCCCACACTTAAAATTGAAGACATGTCCCCATGTCTTCCTTTAAAAGTTTAAGCCAAAAAATACTTCCCCGAATCTTCACTCTTGATTAGAAACTGAGTTGGCATTAACATTGCTAGCCCTTCCCAAAGCTCATAGCCATCCCATTATCTTCTTTTCGGACTTCTTCTGTTGATTTTGCAATTGCCCAACACTTCCTGCCGAATCATTTACTGAAGTCTTCATTTCTGCAATTTCGAGCTCCATGCGGTCTAGGCGTTGTCCTCTAGTGGCCCTAGACGGGCCAGCAACATCAGAAACATGTGGGTCGACACGCTGGGCTTCATCTCCCATTTCAACATCCATTGTTGCAGCTTGTTCAGTGTCCTCATCATCATCATCACTTTCTTCAGAACCATCACTATCAACATTTGCTTGAAGGTCAGCTCTACCTGTAGTGACCCTTTCGGTTGTGAATGGGTTCATCTGTTTCAACCGGCCATCGATGTCCAGATTGTTTGGTACGTTTGCCTGCAAACACATGTGTTTTACAAGTGATGGGTAGTACATGCCATACCTTTGCACTCTAACTCTTTGGAACATCTCGCTGTGTATCAGATGAGGTACATCAAACATTCTCCCAGTCATTAGGCACCAAATTAGGCACGCTCGAGGTTTGTTCACCTCGGTAAAATTCTTCGAAGGCAGCAGCCGACTGTTGATGAAGTATAGCCAACATTTGGCTACAAACTTAAGAGCATTAGCATGAAACTTGCTTCCGTACTTGAACCACTGAATTCTAGCTTCAGGTCGACAGATGATATCCGTGAATGTTTCCCATGGAGTGCTTTTTCTATTGTTAGCTGGGTATTCATCAATGGCCCTTTCATCCCACGGTGGCAGCCTGTAAAGTGCTCTGTAAATTTCATGAAATTTTATCACGTAGTGAATTGGGAGTGGAAGAAGAAGAGAAGTGGGGCGTTAGGGTTGTGAGGGAATTGGGGAGTTTGTGTATTTAGGGGTTATGGGGGAATTAATATACTTAAAACTTATAAGAAACGCAGAAAAAAAATCACTGGACTAGCGCGGGCATTAGCGCGGCCGCGCTAGTCTAGCGCGACTTAGACCAGTGAGAATCCCATTAGCGCGGGCACTAGCGCGGCCGCGCTAATGGGTGTAAAAAAAAATAATTTTTTTTTTTAAAATCTATTTTTTAAATTAAAATCTTTATTATAACACATTACTAACACCCAAACAAACTAAAAACAAATAAAATAACACCCAAAAAAAATGTCAAATATCACTATTATTGGGTTGCCTCCCAATGAGCGCCTGATTTACTGTCGCGGCACGACTCCTCAATTCATCAAACATCATTGAGTTCGACCGAGGTCTTGTGACGATTAACATCACCACCCCAATAATGTTTCACTCGTTGTCCATTCACCAGAATAGTGTCATTTGAATTTTGGTTCCTCAATTCTATTGCTCCGTAAGGACTTACACTTACCACCACAAAAGGTCCTGACCAACGGGATTTTAGCTTTCCGGAAAGAGTTTCAACCTAGAATTGAATAACAGAACTTGTTGCCCTGGCTCAAACTCACGATGTTGGATATGCTTATCGTGCCATCTCTTGGTTCTTTCTTTATACAACTTGGCATTTTCATAAGCATTCAATATAGACTCATCAAGTTCATTGAGTTGTAGCAACCTTTTTTCACCAGCCAAACCCATATCCACATTTAACTTTTTGATTGCCCAATAAGCTTTGTGTTCAAGTTCAACAGGAAAATGACATGCCTTTCCATAAACTAACATGTATGGAGAAGTACCTATTGGAGTCTTGAATGCAGTTCGGTAAGCCCACAAAGCATCTTCTAATTTAGCAGACCAATCCTTCCTGTTTGCATTAACTGTTTTCTCCAGAACTTTTTTTATCTCTCGATTAGATACTTCAACTTGACCACTAGTTTGAGGGTGGTATGCAGTAGCAACTTTGTGTTTTATCCCATATTTTGATAAAACATTTTTAAACAGTTTGTTGCAAAAATGTGTTCCTCTGTCACTTTTCAACACCCTTGGAGTTCTAAAGCATGTGAAAATGTGTTTCTTAACAAAACTTACCACAACTTTTGCATCATTCGTAGGAAGAGCAATGGCTTCAACCCACTTAGACACATAGTCTACTGCAACCAGAATGTATCTATGACCATTAAAACCTGGAAATGGTCCCATGAAGTCAATTCCCCATACACCAAACAATTCCACCACCAAAATATTCAGCAAAGGCATCTCATTCTCTTTGTTATTGTACCTGTTCTTTGACACCTGTCACAAGTTTTAACAAACGCATGAGCATCTTTAAATAAGGATGGCTAGTAAAAACCTGATTGGAGAACCTTTTGTGCTAATCTATCTCCACCATGATGACCTCCATATGAAGAATAATGACAGTCATGCAAAATGGCATTCATTTCTTCTTCAGGTACACACCTTCTTACCAATTGGTCAGCACATTGTTTGTAGAGAAAGGGCTCGTCCCACATATATGATTTCACATCATGGACAAATTTTCTCCTTTTATCCGTTGTGATTTCTGATGGCATCACTCCACTTGCAATATAATTTACAAAGTCAGCATACCATGGAGTTTCATTAGATGTGATGGCCAACAGATGTTCATCAGGGAACGTTTCTTTTATTGAGTCTCCTTCAATCACATGACTTCTGTTTTCCAATCTGGACAAATGATCGGCCACTTGATTCTCAGTACCTTTTCTATCACGTATCTCCAGGTCAAATTCCTGCAAAAGAAGAACCCATCGGATTAGTCTTGGCTTTGCATCTTTCTTTGCAAATAGATACTTGATAGCCGAGTGGTCTGTATAGACTATGACATTAGTTCCTACTAGGTAGGATCTAAACTTGTCAAATGCCCATACAACTGCAAGTAATTCTTTCTCTGTGACAGTGTAATTGATTTGAGCGGGATTTAGAGTTCTGCTCGCATAATGAATGGAGTAAAACAATTTCTCCTTTCTCTGTCCCAACACAGCACCAATGGCTATGTCACTTGCATCACACATTAATTCGAAAGGCAATTCCCAATATGGAGCAACAATGATTGGTGCAGAAACCAATTTTCTTTTAAGCTCTTCAAATTCCTTCAGACAAGCATCATCAAAATTGAATGGTGTATCTTTCTCAAGTAGCCTACAAAGAGGAGATGAAATTTTTGAAAAATCATTAATGAATCATCGATAAAATCCTGCATGGCCTAGAAAACTGCGTATGCCCTTAACAGATATGGGTGGGGGCAATTTTTCAATTGCTTCCACTTTTGCCTTGTATACTTGCAATCCGTTCTTGGACACTTTGTGCTCTAAGACAATACCTTCTCTTACCATAAAATGGCATTTTTCCCAGTTCAAGACCAAGTTAGTTTCTTCACATCTGGCTAGCACTTTATCAAGATTAGTTAAACATTTATCAAAAGAGCATCCGAAAACAGAGAAATCATCCATAAATACTTCTACAAATCTCTCGACCATATCAGTGAAAATGGCCATCATACACCTTTGAAATGTCGCAGGTGCATTGCAAAGACCAAAGGGCATTCTTTTGAACGCATACGTGCCATAAGGACACGTAAAAGTGGTCTTCTCTTGGTCCTCTTGGGCTATAGTTATTTGATTATACCCAGAGTAACCATCTAGGAAGCAGTAATACTCCTGGCCGGCCAGTCGATCAAGCATTTGATCCATGAAAGGAAGAGGAAAGTGGTCCTTCCTGGTGGCATTATTCAGTTTTTTGTAATCAATACAAATTCTCCACCCTGTGACAGTTCTTGTTGGTATTAAATCGTTATTATCATTAACTATCACAGTTATACCCCCTTCTTAGGAACACATTGAACTGGACTCACCCACTTACTGTCAGAGATAGGAAATACAATACCTGCATCAAGCCATTTGATCACCTCTTTTGTTACCACTTCTTTCATGTTAGGATTGAGGCGACGTTGGTGTTCTATACTTGGTTTGTATCCGTCCTCCATTAGGATTTTATGCATGCCAAACGCAGGACTAATACCATTAATGTCTGACATTGTCCACCCAATGGCTTTCTTGTGCTCTCTCAATACTCTTAGCAATTTTTCCTCCTGCAATTCAGATAAATCAGAAGAAATGATAACATGCAATGTATCAGAACTACCCAAATAAGCATAAAGCAAGTGAGATGGTAGTGGTTTAAGCTCCAATTTTGGGGCTTCCTCAGTTGATGGCTTTGGAGGAGGTCCATGTGGCCTGTTCAACGGTTCAAAAGGATATGTTCCTTGCAAGTATGCACACGATGTATCAAGGATGTACATCATCTCTTCAACCTCTTCATCCGTTGCCAAATTATCAAATATTGTAAGTCCTTTCTCTAATGAATCATTGAGATACACAGTTGAATCACAATTTTGTTCATCATTCTCAATCACGGATATCATAGAAAGTTCCTCATATTGACAAGGAAGTTGAATTGCTTTGTATACATTAAACACCGCTTCCTCATCATCAACCCTTAGAATCATCTTCCCTTCTTTCACTTTAATGATCGCATCACCAGTAGCTAGCAAAGGTCGCCCAAGAATGATTGGCACCAATTCATCTGCTTCATAATCAAGAATAATGAAATCCGCAGGAAAGATGAATTTCCCAATCTGCAACAATACATCTTCTATCACACCTTCAGGGTGTGCTATGGACATGTCTGCTAACTGCAACATCACAGTGGTTGGTCTAGGAGCTCCAAGACCCAATTGTTTGAACAGTGACAAGGGCATTAAATTTATGCTCGCCCCCAAGTCACAAAGAGCCCGACCTACATCGATATCCCCAATACTGCACAGGAATTGTAAAACTACCGGGATCTTTAAGCTTTTGTGGAAGCTTGTTTTGTACCCTGGCAGTGTACTCTTTAGTAAGTGCGACTGTTTCATATTAAGTTAATCTCCTTTTATGAGCCACTATATCTTTGATGTACTTAGAATATTTAGGGATTTCTCGAAGTACATCAATAAGTGGAATGTTTAATTGAACTTGGCTCAACATGGATAGAAATTTACTGAACATTCAATCATCATTCTTCTTTTGCAATCTTTAGGGAAAAGGTGGGGGTGGTCTTGGAACTTCCACGGGTTCAAGACTTTCAGTAGTCTTTTTTGGATCATTTATCAATTTAGGGATCAATTCTCCCTCACGCACAAATTTCTCTTTCTTTTTCTTTGAAATTTCCTCAAGTTCTCTCCCACTTCTAAGTGTTATAGCACTTACTTGCGGGTTCTTTTCCGTGTCACTGGGAAGTGCTCCTGTAGGTCTAGTGTTCTGGTTCGTTGCTATCTGCCCCATCTGCCTTTCTAGATTCCTAACATCAGTTCTGAGCTGCTGATTGTCGATCAACAACTTTTTCAGCAAATCATTTGTACTTTCTTCCACCTGCTGAGGTGGTCTTTGAGGTTGATTAAAACCCCCTTGCGGTCTGTACTGATTGGGATTTTACTGATTTCCTCCACATGAGAAGTTAGGATGATTCCTCCAATTTGCATTGTAGGAATTACCATACTGTGCGTGCTGATTTGCTGGGCCTCTGTTTTGTTGTCCCACATAATAAATAGATTCTGGATTCGTTGGACACATATCACTTGTATGGCTATCACCACACATTTCACAGCAAATATCCATTTGTTGCACCTGTTGCATGGGTTGAGGTTGTTGCATTGTCATCCTTGTCATCTGGTTGGATAGCCTTGCAATTTCCGCTCTCATTGCAGATACATCATCCAGCTCAAGCACCCCTGCTTCTTTTTGTTTCATTGCCTTTCTGGAATCTCCATCACCTTGCCAATTATTATCATTAGAAGTGAATGTATTTAACAAGAGTTGGATTTCCGTGTAAGATTTTGTCATGCAAATTCCTCCACAAGCGGAATCAGGATTCATTTTTGAAGCTTCATCTAACCCATCAACAAATGTATGACCTAACACCTCATCTGTTTGACAATGATGAGGGAAGTCCCTAAGTAGCTTCTTGTATCTTTCCCAAGCTTGACGAAGTGTTTCGCCAGAGCGTTGTTCAAACCCAAGAATTTGACTCCTCAACATTTTTGTCTTTTTAGTAGGAAAGAACTTGATTAAGAACTTCCTTGCTAGATCATCCCAAGTGCGGATTGTATTTGATGGTTCTTTGTTTAACCACTCTTTAGCTTCCCCAAGCAGAGAAAAAGGAAATAGTGTCAGCCGTACATAATCCTTGGAAACATTTGGATAATTATAAGTATCCGTAATTTCCAAAAAAGTCTGAATATGTCTTTGTGGATCTTCATGAGGTAGACCCACAAATTGCCCTGTAGACTGAATCAGCTGCACCATATATTATTTCAACTCAAAATGCCCAGTAATATCAGGCTTCACAATAGCCTGAGTCATATTAGCCAGATTGGGTCTTGCGGCTTCAATCACCGCTCTTTCCTCATTTCCTGCCATCACTGTTGGATGTGGTTGAATTTGAATGTTCAACTCTCCTTCTGTTTTATATTGAGCTTCCCACTCTTTCCTTGTTCTATGAATTGTTCTTTCAATTTCAGGATCAAATGGGAAGAGATTTTTTGTGCTTCTGCTCCTCCGCATTCAAGAGAATAACCTGTATAACACACACAAATAGATGAAAATTTCTTTTTGTATTTTCTATTAACAACTACAAAATAATAAAACAGTCAAGGAGCTAATTTCAAAGTTCCCCGGCAACGGCACCAAAAACTTGTTGCGACCAAAACACTCACGCAAGTGTATGCGATCGACAAGTAATATAGTAGTGAGCAGAGTATCGTTCCCATGAGGAATTGTAATTAACTTATTGACTAATTTAGACTAAACTAGTTATTAACCCAAACTAAATTATCACAAGAGATATATAAATCTTCTTAATAATAGATCAATAAATCAAGGCAAAATTACTACACCAATTACAAATTATGTTTATAACAATTTGGACAAATATATTCCAGGGCCATGGACTTGCTAGTAATCATGCTATTTTTCTACTTAGAATTGATTTATTTAATTATCCGGGTTGTTGATTATAAGGTTAATAATATTCATAAGAATCTTTCGAGTTCTTATGAATCTATCCAAGTTAAATTAATATCTATATTTCTATGATATTAATATTAACAAGAATGCATTTCAAACTCTTATTATTTAACCAAACAAGGCAATTAAGTATATGTCTATCTTAATTGCGAATCCTTCACCCGATGCCCGGGATTCAAAACTTGTTCTATTTGATTTTATTTGCAACCAAGAATTTCATTTGTCAAGTTTAATTCAAAGTTCATAGATAATATTTCACTGTTAGCTACGCAGTAAAATAATTAAGATCAAAATCAAATAAACAACCCATATCAACAACTTCAATAAAATCAATCCAAGCTTCAAATAACAAGATTAACTAACATCCATGACCCTAGAATACTAAAGAGTTTAGCTACTCATATTCATACTAAAATCAATAATATTGATGTCTAAAATGCTACAAAGAAGAATACAAGATGAAAGTTTAGATGAACTCTTTTATTTGATGCACTTCAAAGCTTTGATCTTCAATTTGCAACCAAGAATTTCATTTGTCAAGTTTAATTCAAAGTTCATAGATAATATTTCACTGTCAGCTACGCAGTAAAATAATTAAGATCAAAATCAAATAAACAACCCATATCAACAACTTCAATAAAATCAATCCAAGCTTCAAATAACAAGATTAACTAACATCCATGACCCTAGAATACTAAAGAGTTTAGCTACTCATATTCATACTAAAATCAATAATATTGATGTCTAAAATGCTACAAAGAAGAATACAAGATGAAAGTTTAGATGAACTCTTTTATTTGATGCACTTCAAAGCTTTGATCTTCAATTCCTTGTTTTGCTCCAAGAAGACTTCAATGGCTTCTCTTGAAAATGTTCTCTCTAGGATGAATAGTGTAAATCCACAATAATACAATGATAAAATCTGATCTTCTCCATTATGCATATTATCTTTGTTTTATCCCATAGTGGAATCCACCCTTAGTTGACAAAATAGTAACTCCATAATGAATTTCCGGAACTGGACTAGCGCGGGCAAGCTTATGGCTGCGCTAGTGCCCGCGCTAGTGTGTAATATTTGGTCCGGATTTTTGGACTAGCGCGGGCAAGCTTAAGGCCAAGCTAATGCCCGCACTAGTGAGGCTTGATCCCTTTTGTCTTCTTTTGCTCAAGTTTTCCACATTGTTTACCATCATAAACACTTACATGCACAATTAACTCCTGTAAAACAGTACAATCACATTTAGAGCTAATTTTATCATTAATTATAATCATATGACAGTAATTTCTTGTTAATTTAGAGCATATATATATATATAGGTTATTTTGTATAATTTAGCCCATTATCACCAGCTTTGAATCTTGTTCTTGACGGTGATCATTTCTGCCACGTCGTAACAGTCTTTAGTGCTTTCTGTTTCAATGGTTTGGAACCCTTCTTACTTTCTTTATTATATCGGGGAATTTTTTCTCTTGGTCCGCTATCTACATAAAGGGCTGGTGGGTGGGGGTAGAGCCTCTAGCGCCAATGTCGATGAATCAAAGGTGTCTGTTTATGGTATGGAATAGGAAGAACAAGAATGGAACCGCTATCGCTTGTCCTATCATCCGCGATGAGCTTCTTTCATTTGTCAGTATGGGGTAGGTAGAGTCCTTTGCTCATATGCTTGGCATTACTATAGTCGCACCAGTCTTCCTTCCTTTTTAGTGCACATGAAACGGAAACCCTAATAGGGACTTCCTACATGGTGATCAAAACTCTTCCTTCTCTGCTTCACTATCAATTGATTGGCGTATGAACGAAGCTGTAATGGAGCATGTACGCGACAATCAAACACGGCTTTGCCAGTTGCTTGTGATAGGAAAAAGAAAACTTGATCAGATAGTTCGTGCGGGGCATTTCCCACCTCGGCTTTGATCTTTCCCTTGCCGTGTAGGTAAAGCTAGAAGAGGCTTATTGGCCCGACAGCTAACAAGCAAACCTTCCATTCTTATGTTTACATCACTTCTCTCTTTCTCGCATTGACCGGACAAAGGTTTCAAATGAGCATCCCATGGGGAAACCATAGCTTGAACCTTCCTTCTCGTAGTCAGCTATATAACTCAGGCAGCAAAGGTTCGAGCAGGATGGCGGTTAGTCTTCCTCGTCTCTTTCGGGTGGGCGGCGGGAATAGCACTTCTAGCATCAGCATGGATTGACCAGAGACTGGGAGTAGTCGTCATCTTTTTCCATAGTAGTCATCCAGCAAGAAAGGGAAAGACCACTTAGCGCAGTGGAATAGGAAAGAGAGCGTCGAGCACAGATTTCGTGTCACCGGAAATCCTTTTTCGTTTATTGGGAGACTAAATGAAAAAGGCTTTGTCAAGCAGGCATGATTGTCACATCGATCGGCAGTTGAGAAATACTATATCCGGGGCCCTCACTTTAGGTCTATCTTTCACCGTTGACAGACATGGTTCAACGTGCCAGCTACGCTTCCTCTTCTAGAACCGTGATAGCCTAGTCTGATTCCCCCTTCCGAAAGTGCCACAGCTCCTTCTATCACAACCCCTGAAAATTGGGCATTCGAAGCATCAATCTCATTCTATGCTCTATGCCATCTTCCTTATACTTTGACTATTAATTCATGTGTAAAAACCTCCCTCACAAAGGAAAGCGGGAAAGTCATTTTGCAAACAAAGGCCTTCTTCTTATACTATGGCATCGTGTCCAAAGCGAGCGGTCATGTAAACCCTTTGTCTACTCGGCTCTTTCCTTTAATAAGAACAATCTAAATGTGACACTTTTAGGACGAAATACAGGGAATTTTTGATACTAGAGTCCCCCAGGAAATTAATCCAATGATCGACTGTCCCTGCCCATTCTAACGGGGCGTTCTATTCCTTCAAGTCCCACAGTTCTAAATGTGCATATTCCTTCGACACCTTTCCATGGAAATAGGGGAAAATGGCTTATTCCGCATCAACCTAAGCCCGCTTATTCTGTCTAAGTGATCCATTGGCGAAAAGATGGCCTTCCTCCTTCTTGCTTGAAGCTCTGTCAAAGAAGCATTCTATTCCGAAAAGGCTTAGGGCTAGGCTAAACCTCCCTCAAAGCCATGAAGTCCTAGAGCTCTTATTCCAATAACTGGTGATATTTCCTTAACTGCAGATTCAATAGCACCGGTTATGAACCCCAAAAACAAGAGGAAAGAGAGCACCTTCTACTCAGACTGTCACACCGGCAATGAGAGCAGTAAGAGCAGATAGTGGAACAGAACTAGCAGCAGATAGGCATTCAGTTAGCTTGAAAACGGACTTGTAGTTAGAAATCAGATGCTCGCTCAACAACTATCTTTAGAATGTCCTATCTCTCTCTTAAACGCTTTAAAACGTGCTAGAAGGCTTCTCTTATAGCAGAAAAATAGGAGTTATAGTAGTTTCAGCTATTCGATTCGAATCAGTGCCCTCACTTCCTTTCGTTACTACGATATGCCCAAAAAAAAAGAAAAAGAAAGTGCAACATATCAAAGAGCGATGACACAAATTATTAGTGACCTCCTACATAACATATGCGAGCCTTACGTGGACAATTTGGTTGTCTTTTCAAAAGAAAGAACCGACCACATCGAAAATTTATGCAAGGTCTTCGAAAGGTTAAGAAAACATCAATTGATAATAAACCCAAAAAATGTGCATTCGGGATCGGGCAGAGGCCTTAAATCAGTAGGGCAATAGCATAGCTATTATTGACCTGACCCCTATTACATTACTTAAGCCTACTCTTTCTTCAAGATACGAAACGAGCAGCCGAAAACGGCTGTCCCTATTGTATTTAAGATGGAGTCATCTACAAGGCTAAGAATCGTACCTTTACTTAGAGAGTGGTAGCGGTACCATGCACTTCCGTGCTCGTAGGTTAACTCACCTATGCATCCCGACTAAGGTCTCACAAACGTGCACTTCCCTTATGCATGCAACCGCTTCACTAATGTGAATAGGTTATACAGAAGGGTAGGTTGGTTATATACTCTTATGCGCCTTCCTTCTTCGAACCTTTTGGTATGTATTGCCCCCTAACTATAGATCAGATCCACCAGACAAGAAACTCAATTCCTCACTGCTGTTGAGTCGTCGAACTTATCCACCAAAGGATTCGTGGAATTTCTGTGGATTGCGTTGTGGGAAATTTACCAAAGCTAGGAAGATAGATAGACTCATTTCCCGCTGCTAAGGGAGAGCAAGAAAGAAAATCAAATGATTGATTTTTAACCAGCGCCCTCTTTTGGGTATGGAGGTACTAAGAGTCCTCTCACTACCAACCAGCAGACATCATCTGGCTGGGTCTTCACGCCCCAAATCGAGGGACATGACCGGCGCCCGACCGGGTAGCCCCAATCAAGCGGACCCGGGTGCCTTTCATTCCCACGTGTTACCCCTGTGTTGATTATTTCTCATTAACCAAATACCTTACCAATTATAACTGATTTCACAATATACAAACATAACCATGCGAGTGATTCATTAACAAGTTTACAGTTTTTACAACGCCCAACATAATATATACATGAGCCTCGAATCCCACAGTTTACATGTCTACGGAACCTCTAGGATACAAAGGACGATACAATACTTGCCGGTAACAAGGCTCCGGCTATACCTTACACAAAATCAAAATAAAGTCTAAACAAGAGTGGCATGAGCCACGTAGGGCCCCGAAAGGAAAGGGGCTCACCAAAACGGGCGCAGTGGAAGATGAAGGATGCTACTGCCGATGAGCTGAAGTACCTGCTACTGATTCACCTACAATCATAATACGAATGTAGCGTCCCCGGCAAAAGGGACGTCAGTACACTTGAATTGTACTCGTATGTATGGACAAACTTTGTCCCAAGTAAACTCAAGCCATTAAATTACATCAAAACTAATCAAGCCAGCCAACCATGTTTTCCACCTTTTACTCATTTCAGATAAGCCTCAACACAAACACGTTCAAGGTAAACAAATAGAACAACAACCAATCAACCACATAAATTGCAAGTAGTCAAACATAGGGGCAATCAGTGCCCCCCAGGTTGCAAACTCTCCTGCCGTCTCCTTTCACAATTTCACATCATTGATTTTTGTATCAATTTTCAATAGCGATTTCGATCGCTTTCCATCCTTATTGCCCCTGACCACACTTATTACCTCGGCCACCCTTATCACCCCAACCCACACCTTATTTCCTCACGTTGCGGCGCGCAACACGACCCCGCCTTACAGTTTAAAACACAACAATTTCAAACAGCAGATAAGGTACTACACACAATTTCAACAAGTTCAAATAAGCAACTTGCACATTGTTCCATGTTCTCAATTACTTATCAAGCCAATATCACAACCAAGTTACAATATTTCCATAATCAAAAATATTCACACAAGTATGTTCAACAATTTTCCACAATTCAAGTGCTTCGTCTCTTTCCACAATAAACCAATTCTCAAGTTTAAGTTTCTTTTCCACAAGGTGCCATAAAGGCCATCATAACCATTATTCACAATTCTTCACCAATTCCAATTCCCTTGCTATCTTTCAATTCATATTTCATACCACACCACATGTAGTTTAACATCAATTAGATACCCAACAACAAAATCAACAAATTACACACAATCTCTCAAATTAACACATGCCAAACGAATTGCACACATAAGGGCGATTTCACAAGAATCAAAGTTAGCCATACATACCTCGATTGAGCTTTCCTTAAGTTACTACAACACTCCAAAAACTCTAGCAATTCCAATCTACTATGAAACATAACAAAATTAAACACATATTAGAAAGATATTCATGAAACTAGCTCATTTGAACAATTTATCAAACACTAGTTGAGCATCTTGATTTCGAATCCCCTTTTAAGACTTCCTTCATTCCCTAACCCAATCTTTAGTTATTTAAGTTAAACAATCTTCCCATAAACCTAAGTTGTACATGTATGTATACACAATACTAATAAACCCAAGAATCATACCTCAATAACTCATCTTATACACCAAACTCGAAATTAAAACCCTAGGGTATAGAATCTTACCTCTTAGATGAAGAACTTGCTATTGGGTTCTTGATTCTTGAAGATTGATGCAAGATTTGGATGATTTGGATATTGGGTTCCTCCTTATCTCTCTAAAATACTCTCACATCTCTCTAAAATCAGTAAGAAATGACCCCAAAATGAACCCCAAAGCCTATATATTGAAATGGGGCCGGGTTATAAAAATTAGAAGAATAACCCTGCGATGTCAATTCTGCTATCGCAGAATGCACCGCAGAATGGACATGCGGGCCGCAAAATGCACCGCAAAATCGGCAGCCAAAAATGAGCTACACTGGTTCAATCTGCGGTCAAAATGCGGACCGCAGAACGAACATGCGGACCGCAGAATGAACATGCGGACCGCAGATTTGACCTGACACACGATCGCATTTTCCAGCCTTTGGTAATTTGATCATAACTTTGTGTAGGAATGTCCAAATGATGAACGGTTTGAAGCGTTGGAAACTAGACTCAAAGGGCTTTCATTTGATATGCTATTCACAACATAAAAACTTATACATAATTATATATGATCCTTTGAAGTGGAGCTATGTGCGAATCCATTTGGAATTTTGGCGTATTTCGATAATTTTCCCATTTGGCTTACACTTGGGCTTCCATTTGGACCTCATATCACTTACCATAAGACTCATACTCATATTTATCAAGTCTAATTGATGTCCATCATGTTCATAGCACACAAAATATAATAATTAGCCTACGTGACACCACAGAATCCTATATTACTTAGCGAAATTTTATGGGGCCTTACATTCTCCCCCCCTTAGGATCATTCGTCCTCGAATGAGGTGTATAGTCTTTCCCAAACACTTTAACATCATACATCTCTTTTCTAACCTACTTTCAGTCTCAAAATTTTCACTAACTCCTAAAATTTTCAGAAATTTCGGCAGAGTTTCCTTTGTAACTAGGCCTATCCACCTGCCAGAGAATCACCAAAATCTTCTTAACCACACATCCACAACTGTACATAGCACCACAATGTATATATATCCACAATCCTAGTCCCAGTATTATAAGAACTACATTAACATATGGATACCAGAACATGGACTGCACAGTTTTACATCAAAATACCTATATGGTACATTCCAAGTCAAAACTAACTGGTATTCAATCAAACGAAAGTACTTTCCTTCCACGACACATTTATCCTTCTACGCGACATTATCGACTTACAAGCATTATCATAACACCTTCTCAAAAATAATATCAACTCCCAAACATACATAATAAGGATGACGGATAACATCTTGCATGAGATAACTATCCATTGACTTTACCTTTTTATAACTTCCACTGTACAATTTACACTCCACTGGATATTGCAATTCATGATAACAACAATAACCCACAATTCCATAACTTGGCATCATACCATCAAGGATGTCAGTTCATAGTAAACAAACAATCATGTGTTCATAATAGTCCTTACCAGCCATTAATGTAATCGCAAAGGTGTTCATCAACAAGAATATAATTTCATTTCAATCAACAATCGATATGAAGTCAAGCCATCATGAGTCTTGCTAGCAGTGCATCATATAGGATATTACCATGATTATATAGTTCAATCAAGTCAATTCATACCCACATTTTTTTTATCACTATCTTCTTAGACATAAGCATATGGAAACACAAAGTACATGAGGAACAGTTATGGGGAATATCATACACCTATTGCAACCTAATGTGTAATACAGTCATGTTACATTTATTATCAACTCACATAACATTTAGGGGTACACTCACACTAAACCCTTGATGACCCTTAATAGTTACCCTAAGATGTGATACCATAAACTCACCATAACTTTATCTATCCAATATATATGTGATCACACTATAAAGCTTTATATTTGACTTGTCTGAAGTTACAATACCCAATGGATCTAATCCAACGAGGAACAACAGAGTTCAAGATTAGGCTGGTGTTCTTCAAGAATCCATTAATGCACTGGGTAGAGTACTATATGAGGTTGTATACTAAGAGACAGAAAATGTTACTACTAACAATACTAACATGGTTAATCAGTATGACTACCTCAATTAATACACAAATGACGAATAAGAGTAAGTAGTACATGGGAAATAGGAACCATAAAGGAGGAATACTCAAGCACGTGAACCACTCATTTCCTAAAGTGTAGGAAAAATCCGTCGACCCCGAATAGGAATACTCTAGCACCTTGAATGTGATATGGGATTCAAAATACACGAAGTTGAATTACACTCTTAACATTACTTGACACACAAAATCTATGCCACAAGCCTATAAGGATGAAAAGAATTGAACGCTTATGAGATTACCATATTCTAGACAACTTAACACTTCTTGGTAATTGATCATATACGAGGAAACTAAAAACTACGACCATTGTTTTTCATTCAAATCAACATGTTCATGATATGTACAAAAATCCGAAGTCATCTAATCTCAACCTTTCACGAGTGAAACTCAATAGCTAGGAAATTTTGATATTGGGACAAAAGCATGAATTGGTGAGATGGTTCTAATAGTTAACACGACGCTCCAGGGAGAAGGCAAAGAACACTCATATCTAGCCAAGAAGGTGATATACCAAGAGTAGTAAAATTCTTCACACATGATAACGACATAGTCCAAGATTCTAGAAGTTGAGGGTGTGAAGAAAACCAAACTCAATAAGACATTGCACAATAATCCCTGAAGGTTTGCAGATGTTCATGATGAGATCTCTATAGGTTTTGACTTGAAAAAGGAAGTGTCATAGTGATACATAGAAGGACATGTTATTTTATGGTTGTCGTACATGTGTAAGGAACTAGCACAATGAATTCACTAAAGAAGGAATAAATTTAACACATTGTGGAGACATAATCAGAAAATAATCATTGGTTATAAGCTGGACACACTTCTACTATATTAACTCCCCACTGCAATACATGACCATGCCACGAGCAACCACAATACTAGGACAGAGTGAGCTACTTACTGCGGGATGTTCCTAGTGGGCACAAAAACCATGGCGACACAAGATATCTATGATGGGGATGTGAGGATCTCAATTTTTTTTTCCAGAGAGACTTTATGCACACGGTGACCATTTTGATTGATATGAACTCATATGATAGGCACTGAGATGTGCATATATGTTACTAGATAGTGAAAGGGTCTCATGATGATACTCGTAAGAGAGTAGATTGAATGATCAAGCCATATAAGACACACACAACTAAGTAAAAGAGTGACTCGAGAAGGATCACAAATCTTGGATTCTTTGCATGGAACTTGACACCACATGTACAAACTTTACGATGGTGCATGTATAGGCACAAGTGAGCGAGATGTTGTCAATTTAAATGAGGCGTTTCTAAAAGAAATTCATCGGGAATAGTCCTTTGTTAAGAATTTAGAAAAAGCAAGTAGGAAGTATCAATAGTGCTATAACTCAATTCTGGAACATAATTATACAGCTCAATTCCATAGGAGGTTGTAAACAATAGAACTCTGATAGGGAGACTTTGTAAATAATACGTCTCATTTAAAGAGTACGTGCATGTGCATGAACTGTTTTGTAATTTAGATTCTTTTTAAGAACATATCTATGCAAGGACAAGGAAATCATAAGGGTTTAACAAAAAGTTTAAACAATCGCCACATTACCAAATAAAATGGATCACATAGTTTTTTTTTTTTTTTTTACATAATTTCCATACCTCTAGGTTGCATTTCATAGCCCTTCCATAGGGTTCACATATAAAATTATTCACCTATACGCTTCATACAATAATAAGGAAATCACAATTACGAATCAAACACTTTAAATGATCACCACATTATCAAATAAAAGAATCATGCCATTTTCTCGTGTATTTGTCCGTCGGCTCTTGGGGCCATAATTATCACATCAGTCTTGGCACTAGGCCACATTCCATAACACAGTCTCTTCTTCCCCACATTTCACATCATTTCCGCATATTTCACATCAACATCATAATCCGTTTCATATTTTCTCATGTCACAAATATTGCCAGGTACAATTTCATTTCGAGTTCTTGACACATTGTCTATACTCTATTTCTCAAAAACATTTGACTTATTTCAACATCTCTATGCAAATAGGACTTCACACAGTTTTATTTAATATATGTTGCTTCAATTTCAATTTAAGGCCTTCACATTTCAATACGTGATTCATACCCCTTGCACCCATTTTAAGTTGTCAATAATAGCACATTGATCATATTGGAATGCATCTTTCACAAAATCGGGTCACAACACCAATTCATGTAAAGTATCAAATACAGCTAGAGTCCAACATCTAGTCTTACCACATTTCCACAGTCACTTACTTCATTTCCAAACATCTTTATATATTACCAATGACTAGACGCAATCAAACAAATACCTTTTGTACACATAACAACATTTTGGAAGAATCAACCATAACAAGTTTTCTCACAAAATTTGGCATCAAAATATCAATTCAAACTTGACTTGAAGTCAAGACATTTTAGCACATAGTTCACATTCTTTACATATCCTCATCTTCCAAGAATAATATATTAAACAAATGAAGAAGTACCTCCCACATATATTTTCACAGTAATAATTCGCTTAACATAACAAAACGGGTACTACATAAATTATATTTTAAACCTGCAACATTTATGCGAACACCATGGAAGCTTAATTTCTAAGAGACGGGGTTTTAGCCGTACATATTGATGATATACTACATGATCTGGTGGTGCAGTGACATTAGTGGGAACAAGGGTACTCTCCTAAACAACAAGTTCTACCAATCACTCCATGGCTCATCACATTCTTCTAACAAGTCCTTGGGTGATCCACTTGGACTCAATGGTGAGATAAATCTCACCTTACATGCTTCAAATTCACATATTATGGTATCAAAATTACCAATATTGAGGGTAATACTTAGAGAGGAAATTAGCTCCATATCTTGAGCCATATCGCACGATCCGGAATATCAAAGAAATGGGTAAATTCCTAAATGCCCGTGCAGCCCCCAACTTATATGATGTGGTCGACAACACACCGATAAGAAGGGCGCTACTAGACACGGCTCCGAGACATACTAGGACACTTAAAAACCTTAGGCTCTGATACCAAGTTTGTCACGCCCCAAATCGAGGGACATGACCGGCGCCTGACTAGGTAGCCCCAGTCAAGCGGACCTAGGTGCCTTTCATTCCCACGTGTTACCCCTGTGTTGATTATTTCTCATTAACCAAATACCTTACCAATTATAACTGATTTCACAATATACAAACATAACCATGCGAGTGATTCATTAGCAAGTTTACAGTTTTTACAACGCCCAACATAATATATACATGAGCCTCGAATCCCACAGTTTACATGTCTACGGAACCTCTAGGATACAAAGGACGATACCATACTTGCCGGTAACAAGGCTCCGGCTATACCTTACACAAAATCAAAATAAAGTCTAAACAAGAGTGGCATGAGCCACGTAGGGCCCCGAAAGGAAAGGGGCTCACCAAAACGGGCGGTGGAAGATGAAGGATGCTACTGCCGATGAGCTGAAGTACCAGCTACTGATTCACCTACAATCATAATACGAATGTAGCGTCCCCGGCAAAAGGGACGTCAGTACACTTGAATTGTACTGGTATGTACGGACAAACTTTGTCCCAAGTAAACTCAAGCCATTAAATTACATCAAAACTAATCAAGCCAGCCAACCATGTTTTCCACCTTTTACTCATTTCAGATAAGCCTCAACACAAACACGTTCAAGGTAAACAAATAGAACAACAACCAATCAACCACATAAATTGCAAGTAGTCAAACATAGGGGCAATCAGTGCCCCCCAGGTTGCAAACTCTCCTCCTGTCTCCTTTCACAATTTCACATCATTGATTTTTGTATCAATTTTCAATAGCGATTTCGATCGCTTTCCATCCTTATTGCCCCCGACCACCCTTATTACCTCGGCCACCCTTATCACCCCAACCCACACCTTATTTCCTCACGTTGCGGCGCGCAACACGACCCCGTCTTACAGTTTAAAACACAACAATTTAAAACAGCGGATAAGGTACTACACACAATTTCAACAAGTTCAAATAAGCAACTTGCACATTGTTCCATGTTCTCAATTACTTATCAAGCCAATATCACAACCAAGTTACAATATTTCCATAATCAAAAATATTCACACAAGTATGTTCAACAATTTTCCACAATTCAAGTGCTTCGTCTCTTTCCACAATAAACCAATTCTCAAGTTTTCGTTTCTTTTCCACAAGGTGCCATAAAGGCCATCATAACCATTATTCACAATTCTTCACCAATTCCAATTCCCTTGCTATCTTTCAATTCATATTTCATACCACACCACATGTAGTTTAACATCAATTAGATACCCAACAACAAAATCAACAAATTACACACAATCTCTCAAATTAACACATGCCAAACGAATTGCACACATAAGGGCGATTTCACAAGAATCAAAGTTAGCCATACATACCTCGATTGAGCTTTCCTTAAATTACTACAACACTCCAAAAACTCTAGCAATTCCAATCTACTATGAAACATAACAAAATTAAACACATATTAGAAAGATATTCATGAAACTAGCTCATTTGAACAATTTATCAAACACTAGTTGAGCATCTTGATTTCGAATCCCCTTTTTAAGACTTCCTTCATTCCCTAACCCAATCTTTAGTTATTTAAGTTAAACAATCTTCCCATAAACCTAAGTTGTACATGTATGTATACACAATACTAATAAACCCAAGAATCATACCTCAATAACTCATCTTATACACCAAACTCGAAATTAAAACCCTAGGGTATAGAATCTTACCTCTTAGATGAAGAACTTGCTATTGGGTTCTTGATTCTTGATGATTGATGCAAGATTTGGATGATTTGGATATTGGGTTCCTCCTTATCTCTCTAAAATACTCTCACATCTCTCTAAAATCAGTAAGAAATGACCCCAAAATGAACCCCAAAGCCTATATATTGAAATGGGGTCGGGTTATAAAAATTAGAAGAATAACCCTGCGATGTCAATTCTGCTATCGCAGAATGCACCGCAGAATGGACATGCGGGCCGCAAAATGCACCGCAAAATCGGCAGCCAAAAATGAGCTACACTGGTTCAATCTGCGGTCAAAATGCGGACCGCGTAACGAACATGCGGACCGCAGAATGAACATGCGGACCGCAGATTTGACCTGACACACGATCGCATTTTCCAGCCTTTGGTAATTTGATCATAACTTTGTGTAGGAATGTCCAAATGACGAACGGTTTGAAGCATTGGAAACTAGACTCAAAGGGCTTTCATTTGATATGCTATTCACAACATAAAAACTTATACATAATTATATATGATCCTTTGAAGTGGAGC